>CM055875.1:32164643-32527143 GCA_029582165.1 Portulaca oleracea | reverse complement strand
AACCAGACAAGGACAAAGCAGTTAAAATACACATTTTTGTAATTAAAATGCATAGGGTGAAAGCTATAACCTGCGAGTGCCCGACAACGAAAACTTTAGACCCTGCTGTTCGATATATATACTCAATCATTCCTGCAAGGTCATATATAGCCAATTCCTCCCAGCTCCAGTCCCAAAATGCCTGCAGTGGCAGCAGAACTCAATTCACAAAATTATCAAGATTGTTTTCAGCTAAGTTCTCACAACAATTTCTTTAATTTTGTACAAACTGAGACCTATCCATTGTCTACTTGAGTGTAATTGATATGCTGAAATGCTATACAAACATCCTGTGTGCATACTGCACTCTAAAAAATCACCCCCCCCCCCCCTTTTTTTTTTCTCTTTGCGGGATGGGAAGTAAATTAATAGGCAAGTCCTCCTCCCTTTTCTGGATTATCCAACTCTAGAAGATCTATCCAGAGAGATTGTATATGACAGAAAACAGAAATAGAAGGCTGCCAGGTAACTATGAGGAAGCGAATGATCCACCGACAATATACCTTGCTTCTTGTTTTAAGAGATACATGTCCATAACTCCATCGCGTGCCTCGCACATTACCAACCCATACATCAAAACCACGGTCTGCAAGAATGAACCCAAGAGATCGCTCCTTACCATTCAAAAACCATGCATCACCTGCCTGTGCGCAAAATAGAACACACACAACTGTCACCTTCTAAGCTACATTGATGATGCATCTCTCATATTAGTTATATATACATAATGACATCTTCAACTTTCACAGCAGAATTTCAATTGAAATCCGGCAAGTAATTAAAATGTCCTTGATTAATTAGTAACTACAGCAAGACTTTTTCATTTAATGCAACATCAATTGTGTAATTTTCATTCCACAAAGCTTTGTTTGGCTTCACATCAAACTATGTTGTCCGAAAACATCCGAAAAGAAAATTCCATCAAACAGTTGCATTTTGTCATAGTACACATTTAGGATAGAGCCCTTTCATCTACCACTACTCGACCTAATCCTGGTCCCCAACAAGATTACGTTTCCATCAAACCAGTAAACATAAGTAAGAACATGACATACGTACCTACATAAATATAACTGCTAATAATATGGTTGTTCATCTTATCAAAATATGGTTGTTCATAAATCATAAATCTCCACAAGCTCATTTATAGGGGTCCTTAGGCATGTTAGTATGTTACTTCAGTCATTCCAGCGTTGTGATTGTTTCACTAGCTGCAATATGAATATATGATCAACTCCACGCTTGAAATACAGAATTAAATATTACCCAAAATAAAGGGTAAAAAGGAAAAACTGGATGACAAATAATTGATAAAAAAGAGAAAATTAAATCATACAACCTCATTTATAGACATTAGACTTATTATTTTAGTCATTTCAGTGTACTGATTGTTTCACTTTATCTGATCACTTTATCTGAATTCTGACATCACTGGCTACACTTTGATCAACTGGATGCAAGAAATACACAATCAATCATTCAATCGTAACCCAACAGGGCAAAAGGGGCAAAAAAAAAAAGCAGAAGGAGAGAGCTATTTGATAGCATCCAGTTTCCCGAAATACAAGTAGAAAGTAGTATTTGAGCATGAAATGAAAATAAAAGGAGAAATTAGGGGGGACATTCACCATGAAAAGGCCATGCTGAAGCAGCACAGGAGGCCCTCGCTGTAATCCTAATTTCGCAGAAGGAGATGAGACGCGCTGAACAGCAAGCAAGAATCCGTCCTTTGTTTGAACCTACTCGACAAAAGAAAAGGAAAAGGGAATGAAAGTAAGAATTAACTATTCAGAAGATGGTCGCATATTTGAGCATAGTATCGGCGGAATTTCTGGAAATAGGAAGAATTGAGAGAGAGAGAGAGAGTACGATGTGCTCATCGCAGATATAACCGGCGGGGGTAATTAGGTGATCACAGAGGCTTCCGACAGGCTGAGGGCGGCGGAGGAGGAGGGCAGCGGAGGAGTTGGCGGCGGAGATGACGGCGGAGAGTGAAAGGAGTGAGAGTAAAAGAGTTGCTAATGTCGCCGGAAACACCGCCATTTGCTTCCGTCCACGACACAGCAATTATCCAAGTGGCTTTGCTCCGCCTTTTCTTGCAAATTGCAATTTCCATCCTTCCTTTTTTTCTGGGTATTTTCTTTTTAAAAAATTTATTTATTTAATACTCCCTCCGTTCTTTTTTATCTGTCATTTACGGTTTTCAGTGCCAACTTTTAATCAATAATTTCTAATATAAAACTTTTATAGAAAAATATAATATTATACTTTTTTAATAATATTTTTTATTACGAATCTAATGATATCAATTTGGTATGATGAATCATTACACAAATTAAGATATTCACGGTTAAAATTTTTGCCACAATTCCCTAGGTGACAGATAAAACAAAACGGAGGTAGTATTTAATTAATGGTGTTAGGGATAAGGAGGATCTTTTGCCCGCATTGCCACGCCACACCAAACGCTCCTTTGATGATGTTTTCTCTTCACGTGCCCAGTCTTAATTAGGCTACCAATAGCGATAATTTTCTCACTTTCACACAAATGAGAAAAATGTATCCTTACGGTGAACTTGCAAAACATATATTGTATGGGTCTCATATACCTTTTTGTCTTTTACATATATTCAAATAAGGATTGTCTTTTACATATATTCAAATAAGGAGAGAGAAAGAAAGAATAATAGTAAATTTTATCATATTTTTTTAATATTTATTTATAATATTTTAATTATTGGGTGAGTTAGATTTCATCCACTATTATAAAAATTTTTTGAGTTTAAATGAGTCATGATTCACATTTATGATGTTTTATTAGGTGCGCGGGTAAAAATTCACCCACCATTAGTGATGGCTTATAAAAGCTCTAGGTCAATCCACAGTAAGACACTCGTACTTTATTCTTATTCTAATAATCATTACTTTCAACTTTTGTATATTAATAATTTATACTTTATTTTTGGATTTTGGTGGTTCTAAAAAATAAAATTGTATTCTGGTGAGACACAACTCAAGTCAAGTGGTGTGACTCGATGAAAAGCTGACGTGTACTGGATGGAGTGTGTTTAACACGTCAACTTTCCACCGAGTCATCGCCACTTGACTCAGTGATGTTCCACCAAAATACAATTTTATTTTTTGGGAAATTTCATTTGGTAGGTTTCAACTTTTGCTTATTCCAAATTGTCAACCACTTTTGAAATTATTCCAAGTGATAGGCTTATTTTGAAAATTATTCCAAATGGTGGGCTTATTTTGAAAATTTTAAAAATTATTCTAAATTTTCAAGTACTTTAAAAACTATTCCTAGTTGTCAAACACTTTAGATATTATTCCAAGTGAGTCGATTGTGAGATTGATAAGGAGAGTTAAGGCCATGTTCTTTAATGCGGCTGACTGGCTGTGGTGCCACAAGACACCGCACTTTGCCACAACCCACCACAGTGTATCAATCCACCACAACTTACCACAACTCACCACAATCAACTTTTTCAAATTTATTTTATTTAAAAAAATAATATCATATTTCATCTCACTTTTTCCAATTACTTTTTCACATTTACCAATACAATTTACAATTATTAAAAACAAAACTCACCACAACTTACCACAACCCACCATAATCCACCACAATTCCACCACACCGCACTGCGCCATACCACTGTCAGCCGTATAAAAGAACAGGGCCTTAGCAATTGAGAGATGAGGAAAGTTTTACAAGCAATATTTTAACAACGGTACAAGAAGCTCACAAGATGGAATAATTTTCAAAATAAGTGTACCATTTGGAATAGTTTAAAAAGTGATTGACAACCTAGAATAGGCAAAAGTTGAAGCCTACCACATGGAATATTTCCCTTATTTTTTTAACTTGTAAATTGTAAGCTAAAACGGGGTAGTTCAAAAAATCAACGAGCAGTCGACAACCTGCAAAGGTGGCCATCAAGCAAGTTGTTTTCGCCATGTAAATTTTTAACTTTATTTCAAATATTTATAAATTTTATTAAAAACAGTTATTATAAATAAATAGGGATCCGAATAATATTTTTTTTGGAGACTCTTCCATTGTTGAAATTATTTTTACTTATGATAGCTGAAATGTATAAACATTTACAAAAATCGTAAGTAATATATATTGATCAAAGCACTCGTTACAAGTAACCAACATAAAACTTAACATTTTTAAGGAGATTCTACCATAATTATTTTTTCAACTATCATAGTTGAAAATTTTATTTACTATTAATTTTACCATTAAAAAAATCAAAATTAACATATGTTAATCAAGGTAGCATACCATATTTGATAATCAAAATTAGTATTTTTTTTAGATGTGATTTATTTATGATAAATTAATAATATGAAGTTTTCAACTACTATATTTGATATTTTGTTGGCAACATTGTCTTGAGTCTTGACTATCTCACAAACGCAAATATATACCTTGGGCCCATGTTTAATTAGGCAAATTTGACTAGTGCGAATGCTTATAGCGAACATGTACACTCACAATTCATGTAGTCCACATTCATATTGTTCATTGATGCGCTTCATTTCATACATCGTTTTCCCCCTTTTCTAAGTTTTCTTCCCCCAATTAGAGTTGAGCATCAGCATCCTATTTCAATTCTCTCCCATCACATTCATGGACCAAACCCAAAGTAAGTCATGCCATTAGTCAAATAATAACACCTCTAATAATACTAATCATTCAACAGAGCTAGCTAATCCTTCTCTCTTCTTCAATCTTCAAATCTTCTTCATCAATATATCACTCCAAGGTGAAGATGTCAGAGGCCACCAATGAAGGGAAGTTCCGGCGACTCGATGAGAAATCACTGGTGGAGTACATTAGAGCCACCCCTTCTCTTCTAGCCAAGCTCGGCGGTTCCATTGACAACCTCCATATCAAAGAAGTTGGTGATGGCAACCTTAACTTCGTCTATATTGTCATCTCCTCCTCGTCCCACTCTCTCGTCATCAAACAGGTTTGTAGCTAATTACTTCACACTTAAATCACGAGGAAAGGAAAGAAACTTCTCTATTCACCTACTAAGTTTATTTTGTATATTGTGGCGTTTTTATTTGGGTTTTTTAAATTTTGAACCCCGAATTATAGGATAATTAATTTTCTGAACCTTTGATGGCTTGGTTTTCATCGCTAATTCTTTGGACTTTAAAGTTTATAGGCTAAGGCCATGTTCTTTTATACGGTTGACAATTTACGGTGTCACAGTCCACTACACGTCTACACTTTGCCACAGCCCACCACAACATATCATTCCACCACAATTCACCACATTCCACCACAAACTACTTTTTCAAATTTATTATATATTTTTAATATAAATTTTCAATTAATACTTTTCGACAATTACCAATACAATATTTCAACTCACTTTTTCCAATTATTTTTTCATGATTACCAATACAATATTTATATATACATACAAAAAAACACACCACAACTTACCAATGACCCACCACGATTCCACAATACACGCCACAATTTTACCACACCATACCATAGCACACCGCATAAAAGAACAAGGCCTAAATAAAAAAATAAAATAAAAAAACCTTAAAGCTTGCGGGCTGAAAAAATGCCCGTTTATTATTTTTCTTTGTCTTTTCATGTTTGATTTTCATTCATGGCGGCAAGTTTCAGGAATAAGTTTAAATTAATATTGAAACTCAATGAGAGTAAAACTATAAAAGTATAATTAAGCTTTCTAACTCCATTAATTATGGAGGAATACATGGTGATTTGGTGACCTTTAATTTGAAGGCAATTCCATACATTCGTATGATTGGGGAAGCATGGGCAATGAGCAAAGAACGAGCATATTTCGAGGCAGCCGCATTGAGAGTTCACGGGAGGCTATGCCCTGCTCATGTTCCTCAGGTGTATCACTTTGATCATGCTATGTGTTTGATCGGCATGCGCTATTTGGAGCCTCCACATATTGTCCTTAGGAAAGGTTTGATTGCTGGGGTTGAGTACCCTTTGCTTGCACAGCATATGGCTGAATTTATGTCCAACACTCTGTTCTACACCTCCCTTCTTTCGACCACAACCACCGAGCATAAACGCGCAGGTCCATATATCATATCCTTAGTTACGTATTTCTTTGTTATCTATATATGATCATCACTCGAGTCTTTGTTTATTTTCCTGCTCAAACAAAATGTGTATATGTCTTGGGTCTATGTAGGTCCATGGTAGTAGACCTAGGAGGCTAGGACTATCTAATAAGCCATCTATCAATATCTGGGTCTCTTCAAACTCCGTGAGAAGTAAGGTTTATAACTTTATTTCATATCATTTGTAGCTAGGATATGGTACTATAGTACAACAAACTTTGATTTAACATATAAAATTACCATCATCAATCTCGCAATGAAATATACTTTCATTTGAGTATAATGTTGCACTCTTTCAGTAATGTTATGTTCAAAATTTATAATGAAAATAATGCATTAAAGACAACAGAAAATAAGTTAAAGGACAAATTTGTTCAAGGGAGGGAGTATAGAGCATACGTGAGATTTGTTGTATCGATGTGTTAATTCTTCGATTTGAAATCCATGAACCTTGAAAGTGGAATTATAACTCATGAGAGGTTACATTGCTAATAACAGTAGCGGAATTTTGTGGAAATATGGAGATGGTCCGACACACCGGGCAGGTTGTATTCTCTAACCCTTACAAAGTCTCTGAATACAACCGTTGGACTTCTCCTTACCTTGATCATGATGCTGAGGCAGTTCGTGAGGATGATGTTCTAAAGCTTGAAGTTGCTCAACTCAAATCAATGTGAGGCAGTGAGTCTTAATTATGTCATTTTAGTTATGTTGTTGATTCTACAATAATAGTTCATGAATGGGATGACAATGGGTCTTGGACCCTGCCCATATCCGCAGACCCAAATTCATTTTTAAGGATATGGGTCCACAAATTTTAGACCCAAAGGATATGAGTCCAATCACTGCTAGAATTCCTAAAATTCTAGACGTAAATTGTCGAGTGGTAAGGATTTAAACACTCGATCTTTAGGAAAATCTCGAGTGGAATGACACTCGAGAAAAGTTACATCGAGACTTAAAGTATTTCAAGTGTCACACGTAGTGTTATCAAGTTTTTCGAGTGTCACACGTTTTTTTTCTATCCAAAAGTTTCGAGTGGCACTCTAAAATTTACCCAAAAATATAAAAGGAAAAATTCATTGTTTTGTACCATTCATCTATTGGCACTCGAGAATCACCCAAAAAAAAAATCATTTTGTTGTACCATCAATTCTCATTGACAGTCAATCATCAGAAATCATGGCACATGAAATAAAATTTTTTATATGGAAAATTAATTTGTAAATAATTATCAATGAATATAATTAATATTTAGTAAAAAGATCTAAAATAACTAATGGAGAAAGTAATTATTGACATATTATAGAGATTAAGCAGTCAAATAAGAAATGTAATTAAATTCTCAATTATTTCATTGATATAATATATTGTATATAAATTATACACAATTAGTTCCACAAAATAAAACTCAAAGAATAAAAACTAAATGACATTAATATAAATTACAATCATATATAATAAAACTCTAGTCATACCAAAAAAAAAAAATCAGCACCTAATTAATTATCCCTATCTTCATCTTCATCCTATCTTCTTCATCTTCATCATATATCTTCATGATCTTCATCTTCACATTATTTTATGGAATTAAGCAGAGAAAGATGGATAGATGTTTGAGAGAGACGAATGAGAGAGAGGAAGGAAACAACAATGAGGGAGAAAAGTAAACAGAGGAATTGGAAAATGGTCAAGTAACACATATATATAGATTGATAAGTTTGAAAATTTAAAAAAGAAAAATAAAATCCCAAACACTCGAGTGGCACTCGAGTGTTTTGATGTTATTTCCTTTTTTTTGCTCCAAACTCTCGAGTGTCACTTGAGAGTTCTGAGTTTTTTTTTTTTTGGTCTTACTTGATGTAAAGCTAATTTTCTTATTTAATATCCTTTAAAAATGTTTTCTATTTTCTATTTAACAATATCTTGAAATAAATTAAACTCTTTTTTGTAAAGCTATAAATTTCCTTGTTCTAAATTACCTCAATGGAAAAAAAAAACTTTGTTTTGTTATTTTGTGTGTCTATATATATATGTGTGTGTGTGTATCAAATTAATTACACAATTATCCAGTGTAATTTCTACTATCTAGAATTAACTTTTTCGAGAGAGTAATTGTTTTCTTGTAGAATAGAAAATATTTTTTTACGAAAGAATTAGTTTTGAAAAACTCAATGGCAACGATGATTCTCTTTTTTTTTTAAAGAATCACATTCATTTAAACTATTAATACCTTTTTGTTAGTTTGTGCTATTATCAGTAGAAGTATAATTTTAACAAGACCTAATTTCTAAAAAATTGATACGAGGTGACCAATGTTTTAAAAATCGACAGTCTGAAAACTACTTTTTTTTTAATCTACTCTAGATCATTGTCCTTCTTGGCGTCCTCATCGCCCCCTCACTATTAACATTCTAGTAAAAAAAAAACGTAATGGCTTTGTAAGAAGCTAAATAGGAAAGCTATGGCTAGAGGTTGAGAGGATCGAGAGGGGGGTTCGCTAAAAGGTAGGCAGCTAGGCTAACAAGGATGGATATAATTAACTGTTGAAAGCCTCAATTAAACGAGGATGTGAAGAAGAGTGGATGAAATACTGGCCGATGGCGCATACGTTAGAGCGCATACGTTAGAAAGCATACGTTGCGGCGCCCTATCGTATTACATTTCCTCTTGCATCTCAATCAATGGCAATCTCACTCGTTCTGTAGAGTAAGGTGTGGTTATGATGAGCTCTTGGTGGAGACTTGAAACTTTGGCAGAAAAGAGGCTTCCGATCAAGAGGGAGAGACTCATGTGTGAAGGGGAAGATTGTTGGAATTCACCCATGAGTAAAAGTGTCTCACTTCAGAAAAGTAAAGAGAAAGGACATGGTATATAAGTCAAGTGGGTTACTCTTCTTAACACCAATTGATTTTAATATGGAACCTCATTTAACTTGTGTATCATGAGTCTTGGTTGAAGTGGGATCCCGCCTTGGATCTCCCAACAAATATCTCTCCCCTGACCCTCGCATATGGAAACAATATTTTGCTTCATCGGGAGAGGGTATCTTAATATTCTTGCATTCCAATCAATAACACCTATATTTTCCACTCCACTCATACTCATATGATCACTTCCTCGTAAATTCGTCAAATTTTCTCGGCCATTTTTTTCCTAAAAGCTCTCATATGCTGCTAAAGTCTCTTGTACATCCTCTGACTATGTGACAGCTCCTCCATATTATCAATCTATTTAATAGTAAAATTCATTTATATAATTAACAACTTTAGTAGTTTATAAACTCTTTTACGTCAATCTAATTATTAAATATTACCTCTGTCCCAAAATGCACGTTTTTCCTTTTACTAAATTTTAACTATTGATTACTCACAAATTACACTGAGTTACGATATGAAATTACCGTCACTAGAAAGATTCATTAGTAAAAATTACAATGATGTTAATTTTATATCGTAACTCATTTTGATTTTGAAAATAATCAACGGTCAAAATTTAGTCAAATGATAAACATTTTCGGATGGAGATAGTAGAAAACAAAGTGTCTAATAATCAGTATATACACCTAATTTTGTTTTTGTGTTTGGGAACTTTGACCACTTACACACAACCACAGTAGGCCTTTTCATCAATTTTATTAAATGCAAATTAAATTTTCATCCTTTAATTTAGGAGACACAAAACTACTATCACTCTTTTTCACTTTGTTTTTGAGCCAATCTCTCTTTATCACTTAATTGCAAGTTATATTTTCTGTTTTTACTGTAAGGCATCGAGTGGCACTAGATGAGGTTTCTTTTTTCTTTTTCTTTTTTTTTTTTGTCTCAAATGACCCCTTAATATTACCAGTTTTGATTCGCACGCATTGCGTGCATCGATTGTTATATTTATTTATTTTTGTGTGTGTGTATATATACACACACAAAATAAATAAATTTAGAAATCGATGCACGCGTGCGAATCAAAACTTGTTTTGCTTAAAAATAAAAATCCTCAATAATAATTTGACTTTGGCTCATGATGGATATTGGCGAGTTAGTGTAGTTAAAGTTATCTTTCTTTCAGTTGTTTCTAAAAATAAGTTAAATAAGTTCAAGATAAATTTTGAACAACTCTTTCAAATGAATTCAAATAAGATCAAACCGCTAATTTCAAGTTGGTTCAGTATAATAAGTTTAGATAAGTTTAAC
Organism: Portulaca oleracea; assembly: GCA_029582165.1. Lineage (NCBI taxonomy): Eukaryota > Viridiplantae > Streptophyta > Magnoliopsida > Caryophyllales > Portulacaceae > Portulaca > Portulaca oleracea. The sequence goes on along the minus strand of CM055875.1, from coordinate 32,516,767 downwards.
TTGTAATAAGCTCAGTCAAAATAAGTTGGAGTGAACATATTCACAATAAAAATATAGTGAGAGTGTGAGACAGAAGCAATATTATTCATTATTGTCCGTTTACTCTCAATATGAGCAATTATGCATTATAGATATGATCTTCCTCATGATATTTTTTTTTTACTTTTATATGATTTTAATTTCTATTTGGCAAATATTATCGAATACCTTAACAAATCATTACGTTTCTATTGTTTATTTGTCACATTGGATTTACTGATTGTTTAATGAGTGCAATTATGCAACTTAGAATAAAGTTATGATAAAGCAAATATTTCTTAGTTAAGTAAGAATCTTGTCTTATAAGACATTATAATAAAATAAAGGAACGAAAAGATTATCAATTATACTTCAACTCTGATATGTAATGACAATCTTTAAATGAGATTGATCGAATCTTTTCTAAAGAAACAAAGATGATTAAAGTTAATATTATACTTTGCACAAAACATCAAAAAATAAAATAATGTAAGATAACAACATAGGAACCTAAAAGAAATTAAAAAATAATAATATAATGTAAATTAGGGTAAATAGAAACCCAAAAAATAAAATGAAGTAAATGACGGTTCCAATATGATAGATGGAAATAGAAAACATATATAAAAAATACTAACTTAAAATATTGTGGTCTAGTGGAGTAGTGGTATAGAAATTGGAGGATTTTCCTTTGCATTAGAGGTTCAAATCTTGGTTGTAACAATTTCTTTAATAATTATTTTGGTGCAAATAAAAAACATTGTAATTACTATTCTATCCTTATAATTTATCAATGGCAAGGTGTGAAATGGGAAAGTGAAATTTGCGCATCAGGCTTTATATATTACATAGATTATTAATTATTATTATTTAATTTTCATTTTACTGTTTTTATAAAAGAGACCACTTGCTTTTTACCAACTTTAATTTAGTATATTTTGGTAAATTTTCTTTTTTCTTTTCTTAACTTTCTCGAGTATCACTAGAGACTTCTTATATATATATTTTTAAAGTTTTGGAGTTCTCAAGTGTCAATAGAGAATGATTTATTTTTCATAATTTTGACTTTTTATTTTATGGGTTTCTCTAGTGCCACTCGAGATTCTCAACTGATGCTTTTTTTTGTGTTGGTTTTATTTGTTGAGTTTCTATTTCGACTGTTGCCTTCCACTCGAAATATTACACTCGAGATTTACGAGATTTCTAGCAGTGAATGACCAAAAAATGGATATGGGTCTGGGCCCAAGGGCAGGACCCAGATCCTTACCCAGATCTGTTATATTATATATATTTATATATAGTAAATTAATAAGTAAAATGAATTAATTTAACACTTTAAGATATTGGAAACCCTAGTTTTTGTTAATATCCGAGCCACTGGCATCGCACCCTAGTTTTTGCGGGTTTGCTAATTAATATGCAGTAAAAGTTCAATTTAAATGTTGGTAAAGGATATGGATAAATGGGTAAAGATATGGGTCCAGTCAAAAATATGGGCAAAGATATGGGTTCTTTCAGAAAATATCCAAAGGATATGGGTAAGGATATAAGTCCAGTTAAAAATATGGGTAAGGATATGGATCCAGGAGGACCCTGCCCAGATCCTGCCCGTTGCCATCACTATTCATGATCGAGTTAATTAGTATGCATTTGTTATGTTGATGTAGGTTCTGTGAAAGGGCTCAAGCATTGATACATGGTGATCTGCACACTGGTTCAGTCATGGTTACGCAGGACTCAACTCAGGTGATCGATCCAGAGTTTGCCTTCTATGGGCCCATGGGATTTGACATAGGAGCCTTCTTAGGAAACCTGATGCTGGCATTCTTCGCTCAGGAGGGACTTGCTGATCAAGGGAATGACCGTAAGGTATGTCCAAATGCCTTTTTTTTTTTTATGGGGGCATCAATTCTATATTTCCAAAGGAATTTCTCCTTAGGCTGAGTTTAGTAGAATTTTCAAAAATATTTTTATGGCAAAAACTTCCTCTACTTTTCTCGGGAAAAAAAAATTCCTAAGTTTGAGTGTAAAATAATGGGTTCCATGCTGATTACTCTTATAGTCAGTAAATACAATCAAACATAGAAAACTTTATCGAGATGTTATTACATAGTACCTAGGCTACCTTGTTGGTTAGTTTCTCATACATTTTTTTTAAGATAGTATATTAAAGTGAAAATAGGAAGGTTATGAACAAGGAAAAGAAAAAGCTTATAGTTTATGGGATTGTCTTATTTGGTAGACCAGGAACAAGTTAATATTTTATCAAGTTTATTAATATAGGAAAGTTGATCAACATTTTGAAAAAAGGTGGATCGCAAGAAAACTGGGGAACTTCAGATAGATTTAAAATGTACTTGCGTATGTACACAAAATCTCCTGGGTCTTATGAAATCCGGTGTTCCTGAGTTGCACAGGCATACAAACAATGGATACTGGGGACAATAGAGGAGACATGGAATCTGTTCTACAAAAACTTCATCACCCTTTGGAATGAAAACAAGGAAGGCCCTGGCGAAGCGTATCTTTCATCCATTTACAACAACGACGATATTCTTCAGTTAGTACAGGCAAACTACATGAGAGATTTGTTCCATGATTCCCTTGGATTTGGAGCCGCCAAAATGATCAGGTTCCTTATTATGCTTCTTGCAAATGTATAAGCTTAAATTGGACCATAATGTTATGTTGTTGCTAATCTGCAATCTTTCACTGCAGATGAATATATGTAAGTATGTAAAATTGAGCTTATGTTTGGATGCAGGAGAATTGTGGGTGTGGCACATGTTGAGGACCTGGAATCAATCTCTGATGCCAGTAAGAGGGCAGAATGTGAAAGAAAGGCACTTAATTTTGCAAAAATGATGATGAAAGAAAGGACCAAGTTTAGCTCCATAACTCAAGTCATCTCAGCCCTACAACAAGTTGTTTCATAAGGTTCCTTGCTGGGTAATATGCTCATAACTTTGTTGTTTATCCAATGGATACGGTCAATGGCGGATTTCGACCCTTTGATTAGAGGTGACCAATATACTGTTATTTTATATAATAAATATAAAATCTATAATTTTTATTCCAAATTATACTAAATTATTATTAATTTTTTTTGGATCAACGGTAGCCATCGTTGGCAAGGCCCCAGGTCCGCCCCTGGACACAGTGAAGGTGGTGATTGTAACTTTTCATTTGCTTTTGTAAGGCCTTTTATAATCAGCCATATAAGGTAATTATTGTATGGAATTCTGGCAATAATTTGTTGACGTAATGTACAGTAGACTGGTAGCTCTGTGTTTGGTTTCCCAAGGGGGGAAAAACCATACATAGGGTTGGCTAAGTCAATGAGTAATGACATTCTACCTTTCCCTAAATGATTGTCTGATTAAATTTTGATCGTTAATTACTCATAAATTATAATGAGTGATAATATAAAATTAATATCATTGTAATTTTAGTACAATATCTTTCTAACAGTGATAATTTCATATTGTAACTCATTGCAATTTTTGAGTAATCAACGGTCAAAGTTTAGTCAAATGGACAATTATTTAGGACGGAGGCAGTACTAATTGAATAAACCCAACATTTAGGTAGTTTTAGACATTTTTTTTATAAATTTTAAAATAATAGATAAAAATATAATTTCATACAATTTGTTTGTGACATCATAGTTATATAAATCAATGATATCATTTCTTTCAATTTAATATGTAAATATACAGGTTTTATACCAAAATTTCTTGCCCCAACCTTGTATCATTTTCAAAAAAGTAAACAAAAGCTATGTATTTGAACTGTTTGATCACAATTTTGAGTAATTTATTTGCATTTTTTATACCATATTTATTATGACATTTCCTTTTCTTCTTTTACACAGTCATATGTTTTTTTATATTTTTTATGTTCAATATATTTTTATAACTCCTCTATTTATTAAGTCTAATATGGTCTAAAAAAAATATTAATTCGAGTAACTAATTTGATAGTTTTGTTTTTTTTTTTTAAAAAAAAAATGGTAAGTGAAAGAGGTAGTTAAATTTTATTTTTTCACAAGAAATCTTTCCATTGTATCCTCGTACAATATTTTATTGAATTCCTTATATATAATCTATCTGATTCCCCCTTTTTGCTGCTGGCAGTTGATGTCCCCTTTTTGATAGTCAGTCAGCTGCACCATTTGCTTTTCTATAAATATGAGAAATATCACTCCATGGAAACTTTGAGATTAGATTACGAATGTCTTCTATCAAATGTCTAATCCGCCATGAGTGATATCGCAAAATTACCTTGAATTAATAGCTTGAGTTACTACTAAGTTATCCCCTTCAATGAATACATGGGAATGACCTGCTTTTGTTGCTTCGGTGAATCTATCGCTTCGGTGAATCTATCACAGAGTGTTGTAACTTTTGTTACAATAATTGTCACATGTAAACATTTACAAGTTTATTTATCCTTTAACACATTTTTGAACATTTTTATAGATAGTTTGAAGATTTGTGTGGAAAGGCCAATTGTTTTTTAAATTTTTATTATAATATTTTTAAAAATATAAAATATAATTCAAATATATTTGATATCTTTGAAAATTGATTTTGAATATGATTCAAATCATATAAGTTGGTTGACTAGTAAGTAATTATTATGTCAACATAATAGTAAATATTACTCGCTCGTTCCTATTTTATCTGCCACTTAAGTCTATAAATTAATCAAACTTTAAAAATTTCGATCATTAAATTCTCAATATACACAATGTTTTATTATATGAAAATAATTTAATTTCATTAAATTTAGAATGAAAAATGTTATCAAAAGAGTATAATATTGTAATTTTTGATAAAATATTATGTCAAAATTGTTAATAAAAGGAGCACATTGGAGATTGTGAAACACTTGTAAATGAGACATAACAATGGGAGGGAAGGAGTATATATGTAACGCCCCGAAAATTCAATTATAGAAAAGTCAAAGTCAAACTAACGTTAACAGACAAAACTTAGCGGAAGACTTCAAATTTAGTTTGGCCGTCACTGCCGTATCCCCGAAGGAACACAAGGCAAGAAAGGAAAACACAATTGTCTGCTAACGGTAACTACTAACAACTCAAAACAAAACTTTAAGACATCATAACGAAAACAAAAAGAAAAGATTCAAGGACTTCTAGACTCGTCGTCCTCACTTCTAATTCCCGTCCCCAGCATTTAGATCTTCACCTGAAAACAAAACATTTCAAAAATAAGGGGGAAATCTCAATAATGTCTACGCCTAACGTTTAAAACAATTTAAGTTCATTTCAATTCATTTTGGGGAGAGGGATCGAATCAAACGTTTTACAAACTTTTAATCACATACCGTTTCCTCAACCCATCCAATTCATATTTTAATTTACGGGCAGGATATCAAATCCCATAAAGAACATTGCCTACCAAAGGCATCAAACAACTATCCTAAATCAGGGATGAAACCCTGATCTCCTGGCACATAACCCATACAGGCATCGAATCCTGGTCTCAGGGTTATCACCCGCATAAACATTAGCCTCTCAAAGGCATCAAACAGTCGCCCACCAAAGGCATCATAACATCTATCCTATATCAGGGATGAAACCCTGATCTCCTAGCACATAACCCATACAGGCATCGAATCCTGGTCTCAGGGGTATCTCCCGCAAAACATTAGCCTGTCAAAGGCATCAAAACAACAACCTGCTTAATGTTTCCACTTTGAATTATTAATTCATTAATCAAACTCATCTCACACTCTCAAGTCAAACCCAACCCAAATTATCAAAACAAGTATCAAAACTACTTATAAAGGACCATCACAATTTCTCAACTCATAAATCAATAATCACAAATAAAAAAACGCACAGTTATCCAAAACAGATGGTCACATTTTCCACAAAAGTCCCCTTTCGGGATGCAATTCTCAAAACAGATTAGAAAACATTAAAACACATTTAAAGAGCATCCCAGTGGGGATTAGAGCATAGACATTACCTGATATACTTCACAGCACAGCAAATAGACGAACACACTAGAGCTCACTAACGTCACGCACTAACTCGGGCCTAGAATAAGAATAATTATCTAATCAAAACGCGTTCTAACGAAGTTAGTATTAACTATCAACTACCTAACCCATCCCCTAGGAACACTTAGGTTCCTATCATTTATGAAATTATACTTAACACATCCAAGAAAACACATAACAAGACCACACATTATTTTCACTCAACAATTCTTTATAAATAAAAGCAACCAGAGGACAGATTGTAACGTTCACATAAAACGGGTCACAACTCGACTTCCCGACATCCTATGGGTCTGGTTCTGGACTTTTCGGAAACCTCGGGATGTCTAATAAAAACTTCTATGTTGATGACCAAGCCCATATCAGTCCCGAAGGACTCTAAAAACACCCATCTTCACAATTGGTCCAGTTCTGACATGTTCTGGTAAAACGGTTATAACTCGGGCTATACAAATCAAACGTTCGATCCGTAAAATTCCTATGGTTCCTAACATCCAAGGGAACCTCCAGTTAAAAGGGTTCGATCAAAAGGTAACTAAACTAGCCGTGGTGACTCGATCTTAAGACACTAACGAAACTGTCCCGATCCCGGTTCTTTATTTAATTTATAATTTCGGTTCTAACTTCCACCATTCGATCCCGGGGTCCTAATTTGGGCTCAAAATAGTAACTAGGGTCTAAGGTATAAAGTCCAACTTAACTTAGGTCTAACAATAAAACTTGTAGTATTAAACCTAATTTAGAAAACATGAAAGACACTTTAATAAATTTTAATCAATCCTAAAGTCATAAAAGAAATATAATTACCTAAAACATAAATTACTTGACCGAGATTTTAAAGATTAAAACATGGATTATTTACAAGTAAGTTATAACAAAAAGAAACAAAAATTTCAAGAAACATTGAAGGTGGTTAAACAAACGGTTTTCTTTAATCAAGAAACAAGAAAGAATTTAAAGAATATGCAATTGTAACCTAACCAAAACAAGAACTCTAATTTATTTTCAAGAACCAAGATTTAATCAAGAATTACTAACAAGGATTGAACCTTTAGTAATTAAAACAACCCAATCTTCTTAACAAGAATTTAACCTAGGGTTTTAACTTCCAATTTCGTGCATACAATAATATTGTGGTCTAAAACATAACATAATGTATAAGTTAAAGATACAATAAACGATTCAACCCTAACCGATTCAACTATTACAACCCTAATACTAATTACAATTACAAATTACACATAACAATTAATAATTTACACATAACTACAACAAGAATAAAATTACAAATAATTTCCCCTAATTACAAAATTACAGAAATTATAATCATAAAAAAATTATAACATTACAAATATATATAAATCAGGTTTTTGAAATTAAAACAAGAAAAGAAAAGGAAAAGGAAAAGGAAAAAGAAAGATATATCAAAACAGTTAGTTAGGGTTAGGGTTTTAGGGTTTTTACGGTAGCTTTTCCGGCGTCTGAGCGGCGGTTTCCGACGAGCGACGGCTGGGGGTGACGAAGGGTGGTGGTCAGAGCGTCGGTGGCAGCGGGGTTCGTGGGTGGTTGTTGGGGTCGAACAACAGCTGCAACCGCAACAACAGTCGGTCTCGCGTCAAACACGGCGTCGGCTTACGGGCATGCGGGGTGGCGGCGGCAGATGAGTCTGAGAGAGAGAGAGAGAGTGAGAGCGATGGAGAGGGGGAGGACGGTGGTTGCTGCGGTGTCGCGGGTGGCCGACGACCGCTAGGGTGGCGTGAGGCGGTGGGGAGAAAGAGAAAGGGTTAGGGATTAGGGTTTTTGAGAGGTATTAGGGTTTGGTAAGTTTAGGGGGGAGGAGAGGTGTATATATACTATCCCATTTAATTAGGCCTAATTAACACTCCTAACCCAACCCAACTAAAACAATTAAAAACTGATTTTTCTAAAAACCTAATAATACCAATAATAGTAATAATAATATTAATACTAATAATCATATAATCACATAGCAAATAATATTCACGTAATTAATCACATAATAATATTAACCAGCGGAAATTACTATTCTACCCTTGTTAGCCCCTCAACGGTCCTACGAGTTCATGCGTTAGCATAAATAAACACATTACGAACAACAGTAAATAACGAAGTCAAACTTATTTTACTAACGACGTCACGGTCAACATCTTTGAATTTTTCGGGGTTTTACATCATTACCTTCTTAAAAGAAGTTTCGTCCTCGAAACTTAAACTTAACCCTAACGGCCCGGTAAGGAAACTAACGGTTCCATTCCTCCTAAAACTCGAGGTTTTACATCATTACCTTCTTAAAAGAAGTTTCGTACTCGAAACTTAAACTTAACACCAACGGCCTGCCAGACGGAACTAACGGCGGCCTTAACCAAAAACTCGGGGTTTTACATTATTACCCTCTTTTAAAGAGATTCGTCCTCGAAACTCGACGCATCTTATGTGTTGAAAAGGTGTGGATGCCTCGATCCTTTATCCTCCACGGCTTCATAGATGGTTTTAGTTGTCGCATATACCATTTTACTTAGAAGGGCGGACTTTTTGCGAAGCGACTTCTCTCAACAATCTAGAAGCTCCTGTAGCTGCTCCTTGTAGGTCTGGTCCACTTAGCCTCCGAATTCTCATCGGAGGTCTTATGCTTTCAGTCCCTCCTCTGGGCTGTAGTCCGTACCCACCTCGGGTTTTTAAATCTTTCAAAGGAGCTAGAGTTTCAGGCTCATAGCAAAGCTCTGATACCATTCTGTAACGCCCCGGAAATTCAATTATAGAAAAGTCAAAGTCAAACTAACGTTAACAGACAAAACTTAGCGGAAGACTTCAAATTTAGTTTGGGCGTCACTGCCGTATCCCCGAAGGAACACAAGGCGAGAAAGGAAAACACAACTGTCTGCTAACGGTAACTACTAACAGCTCAAAACAAAAATTTAAGACATCATAACGAAAACAAAAAGAAAAGATTCAAGGACTTCTAGACTCGTCGTCCTCACTTCTAATTCCCGTCCCCAGCATTTAGATCTTCACCTGAAAACAAAACATTTCAAAAATGAGGGGGAAATCTCAATAATGTCTACCCCTAACGTTTAAAACAATTTAAGTTCATTTCAATTCATTTTGGGGAGAGGGATCGAATCAAACGTTTTACAAACCTTTAATCCCATACTGTTTCCTCAACCCATCCAATTCATATTTTAATTTCTGGCGGATATCAAATCCCATAAAGAACATTGCCTACCAAAGGCATCAAACAACTATCCTATATCGTGATGAAACCACGATCTCCGCACATAACCCATACAGCATCGAATCCGGTCTCGTGGTTATCACCGCATAAACATTAGCCTCTCAAAGGCATCAAACGATCGCCACCAAAGGCATCATAACATCTATCCTATATCGTGGATGAAACCACGATCTCCGGCACATAACCCATACAGGCATCGAATCTGGTCTCGTGGGTATCTCATGAAAACATTAGCACAAAGGCATCAAAACAACAACCCGCTTAATGTTTCCACTTTGAATTATTAATTCATTAATCAAACTCATCTCACACTCTCAAGTCAAACCCAACCCAGATTATCAAAACGAGTATCAAAACTACTTATAAAGGACCATCACAATTTCTCAACTCATAAATCAATAATCACAAATAAAAAAACGCACAGTTATCCAAAACAGATGGTCACAATTCCACAAAAGTCCCTTTCGGGATGCAATTCTCAAAACAGATTAGAAAACATTAAAACACATTTAAAGAGCATCCCAGTGGGGATTAGAGCATAGACATTACCTGATATACTTCACAGCACAGCAAATAGACGAACACACTAGAGCTCACTAACGTCACGCACTAACTCGGGCCTAGAATAAGAATAATTATCTAATCAAAACGCGTTCTAACGAAGTTAGTATTAACTATCAACTACCTAACCCATCCCCTAGGAACACTTAGGTTCCTATCATTTATGAAATTATACTTAACACATCCAAGAAAACACATAACAGGACCACACATTATTTTCACTCAACAATTCTTTATAAATAAAAGCAACCAGAGGACAGATTGTAACGTTCACATAAAACGGGTCACAACTCGACTTCCCGACATCCTATGGGTCTGGTTCTGGACTTTTCGGAAACCTCTGGATGTCTACTAAAACTTCTATGTTGATGACCAAGCCCATATCAGTCCCGAAAGACTCTAAAAACACCCATCTTCACAATTGGTCCAGTTCTGACAGGTTCTGGTAAAACGGTTATAACTCGGGCTATACAAATCAAACGTTCGATCCGTAAAATTCCTATGGTTCCTAACATCCAAGGAAACCTCCAGTTAAAAGGATTCGATCAAAAGGTAACTAAACTAGCCGTGGTGACTCGATCTTTAGACACTAACGAAACTGTCCCGATCCCGGTTCTTTATTTAATTTATAATTTCGGTTCTAACTTCCACCATTCGATCCCGGGGTCCTAATTTGGGCTCAAAACAGTAACTAGGGTCTAAGGTATAAAGTCCAACTTAACTTAGGTCCAACAATTAAACTTGTAGTATTAAACCTAATTTAGAAAACATGAAAGACACTTTAATAAATTTTAATCAATCCTAAAGTCATAAAAGAAATATAATTACCTAAAACATAAATTACTTGACCAAGATTTTAAAGATTAAAACATGGATTATTTACAAGTAAGTTATAACAAAAAGAAACAAAAATTTCAAGAAACATTGAAGGTGGTTAAACAAACGGTTTTCTTTAATCAAGAAACAAGAAAGAATTTAAAGAATATGCAATTGTAACCTGACCAAAACAAGAACTCTAATTTATTTTCAAGAACCAAGATTTAATCAAGAATTACTAACAAGGATTGAACCTTTAGTAATTAAAACAACCCAATTTTCTTAACAAGAATTTAACCTAGGGTTTTAACTTCCAATTTCGTGCATACAATAATATTGTGGTCTAAAACATAACATAATTTATAAGTTAAAGATACAATAAACGATTCAACCCTAACCGATTCAACTATTACAACCCTAATACTAATTACAATTACAAATTACACATAACAATTAACAATTTACACATAACTACAACAAGAATAAAATTACAAATAATTTCCCCTAATTACAAAATTACAGAAATTATAATCATAAAAAAATTATAACATTACAAATATATATAAATCAGGTTTTTGAAATTAAAACAAGAAAAGAAAAGGAAAAAGAAAGATATATCAAAACAATTAGTTAGGGTTAGGGTTTTAGGGTTTTTACGGTAGCTTTTCCGGCGTCTGAGCGGCGGTTTCCGACGAGCGACGGCTGGGGGTGACGAAGGGTGGTGGTCGGAGCGTCGGTGGCTGTCGAGCGTCGGTGGCAGCGGGGTTCGTGGGTGGTTGTTGGGGTCGAACAACAGCTGCAACCGCAACAACAGTCGGTCTCTCGCGTCTAGGCAACGGCGTCGGCTTCTGGGCATGCGGGGTGACGACGGCGGCCGGTACAGCGAGTCCTGAAGTCGACGAGGCGGCGCGCGACGGTTTGTGTGGCGGTGCACAGCAGTGGGTTGGGGTGGCGCGACCAGAGAGAGAGAGAGAGAGCGCGATGGAGAGTTCCAAAAAAAAAAAAGAAATTGATAGGATAACTGCACCAAAAAAAAAAAAAAGAAATTGATAGGATGACTGACCAAACTGACCAACTAATATTGATCATACTCATCAAAATAGTATTGCTTGGGAGCCACCTCTTCATAAAGATCTTTTGGTGCGTTTGATAGAATTCCAGGAAAAATTTTACTGAGAAAGTTTTTCCAAGAAATTTTTTTATGGGAAAAATTTTCATTGGAAAGTGTACTTGACTGTGTTTGGTTTACATCTGAAATCCTAGGAAAGTATGTAGGAAAGTTTTTACAGTAGTGTTTGGTTGAAACTTTAACTTTCCTAAAGAAAAATGTATGAAATGTCTATACTACCCTTACTTATTTTCATTTCCCCACCTTTCTTATCATTTTTTGGGGGTATTTTGGGTAACTCAATTTTGTTGATATTTCCCATTCACTTGGGGAAAGTTTTCCCCGTAGGTCATAGGAAAATAGTGGGCCCTACTTAAAAATTTTCCCAACCCATTTTTGCTCCCAAACATGGGAAAGTTAATCAATTTTGAGAAAGTTGACTAACTTTCCTAGGATAGTGCTCATACCAAACACACCATTAATTGTATCATTTTTAAAAGGGAAATTGGATTCTAATAATACGAACTTTTGGCCATATAAGACTTAATAATACGAACTTTCGATTTGGTGATTAATAATATGAACTTTGACCCCCTATTGCCCCCAATAACACACCACCGAGTTAAGATTAACTTAACTCAGTGGAGATCATAGCTGGCGGCGGAGGTATGTTGTCTTTGTATTTTGACTTTGCCATGTCATCAGTTGACTTAAAAAAAATGCCAACTCACCCTTTTATTTTTTCCCTTTTATTTTTTAACCCACCTTCTTCTTCTTCTCACGCCCTAATTTCCATCTTGACCTTGCCATCTTCTAGCACAATTTCCATCGTTTGATTTGTGGTAGAAGAAAAAAGAGAAGGATGCCCATTCAAGATTTGAGTATGGCAAACAAACATAAACCCTAATTTCGAAATTGAACAATGCGAGATTGAAGGAAATTGAGTGAAATGATCGACCTTCCATTGAAATCGAATTCACTTTCACTGCAGAGAGAGAAAGGATTAGGGGAGGAATTCTCTCTAGAATCGCTTCATCTACTTTGATTTTCGCTCACTTTTCTCATCTGGGTTTCCTCATAAACCCTTCGATTTTCAAAACTAGGGTTTTTTCTCGCTTGTTTCATAGTCCTGCTTCAGCTTCAAATTCAGCTTTGTCGTTGGAAGACCCAATTTCTGATTGTGCTCCTGTTTTCAGTAAGCTTTTCGGAATTCTTTTTGATTGATTTGGTTGTGGGTATTCAGGATGGCAGTGACCAGCGAGTTCGATGTTGGTTCGAGGGTTCGATTGGGTTTTTGTTATTTCAGAAGAATATTGATGGGTTATGATCTTCCAGATTCGACAACCATGAATGTCTTGATTCGTACTTGTGTTGAGTTCAGTGACCTTAAAATAAGCAGACAGTTACATTGCTTTGTGGTGAAAATTGGGACAGAAAAGGAGTCGTAAGCATCGACTTCCGAGGGAGCCCCTATCGGTTCTCATCGTGGAATACTTTCGTGGTGTGGGGCTGCTCAGGCAGTGTTGTGTTGAGTAGCAGCACCAGAGAAATTGTAGGTGGATGCACTTCGATTTGTGCACAGAATTTTAGTGCTGCAGCGAACATCGACTTCATCCACTGCAATGGAGTTGAATTTCAGTGCCCAGTGACCTTAGAAGAAGAAGAAGAAGGTGGGTTAAAAAAAGGAAAAAAAGGGTGAGTTGACATTTTTTTTAAGTCAACTGATGACATGGCAATGTCAAAATACAAAGACAACATACCTCCGTCGCCAGCTAGGATCGCCACTGAGTTAAGTTAATCTTAACTTGGTGGCATGTTATTGAGGGCAACAGGGGGTCAAAGTTCATATTATTAATCACCAAATCGAAAATTCGTATTATTAAGTCTTATATGGCCAAAAGTTCGTATTATTAGAATCCAATTTCCCTTTTTTAAAATAGGTAGGATAGAATTCTTGAAAAAAAAAGGACTACCAACTATTACCTCATCTTACTCCCTCCATTTTATATTAATGTCATAATTTTGACTTTTACTGTATTCAATATCACTCTTTGATGGATAATTTATTATATAATATATTATGTATAATTGTAATATTATATTTTTTATGATATTATTTTTTATTTTGAATTTAATAGTGGTAATTTATATAATAACTCATTGTATATATATTCAAAAATTTAATTTATAAAAAAATTTTAAAATTTGACAATACAATTTTCAAAGACAATAATCTATATAATATGTAATATATAAAGCCAAAGGGGCTTATGGTGCGCAAATTTCACTTTCCCATTTTACCCCTTGCCATTGATAAATTATAAGGATAGAATAGTAATTACAATGTTTTTCATTTGCACCACAATAATTATTAAAAAAAATTGTTACAACCAAGAAGATTTGAACCTCTAATGCAAAGGAAAACCCTTCAATTTATATACCACTACTCCACTAGACCACCATATTTTAAGTTAGTATTTTATATTTTTTCTATTTCCCTTTATCACATTGGAACCGTCATTTACTTCATTTTTTTTTTGGGTTTCTATTTACCCTAATTTACATTATATTATCATTTTTTAATTTCTTTTAGGTTCCTATGTTGTTATCTTACATTATTTTATTTTTTGATGTTTTGTGCAAAGTATAATATTAACTTTAATCGTCTTTGTTTCTTTAGAAAAGATTCGATCAATTTCGTTTAAAGATTGTCATTACATATCAGAGTTGGAGTATTATTGGTAATCTTTTCGTTCCTTTATTTTATTATGTTGTCTTATGAGACAAGATTCTTACTTAATTAAGAAATATTTGCTTTATCATAACTTTATTCTAAGTTGCATAATTACACTCATTTAACAATCAGTAAATCCAATGTGTCAAATAAATAATAGAAACGTAATGATTTGTTAAAGTATTCGATAATATTTGCCACATAGAAATTAAAATCATATAAAAGTATAGAAAAAAATTATCATGGGGAAGATCATATCTATAATGCATAATTGTTCATATTGAGAGTAAACGAACAATAATAAATAATATTACTTCCGTCTCACACTCTCACTATATTTTTATTGTGAATATGTTCATTTCAACTTATTTTGACTGAGCTTATTACAAGTTAAACTTATCTAAACTTATTATACTGAACCAACGTGACTTGAGCTTAGCGATTTGATCTTATTTGAATTCATTTGAAAGAGTTGTTTTTGAAAATTTATCTTGAACTTATTTAACTTATTTTTAGAAACAATTGAATGGAAGATAACTTTAACTGCACTGACTGGCCAATATCTATTATGAGCCAAAGTCAAATTATAATTGAGGATTTTTATTTTTAAGCAAAACAAGTTTTAATTCGCATGCGTGCTAATCAAAACTTGTTAATATAAAACGGAGAGAGTAACTTATTAAAAAAATTACTTTTAATTTTGCTCCCTTGTAACATTGTAGCTCCAATGAAAAATCAGATTATACTTAGAAAAGGAGAGGTGGTTGACGAGTTAATTACATTTACCCTACCTGACTTATGTGATAATAATTTTTGCACACTCGACATTTGAGAAATAATTTTCACCCTGCCTGACATTTAAGTGGTCATAAATTTAAAGCTTCTCAGGTATGTTATAATTGATTTTTTATTGACTTTTCCAGTGAACTGTAAAAAAATAAATATGAAGTGACCTTTATACCCTTGTTATTATTTCCTTTGACTTTCAATTAAATATGAAATGACTTTTGTACCCTTAGTATTAATTGTTATGACATTTTAAAACTCAACCACTCCACTGATTCCTCTGATTCCTCTCCCCAGCCCCCTCCTCCCATACAGAAAATGAAAATCTAACCCCTCCCAAACCACCATGTCTGTCTTCTACTATCTAACAAAGTCTTTTCTTTTTCAAATTAAAGGGTAGCATCGTAATTTCACATAGTGATATAGGGGTATTATTATATTTTTCCATTTCCGACGACAAGTTACCGGATTCTAACACTAAAAATCACTTTCACTAAATGTCAGGTAGGGTGAAAATTATTTCCCAAATGTCGGGTGTGCAAAAATTATTACTGCATATGTCAGGTAGGGTAAATGTAATTAACTCAGTGGTTGATGAAAGGAAACGAATCACTAGTAAGGCCATGTTCGGCAAAATTAGTGTTTTAGGTAGCGGATAGAGGTTTATGTAGCGGATAGCGGTTTAAGCAGCGGATAGCGGTTTAAGTAGCGGATAGCGGATGACTGTTCAAATGAAAATTGTGTTCGGTAAATTTAGCGGTTGAATTAACAGATTATAGTGAATTGACATAAAAGGATATGAATAATTTTGAAAGATAAAATTTTCAAAGGGTATTTTTTAACTGAAAAATATGAAACGCTATACTCCTAAACGCTAAACGTTAACTTTATTAGCGTTTCACAAAACGCTTCTCAAAACGCTAAACGCTACTCAAAACATTAGCTTACCGAACACTAATATTTACACAATTAGAGTTTTTACTTGATCAAAATGCTAAACGCTGCCTCAAACACTATTGCCGAACACAGCCTAAACCTCTACGATTCCACATGTTCCATAACTTGGACCAGATTCAATATCAATCGCCTCTACATTCTCATTTTCATTCGACCTCTTTTTGCTTCTTTTTTTTTCTTTATTATCCCTTTCGTTTTTTTTTTCCCGGACTGAAAATTGAGCATCTTTTGTCGAAAAACACACACACCCAAAAAAAATAAAAAACCCTGAGCATCATCGACTTCCTGGAACCTCCTCTCCTGATCTTCACCTCCCGAATACGGCAAAACCACGCTAGTCATGCTGCCGTTAGTCAAATTAACACTAATCACGCCTTCTTCCCTCTTATAAAACCCCCCCTCATTCATTTGATTACACATAAATAAACTCAACTCAACGTTAAACAAACCTCTCTGTGTCATTTTTTGTTCATGGCGACGGCCGATGAGGGATTCCGGGCGCTAGATGAGAAGTCACTGGTGGAGTACATCAACGCCACTCCTTCACTTCTTTCCCAGCTCGGCGGCTCCCTCCATAATCTTCAAATCAAAGAAGTTGGCGATGGCAATCTTAACTTCGTCTACATTGTTCTCTCACCTTCTGGCGGCTCTCTCGTCATCAAACAGGTTTCTCCACAACTCCTAACTTTATCCAATGTTTCAGATTATGTTATTCACTGATTCATCCACACTTGGGTGCCCAGTTTTATGTTATTCAGCTGATTGTTTAGGTTATGTTTCAGCTGATTAGTTTCAAGTCTTTGTCAATCATATGATTATGCCGATGAATCGGTCACTGTCTCAGTTGATTAGGGTTTTCTTTATTCATGATCCAAAGATTGAATCACCTTACTTCTGCTGGTATATGAGAAACTATGCACATTTTTGGATCAAAATTAGTATATGAATCGTTTATGAATTAAAGGGTTTGTGAAATTTGGCTCCTTTAATAGGCTCTTCCCTACATTCGTTGCATTGGTGAATCATGGCCAATGACTAAAGAACGAGCATATTTTGAGGCGACTGCACTCAGAGCGCATGGTCGGTTGTGTCCTGCTCATGTTCCTGAAGTATATCACTTTGATCGTGCTATGTCTTTGATTGGAATGCGCTATTTGGAACCTCCACATATCATCCTCAGGAAGGGTTTGATTGCTGGTGTTGAATACCCTTTGCTTGCCGAACATATGGCTGAATATATGTCTAAGACTTTGTTCTACACCTCCCTTCTTTACACCACAACTACAGAGCATAAGCGTGCAGGTTGGTCATTTTGTTACTAATTCTGTTTTGGTTTATGAGTTATTTACAAGTGTTGCTCTTCGTTTTGAATTCAACCGTAACTGAAGCTTAATGTTTGATTCATGTATATTTGAAAATATTAGAACCAAGCCTTTTTGTGCGTGTGTATTGGAATTAGCTCTGTAGCGGGACTATACTGGGATTTGTTGTTGTATCAGAATTAGCTCTTTGGCAGTTGATTTTAGGTGTTTACTGTGAATACATTAACTCCTAGACCCTGATGGTATTGGGTGTTGCTGTTATTTCATTCATGTGGTGGTGTTCTATGTGTCGAATGCAAAACTGATGAATGCTTGCTTCCTGAAATTTCTCCCCTGCTGTTTCACCAGATCATTGATATTCACGGATTGCTCCCATGAAATTTTCATTTCTTGAATTTGAATACTGATTGTTTGTTTATACAGTTGCTGAATTTTGTGGAAATGTGGAGTTGTGCCGGCTTACCGAGCAGGTTGTATTCTCTGACCCATATAAGGTTTCACAGTATAATCGGTGGACCTCTCCTTATCTTGACCGTGATGCCGAGGCAGTTCGCGAGGATAATGATCTAAAGCTTGAAGTCGGTCAGCTGAAATCCATGTAAGCATTCATTTTAAACAATACACACTTTAATTCTTGATTCTGTTTAGTAGTTTTTAAGTTGATACTTGAGAGTTGTCGTTTTTTATTAGGTTCTGTGAAAGGGCTCAAGCCTTGATTCATGGTGATCTGCACACTGGTTCTGTTATGGTCACACAGGACTCAACTCAGGTGATCGATCCAGAGTTTGCCTTCTATGGGCCCATGGGATTTGATATAGGAGCCTATTTGGGCAACCTAATATTGGCCTTCTTTGCTCAAGATGGGCATGCTAATGAAGGGAATGATCGGAAGGTATGCTGATGTTCGTTCTCACTTTCACGAGCATCTTGTCTCCTTTAGCAAATTCAATTGTTCCTTTTCCCCCTCTTCTTGTTTGGTTACATATATTGGTTCATATGTATCTCAAGCTTTGATTTTTCAGTTGGTGATCATATCCTTCTGCCTATGTCACCAGTCACCACTATAGAGGATTGTCTAATATTTAAATTTTTTACTGATGGACTTTTTTCTGGTCTATTGGAATCAGCCTCGCCATGCACTTATGTGCATTGGGAAAGGTTGCCTACATTTGGATCCTCTAGACCCCTCATTAGTTGGACTACATTTGGGATTGTTGTTGGACTTTTTTTGGTAATTTTGAGTTATTTGAACTCAAATAGATGCAATAGCACTAGGCCTTACGCTGGAAGCTTAGTACCTACTGATGGGGTAGTTTTGTGCCAGGTACCAATGATTTGCTAGTGGTTCTTCAATCACCCTCAAAAAAAAAAAGGGGGGAGGGGGGGGGGGGGGAGGGGGAGGGACGAGCTGATTGGACGTTTTAAGTTAATGTAGCCTTTGGAGGTAGAGGTGGAGCTAATTAGCTGGGTTTAAGGTTAGGAGGAAATGTGAAAATACCTATGTTACTCCGACTCTTCATTTTCCATGTCGTACCTGTGTCGGACCCTTGATTCCTGGACAAGGGTATGACATTCGACACTTCAAATCACAATGAAAGTACATAAAATTTCTTTAAAATAGCCGAATCCGAGTAACATAGGAAAATACAGTCCATATGGACACGCGTATCCGTGTCCGATATGGACACGCGTACCCGAGTCCGAGTAACATAGGAAAATACAGTCCATATAGCACCTGTAATGGAGGAAACATGTTTCTGACGTGGAAGCATTGTTACCTTGGTATCCATGATTGGTGGTTGTGGAAGGACTCTCATTCGTCGAGTTTAGCCGTGTCCGTTTACCTATTTATTGTCCGCAGCCTATTCAGCTCAGTCCATCTTTTGTCTACCTGTAATGCCGTGAATTGACAATTGCACAAGGTTCTGAAGCATCGTCTGTTCCTTAAGATAGCTGTATTGTCTCTGTACTTTATGATGTGAATGAAGGATAATATATTACTTGTTATTGGTTGAATTGGTCCCCCGTCACAACTATACACACCTTAGGCATCGGCTACAAATTATCGCTAATTTCAGTTGCACATCTCTGCATTATACTTATGCACTATATTGCTGAGAGTGTTTCATTCTTTTGGTTTTTAGTGGACGAATGAGAGCTACCGTTGATACTTTTTCTCGTGCCAAATAAATAAAAATGCATAGGCTATTAAGAGCCTGTTTTTTCCTCCGTTGTTCCACTTCTGAATATAAGCTACCATACAGGCATACAAAAAGTGGATCCTCAGGACAATAGAGGAAACCTGGAATCTGTTTTACCAGAAGTTTGTGTCACTTTGGAACGAAAACAAGGATGGTCCTGGTGAAGCATACCTTCCAGCAATCTACAACAACCCCGAGGTTCTTCAGCTAGTACAAGCAAAATACATGGGGGATCTGTTTCATGATTCCCTTGGATTTGGTGCAGCCAAAATGACAAGGTTAGGCTTGTATCCTAGTTTTCTATTCTAATTCTAGTAGTCTTTGTTAAATCTAACCTAGTTAGAAGCCAACCAAAACCCATTTTAACCATATTAGCTTTGGATCCAAAAAACTGAAATTACCGGTTAATCTTCTTGAATGTAGATTTACAAACTAATACACAAGTGAAATTCATCTTCTACGTGCATTATACAGGAGAATTGTTGGGGTTGCACATGTAGAGGACTTGGAATCAATATCGGAGGCGAGTAAGCGGGCAGAGTGTGAAAGGAAAGCTCTTAACTTTGCCAAAATGCTGATGAAGGAAAGGAGGAAGTTTAGCTCCATAACCCAAGTTATCTCAGCCATACAAGAAGTCGATTCATAAGGCTTCTCGCGCTATTTCATTCTCCAAGTTGATTGTTGTTGTTATACAGAATGAGTGTAGCTCTATGCGTAGAATCCATTAGAATAGACGCCCGAATAAAAGTAATTGATCTGGTGTTGATCTCAAATCAGAGTTTTGTAAACAATGCATTTCGCCTTGTCAGGCAGTTGCTAGGCTTGCTTGTTTTGATGTATCAATTGAGGTCTGAGGTGCTGTTTGACTTGGGACTTGGGTTGTGGTCTTTGCATTTGATCAATTTGATCTCTAAGTTCTTAAGATCATGCCGTTTGTTTGTTTTATTGCAACGTTTTTAAGGTGTAAAAATCCATCCCCCATTATTGAAGAACTTGCTACATACCATAATTATCGCCATCTACGTTCAACAAAAGCAACCCAAAACTCTAAACTACATTTTTGATTTAATATTAAACTAAAGCAATCCAAACCTGACAGTAAACTGCATTTTTTGATTTGATATTCGATTAGTAAACAAGCAATCCAAAACTACATTTCTTTTCAATCAAAGAAAAATAACTGCATTTCTTGACTAAATAGTGTTTTAGTCCCTTTTTATTCGTCAAATTACCTAATTTCTCCGTCTTTTTCGTTTATCAAATTTACCTAGCTTTTACAATTCCAGTAATTATAGTATTCATTTTGTCCCTAATAAATTAACTTTTTACCCCTTTTTAAGGATATGTTCAAGGACATTTTTTGACAATATGTAAATTTTTTAGTCCATTCTCTATATTTTTTTGATTTTGTAAAAGTAGTTTTAAGGATAAATAATTAGGGATGAAGGTAGTATTGATTTACATTCCTGTTATGTAACACAGATTGCAGAATCTGCAACCTCCCTACCCCAACCCAAAGAGTATAAATTTACGTTTTAAGAATCACACCCCCGGATAAGTTATATATGTAAAAAGGTAGATGCTGAAAATATACCCCCAACTTGTAAATTGCATGATTTATCTAAGATAACTCAAAATAAAAATTTCTATCTAACAGAAATCAAATAAACATTGGAAACGTACGGTTGATTTTGTTGATTTTCAAGATTTCGTTTTGTGGTTGTTTTATGTAAAGCAATCACCATTCACTAACAACAAAGTGGCTGTAGTTTAGTGGTTAGAATTCCACATTGTGGCCGTGGAGACCTCGGCTCGAATCCCAGCAGCCACAAATCTGTCCGACCTTAGCTCAGTTGGTAGAGCGGAGGACTGTAGTTGTTTCGCAGACAATCCTTAGGTCGCTGGTTCGAATCCGGCAGGTCGGATTATTTTTTCCTCCCAATTTTAACCCCAACCAACCATACAAGTACAAGCCATGATTGATCAGAGTACACTTATACATTTATTTTATGATAGCCATTCCCCTGATATTTATATGGAGTGCAAACTTAACTTTTCCGAAATTTAGCCTTGTAATCAGACCAAAGCTGATCAACAGTTTTACCCAACAAGTCCTGAAAGAAGGTATCACTATAACTTTCCCTCATCTTTTTGTTAAGCTTAGCCACAAACCCAGGGCTCAAACCCTCACAGTAATCCAAGAACCTGGCAGTGTAATCATAGCCCTGGTCCCAGGAGTTACCCTCACCCGGCTGGGCCCACCCGGTTGGCGGGGTATACCCTGCTTTCATCCTCATGAAATCAGCAATGCCCTCAATCAACCCCCCTCTGTTGTGCTGGTACACCTCACCCTCACCATCCCACTGCCAGACATGGGTCATCTCGTGGTAAATCACCCCGGTAAATTCCATTTTTACGTCCCCGTCGTGGTAATTCGCGAGGTGCTCGGCGGAGAACCGGATGAGGTCGTCTGAAACGAAGGCTATGGTTCCTGGGTCAAGGCTAGGGAGGAGGACTAAGTCCACCGACTCCACAGGTTTCCGGTCGTCCTCCGAGCTTTGTTGGAAGGTTTTCAGGATGTAGTCGGAGGCTGTTGGGAGGACATTTTCGGCGTAGTCGTCCCCAATTTTGTCGTCAAACACTTTGCCACCAGCTGTGTCGGTTGCGTTGTTCTCGAAGGAGTATTCAACGGCTAGGATTCCTCCTGATGTCGTGATGATCATCAGGAGGGAAACAAGAGGGAAGATCAAAGCTAGTTTAGCCATGGTTGGTGTTGGAGTTTTGGTGTTTGCATGGAGCTAGGTATAGCTTTTTGAACTGGTTTATATTGATTTTTATGGGCAATTTTTTAACTAAAAATTGTACACCTTTTTTGAAATAGTCATCAAGTCTTTCTTCTGTAACAATAGTTTGCGTGCTCGATCATCACGTAATCAATTTAAAATGGTGGTCAATTGCTCACCTTATTATCCTTATAAAGAACATGGCTTCCATTTATTTGAGCTATAGCTAATCGAATAGTATAATGGAGTAGAGAGGAACTATGATAAGCTCATAGAAATAAAGATGGATAAACACAAGCATGATTGAACATAGTACACGTTACTGTTTTTTTTTTATAAAATAAAATTAAGGTAAATAGAGCATGTTCAACAAGTTTCTAATTTGGCGGAACTAACTAATTACCTGTATAAATACTAGTACTAGTTTTAAATCCATGCATTCATCATATGTATAAGATCTTGAACAAATCAGAAATATTAACAAGACAAAGAAAAAATATACATAGAAATGATAAAGAACAAAAGGTAAATGATATTATTATTAGTATCAATGAAGAAACATTGTGATAAGTTAATGTTCAAATAAAATACACAGGCTCAAAATTGCAAAGGTAATATAGTTTACATTACAAAGCGGACATGTGGAAGGAGAAAGAAATTATCTGAAGGTGATCATATATGTTTTTAAAAATTAATTGAAAGATCGTTATATTAACGCATTGGCATCTGGGTGCCATATATATCTAATAAATGACTAACACCATCCGCAACGACGAATTTGAGATTGAAATAACGTTGATGCGTGGCGTGGGCGAGGAGGAGAAAGACCAGCGCGTGGATGCTGAGCCCGGGAGCACGATGCTCCCTGAGCCCGGCCCACATTGCATTTAGATGATTTGTAGCGGCCCAATGAAAAGAGAAAGAAGCAGGGGCAGCAGCGGCCCAAAGAGAATAAACGAAAATCAAAAGAGAAAGAAAAATCGCGGCCCAAGAAAAATAAAAAGGAAACAAATCTGTTTAGATGATTTGCAGCAACAATCAAAATCAAATCAAAATCATTCAAACAAACGAAAAACCCAGAAAAACGAAATTCCCCAGAAAAATGAAAATCAAACCCTAGAAAACGATTGCATTTAGATGAATTGCGAGAAAAACGAAATTACCTAAATATTTTTCCATCTATTTTTTCGATAGTTTCATCTATTTTTCCAATTGCATTTAGATGATTGGAGAGAAAATGAAAATTATTGATCAAGATCAAGAAAATTCAACGAAAAACGACATCATTCAAACTCAGACAGGTAAATATTAAACAATTTACATTATTGAAGGACGATTTCATATTTATCAACAATTACACTTAATGTGTTTGATCTTTTAAATATGCAGAAACATTTACCCCACATTCGAGTGCAAAAACACTGCACATAGATGAATCTGATGATGATTCACGAGAAGAAGGTACATAGATATTGTTTTGTTAAAAGAACAATGTTCATACTATTCATATAGAACATTGCTCATAATGTACAAGGCAATTGCTCATGACCTATCATTACATTGCTCATGACCTATCATTACAATGCTCATGATTTATAATGACAATGCTCATAATGTACAAGGCAATTGCTCATGACCTATCATTACAATGCTCATGACTTATAGTGACAATGCTCATGACCTGATTTTGTACTCATGTTAATGCTCATGACCTGATTTTGTACTCATGTTAATGCTCATAATGTACAAGGCAATTGCTCATGACCTATCATTACATTGCTCATGACCTACCATTACATTGCTCATGATTTATAATTACAATGCTCATAATGTACAAGGCAATTGCTCATGACCTATCATTACAATGCTCATGATTTATAATGACAATGCTCATAATGTACAAGGCAATTGCTCATGACCTATCATTACAATGCTCATGACTTATAGTGACAATGCTCATGACCTGATTTTGTACTCATGTTAATGCTCATGACCTGATTTTGTACTCATGTTAATGCTCATAATGTACAAGGCAATTGCTCATGACCTATCATTACATTGCCCATGACCTATCATTACAATGCTCATGATTTATAATGACAATGCTCATAATGTACAAGGCAATTGCTCATGACCTATCATTACATTGCTCATGACCTATCATTACAATGCTCATGACCTATCATTACATTGCTCATGACCTATCATTACAATGCTCATGATTTATAATGACAATGCTCATGATTTATAATGACAATGCTCATAATGTACAAGGCAATTTCTCATGACCTATCATTACATTGCTCATGACCTATCATTACAATGCTCATGATTTGTAATGACAATGCTCATAATGTACAAGGCAATTGCTCATGAGATATCATTACAATGTTCATGACTTATAGTGACAATGCTCATGACCTGATTTTGTACTCATGTTAATGCTCATGACCTGATTTTGTACTCATGTTAATGCTCATAATGTACAAGGAAATTGCTCATGACCTATCATTACATTGCTCATGACCTATCATTACATTGCTCATGATTTATAATGACAATGCTCATAATGTACAAGGCAATTGCTCATGACCTATCATTACATTGCTCATGACCTATTATTACATTGCTCATGATTTATAATGACAATGCTCATAATGTACAAGACAATTGCTCATGACCTATCATTACAATGCTCATGATTTATAATAACAATGCTCATAATGTACAAGGCAATTTCTCATGACCTATCATTACAATGCTCATGATTTATAATGACAATGCTTATGATTTATAATGACAATGCTCATAATGTACAAGGCAATTGCTCATGACCTATCATTACATCGCTCATGACCTATCATTACAATGCTCATGATTTATAATGACAATGCTCATAATGTACAAGGCAATTGCTCATGACCTATCATTACAATGCTCATGACTTATAGTGACAATGCTCATGACCTGATTTTGTACTCATGTTAATGCTCATAATGTACAAGGCAATTGCTCATGACCTATCATTACATTGCTCATGATTTATAATGACAATGCTCATAATGTACAAGGAAATTGCTCATGACCTATCATTACATTGCTCATGACCTATCATTACAATGCTCATGACCTATCATTACAATGCTCATGACCTATCATTACATTGCTCATGACCTATCATTACAATGCTCATGATTTATAATGACAATGCTCATGATTTATAATGACAATGCTCATAATGTACAAGGCAATTTCTCATGACCTATCATTACATTGCTCATGACCTATTATTACAATGCTCATGATTTATAATGACAATGCTCATAATTTACAAGGCAATTGCTCATGACCTATCATTACAATGTTCATGACTTATAGTGACAATGCTCATGACCTGATTTTGTACTCATGTTAATGCTCATGACCTGATTTTGTACTCATGTTAATGCTCATAATGTACAAGGAAATTGCTCATGACCTATCATTACATTGCTCATGACCTATCATTACATTGCTCATGATTTATAATGACAATGCTCATAATGTACAAGGCAATTGCTCATGACCTATCATTACATTGCTCATGACCTATTATTACATTGCTCATGATTTATAATGACAATGCTCATAATGTACAAGACAATTGCTCATGACCTATCATTACAATGCTTATGATTTATAATAACAATGCTCATAATGTACAAGGCAATTTCTCATGACCTATCATTACAATGCTCATGATTTATAATGACAATGCTTATGATTTATAATGACAATGCTCATAATGTACAAGGCAATTGCACATGACCTATCATTACATTGCTCATGACCTACCATTACATTGCTCATAATTTATAATGACAATGCTCATAATGTACAAGGCAATTGCTCATGACCTATCATTACAATGCTCATGATTTATAATGACAATGCTCATAATGTACAAGGCAATTGCTCATGACCTATCATTACAATGCTCATGACTTATAGTGACAATGCTCATGACCTGATTTTGTACTCATGTTAATGCTCATGACCTTATTTTGTACTCATGTTAATGCTCATAATGTACAAGGCAATTGCTCATGACCTATCATTACATTGCTCATGATTTATAATGACAATGCTCATAATGTACAAGGCAATTGCTCATGACCTATCATTACATTGCTCATGACCTATCATTACAATGCTTATGACCTATCATTACAATGCTCATGATTTATAATGACAATGCTCATAATGTACAAGGCAATTGCTCATGACCTATCATTACATTGCTCATGACCTATCATTACAATGCTCATGATTTATAATGACAATGCTCATAATGTACAAGGCAATTGCTCATGACCTATCATTACAATGCTCATGACTTATAGTGACAATGCTCATGACCTGATTTTGTACTCATGTTAATGCTCATGACCTGATTTTGTACTCATGTTAATGCTCATAATGTACAAGGTAATTGCTCATGACATATCAAATATAGTTTTGCTCATATAATAGAACTATTAAGCTCATAGTGTACAACTTTAATGCTCATGACATATAACTATTATGCTCATCATCTAGAATTAGAATATTTGTAATGCTAATTTATAACATCAATTTTGTATCAACAGATCATGAACCTGTAGATAAACAAACATCAATGGCCACAAAAGAGTTCCAAACATTGAAAGCTCAAGCACTTGCTGAAATTATGGTACCATTGCCAGACAACCAAATAGTAAAGGAAGCTGAAAGTTCAGAAATCCTAGGCAAGAAAGTTACATCAGAAAAGGAAGCATTTTCGTTATATAATGAGTATGCATTCAGAATTGGATTTAGTGTTCGTAAAACCAAGACAAGATATAGGGAAAATTCAAGGGAACTTAGAGGTAGAGAGTTTGCTTGCAATAAGGCTGGATTGAAAGAAAACAAAGGGAAGGACGGGAAAATGTACACAAAGCTTGACACAAGAACAAATTGCAAGGCAATGGTGTATTTTGAGATAAAAGATGGGGTATGGACAGTGGCAAGGCACAGAACAGAGCATAATCATAGATTTTGCCCGTCAGATCAAAGGCATTTACTCAGATCACATCGAAAGATTGACGCAGCGATTCGTACCTTAAGCAATTGATCAACTCAGGGGTCAAAATTGCTGATGCAATTAGAGTAATGAAGAAAGAAGCTGGAGGATCACCTTCTCTTGGATTCACTAAAAGAGATGCATATGATGAAATATTGAGACAAAAAAAGAAGCATTTGGATGGATGCGATGCAAATACCTTGATAAAGTTGTTCAGAAAAGAGGAAAAAAAAGAGCCTGATTTCTATTATGATTTTGAGTGTGATGAAGAGGGTTCGATAGAGAGGTTTTTTTGGAGAGATTCCCAAATGAAGAAAGAGTACATGCTGTTTGGGGACCTTGTGGTTCATGACACAACTTATAGGACAAATAAGTACAACTTAATATGTGGCCCATTTGTTGGAATGAACCTCCATGGTCAAAATGTTATGTTTGGATGTGGGTTCTTGTTAAATGAAAGTACGGAGAGATTTATATGGTTGTTTGATAAGTTCTTAGATTCAATGGGAGGAAAAATGTCAATTACCATAATGACTGATCAAGCAAATGCAATGCGGAATGGTATAGCCAAGGAGTTCCCGACAGCTGCACATAGATTATGCATCTGGCACTTGATTGAAAATTCAAAGACACACATCAAGCACTTAAGATGCATGGAAGGATTCCAAGAAAAGTTTGACAGATTACTCAAACTATCAGACACAATACAAGAATTTGAAGACTCATGGCAGAGGTATGCTCATATCCTACAACTACATTGCTTATAATTCTTGAACATTATTACTCATAGACACTCATCATTATTGCTCATTTCATAAAACCATAATGCTCATGAATCTAAACACCAATGCTCATGACCTAGAACGACAATGCTCATTACAAAAAATAACAAAATCTCTAATTTAAACTCATATGCTCATAAACTACAAACACATATGCTCATAGCCTATAAACAACAATGATCATTACATAAAACCATAATGTTCATGAATCGAAAGACCTATGCTCATAACCTACAAAGCCAATGCTCATGAATCTAAACACCTATGCTCATGACCTACAAAGCCAATGCTCATGAATCTAAACACCTATGATCATGACCTACAAAGCCAATGCTCATTGCGTGAAATCAGAATGCTCATTATTCTAAAGTCATATGCTCATGACTTAGAATGACAATGCTCATTACATAAAATCATAATGCTCATGAAATCTAAACCCCTATGCTCATGACTTAGAACGACAATGCTCATTACATAAAATCATAATGCTCATAAATCTTATGCTCATAATCTAGATCTACTATGCTGATAAAATCTTCAATTTTCCCATGTCAGTTTGATGGAAGAATATGACTGCAAAGATGACGAGTGGTTGAAAAGGTTATATGGTCTTAGGGAAAAATGGTATCCAGCTTATAACAAACGGTTCTTTTCAGGAGGTATATTGTCTTCGCAACGGAGTGAGTCAACAAATAGTTCACTCAGGAAGAGATTACATGCAACTACTACTTGAATTTTTCCATATATTCAACGATGTAGTTCATGAATGGAGAAGTAATGAAAACACACTTAACTTCAAAAGTGGGCAAGGGATTCCAGAAATGACATTGAATGATATACCTATGTTGATTCAAGCTGCAAACATATACACACCCAGCATGTACACAGAATTTGAGAAAGAATACAAGCGTATCCATACGTACCTCCATTCCCAAGTAGAATCTTGCGATGAATATGAGACTTACAACGTTTGGCATCGTGTGAAGCCTCAATATAAGTATTTGGTGAGTTTCAACAAGTTGTCACATGATATACAATGCACCTGCATGGGGTTTCAAGAAACAGGCATATTATGCTCACATTCTTTGAGGGTTTATGACTTAAATTGTGTTGAAGTTATGCCGACAAAATATATGACACCAAGATGGACGAAAAGCATTAGACCCCAAGAAGACCTAGAAAACACAACAAAAAAAAGGGGTTTCAACACCACCAGCAGTGTGGAGGACGCAAATGAAGAGAAAATATAATTCAGTTATTTCAGCAAGAGCTGAAAATGAAGAAGCAAGGAAAATAATTGAAGACAATTTGACACAAGTCAAACAACAAATACAGAATGAAGGATTGATTGTATCTGAATCAGAAGATGACCAGAACCAAGACGTTGAGGAGCACCATATAGACAATGAAACAGTTGTCTTAAATCCCAAAAAATCAAGGCAAAAGGGTGAGAGCAACATTAGAAGAAAGTCAACAACTGAAAAAATGGCAAACATAGCAAGAGGGAGGAAAAGAGCAGCAGAAAAAAGGAAGGTAAATATGCTCATAAACTTGAACTTCATTGCTCATCATCATACACATATCAAACACATACTATGCTAATATGCCTCAAGAATGTTTATGCTTAGAACATATTGAAAATGTCTTCACAGGAAACTACAGCAAGAAGAAAACAACAACAGCAGGAAAGACAAGAACAAGAGCAACAAACTTAACATCAAACATTTACCACAGTGGAAAGTGCTATGTCATAGATACCAAAACCAACCAAATACATATTTGAAATTAAAAAATTTGAATATATAGTAACTCTATTTTATATTGACAATGCAGAGTCTCAATTTTGTTTCATTCACCCAACTGCTCCAACAAAACATGGCAGGCGTATCTTCACAAGATGTTCATCCACATCCCCATCAATGTTAGCAACATTGACTATATTTTAAAGTTATGTTTGAAAACATAATTAGTAGTATAATCACATATGTACACACAAGTGCTTCAGGAAAGCTGAATTACAAGTGTCATGATTTATAAAGACAATGCTTATTACATATAATGACAAATGTTGATGACTTATAATGCTCATGACTTATAATGACAATGCTCATTACACAAAACCATAATGCTCATATGATACAATGCCAATGCTCATGATCTATCATTACAATGCTCATAACATACAACACAAATGTTCATGACCTATCATTACATTGTTCATACTCTACATGGACAATGCTCATGACTTACAATGACAATGCTCATAACCTACAAGACTAATGCTCATGACTTATAATGATAATGCTCATTGCACAAAACCAAAATGCTCATGATCTGTCATTACAATGCTCATAACCTACATAGATTAATGCTCATGACTTACAATGACAATGCTCATAACCTACAAAACTAATGCTCATGACTTATAATGATAATGCTCATTACACAAAACCATAATGCTCATATGATACAATGCCAACATGGACAATGCTCATGACTTGCAATGACAATGCTCATAATCTACAAGACTAATGCTCATGACTTATAATGATAATGCTCATTACACAAAACCAAAATGCTCATGACCCATCATTACAATGCTCATAACCTACAAAGATTAATGCTCATGACTTACAATGACAATGCTCATGACCTACAAGACTAATGCTCAAGACTTATAATGATAATGCTCATTACTCAAAACCATAAATGCTCATGATCCAGAACACCTATGCTCATATCCTACATGGCCAATGCTCATGATCTATCATTACAATGCTCATAACATACAACGCAAATGCTCATGACCTATGACCTATCATTACATTGCTCATACTCTACATAGACAATGCTCATGACTTGCAATGACAATGCTCATAACCTACAAGACTAATGCTCATGACTTATAATGATAATGCTCATTACACAAAACCAAAATGCTCATGACCTATCATTACAATGCTCATAACCTACAAAGATTAATGCTCATGACTTACAATGACAATGCTCATGACCTGCAAGACTAATGCTCATGACTTATAATGATAATGTTCATACTCTAAACCATAAATGCTCATGATCCATCATTACAATGCTCATAACCTACAAAGATTAATGCTCATGACTTACAATGACAATGCTCATGACCTACAAGACTAATGCTCATGACTTATAATGATAATGCTCATTACACAAAACCAAAATGCTCATGACCCATCATTACAATGCTCATAACCTACAAAGATTAATGCTCATGACTTACAATGACAATGCTCACGACCTACAAGACTAATTCTCATGACTTATAATGATAATGCTCATTACTCAAAACCATAAATGCTCATGATCCAGAACACCTATGCTCATATCCTACATGGCCAATGCTCATGATCTATCATTACAATGCTCATAACATACAACGCAAATGCTCATGACCTATCATTACATTGCTCATACTCTACATGGACAATGCTCATGACTTGCAATGACAATGCTCATAACCTACAAGACTAATGCTCATGACTTATAATGATAATGCTCATTACACAAAACCAAAATGCTCATGACCTATCATTACAATGCTCATAACCTACAAAGATTAATGCTCATGACTTACAATGACAATGCTCATGACCTAAAGACTAATGCTCATGACTTATAATGATAATGCTCATACTCAAAACCATAAATGCTCATGATCCAAAACACCTATGCTCATATCCTACATGGCCAATGCTCATGATCTATCATTACAATGCTCATAACATACAACGCAAATGCTCATGTCCTATCATGACAATGCTCATTACACAAAACCATATTGCTCATGTTGTAGAACTACAATGCTCATAGCATATAACTGTTATACCCATAATGCATACATCAAGCCTTTTCATAATGATTATACTTTTATGATAATAGAAATTAATAATTGCATCAACCATAACATTTGCCAAGATTGAGTACAATCGAATTGACCAAATATATTTAAACTAATTGACAAATGTGCAAATACATTTAACAAGGAAATACAAATTCTCATCAGCACATGTTCCCTGATGATCCTAGATAAAACAAGATAAAGTACATGTTCCCAAAGTACACTTCTCATCAGCACTCGTTTTTTCTACACATACAACTAATCTAATTCTGCACAATCATCTACAACAGACAAGTTTCTGAATTATATACGACTTCAAAACCATGACATTTTCACCCTATTCTTCAATAGGAGAACTTGTAAAATTGTTGCGCAATTGGTTTTGTTCGTACGTCAGCAACAAGTCTGCATATGTGACTCGGAGCATATTAATTTGTTTTTGCTGCAATTAAAAACAAGAAAAAATTTGTAAGAATTTCATACTTGTCATTAAAAACAAATAAAAAAATATTGGATGCTTTGTGAGAGAGAAAGAGATACATACATTATCTTTCTCCAAGCCGCATGGCCAATCATTTACATCCCCAAAAAAGGTTTCCATATGCCTCATAAGAAAAACACCACAATCGGTGTCATTATCCTTTGTAAACCACGGCATGTCGGCATAACTAAGTTTGAAATCTTCGATATTGGGGCATGAGTCTGAGCCATCATACACCTTGGTTTTCATGAAATAACCAAGTGTAGTAGCCTACATTAAAAAAATGAACATGAAAAAAAGTTTTAAAAAAATTATAATGCTTAAGTATATACTTTTATGCTCATAACCTAAAACTTTAATGCTCATGACATACAACTTTAATGCTCATAACGTAAAAGATCAATGCTCATAACCTACAAAGGCTAATGCTCATGACTTATAATGACAATGCTCATAACACAAAACCATGATGCTCATGAATCAAACACCCATGCTCATAACCTACAAGGCCAATGCTCATAACCTACAAAGGCTAATATATGCTCATGACTTATAATGACAATATTCATAACACAAAACCATGATGCTCATGAATCAAAACGCCCATGCTCATAACCTACCAAGGCTAATATATGCTCATGACTTATAATAACAATGCTCATAACACAAAACC
Organism: Portulaca oleracea; assembly: GCA_029582165.1. Lineage (NCBI taxonomy): Eukaryota > Viridiplantae > Streptophyta > Magnoliopsida > Caryophyllales > Portulacaceae > Portulaca > Portulaca oleracea. The sequence goes on along the minus strand of CM055875.1, from coordinate 32,483,299 downwards.
ATGATGGTCATGAATCAAAACACCCATGCTCATAACATACAAGCCCAATGATCATATTGTACAACTACTATGCTCATAACATATAACTATTATGCTCATACCCTACAAAAACAATGCTCATTTGAACTTAATGAATTTCACAAAAAACAAACATGAAAAAGTTTAAAAAAGAATATTACCAAACGTTGAGGCAAAGTTCCATATCTTTTCTTTTGAGGCATATCGACAATCAAATTGTCGATGATTAAATTTTCTTGCTTTTGGATGTTTGAGCAGAACAAAAAGTAGTGCTCATGGGCACAAATTGGAATAAAAATCTGAAATAAATAACATAAAAAAATATAATTAGTTTCAAAAATTAAATAATTGATCATAATCAATACATAATTGACACAACTTACCAAATCAACCTTTTTAAGATCAATATGATCCTGCTCTACCAATTCATTCGATGCAACTTCCACAAAGAAATCTATTGATTTTTGTTTAGAGCCTTTTCCATGAGCAAGAACCAGGCTTTGCTGTAAATAAATGGCAACCGAAATCACAAAATCAAAAATTCTAAAAAATAATCTAAGCTTATAACTTAAAAGTAATATGCCCAAATGCTCATAAACTACTCACCACACAATTTGAGGTGAAGAAAAACCGAGATACAGAAGAGACATTTCTGTATAGCTCCAAATTATTTAAAAATCTGCTCCACTCATTAACTACCTCATCATCAACATATGATTCCTTATACGCAAGAGATTTCAAATTTTTTCGAGTGAGCTCCCCCCACTTTGTCCTTGCAAGAATCTCACTGTAAAATATAATAAAAATAATTTCGATTAACAAAATGAACTTTAAAAAAAAAATCTAAAAGGCCAAAAAAAAAACTTACTTGTTGTCAGCATCTTTTGTAAAAATGGTTCTAACACATTGTCTTTCACGTGAAGTAAATTTTTTCTTCAATGCTACAACTCGGTCAAGGTAGGGGGAACACATACTGGGAGGCATATGTGTTATTTTTCTGTTTGGTTTCTTCTTTATAGGTAGTTCAGGAGCTTCATCACTTTTTTTCTTCACCAAATCATCATTCTTAGCCTGGTTGGCATGCTCATCAGATTTGTTTTTTGCTGGCTCTTCTACTTGAGCGTCAATCATAATCTCATCGACAACATTACTAATAACTTGATTGACATGCTCATCAAGATCATCATTCGTGGTTTGATGGAGGGGGTAGTAGGTGATGGTTGTTGGTTATCGAACATAGGGTCATTCAGAACCCACCTCAATTGAATCCATCAATATTTCGAGGGCCTCTAGAATTTTGGATTGTTCCAAAATCCTCATCTTGATGAGGGTTCCTCATGACCACCATCACTGGAGCTTGTTTGCTCCTCCTCCTCCTTAACAAATTCTCGGAAAAAACTGAAGATCTTGCTGTCATGGCTAGCAAGTTTCTTGGCTGCACTCACATTAGGGAAAAATTCAAAGGCAGCTTCAGATGTTTCCCTAAATTGCTTGAATGACCTTGCAAGATCATTTGCACTAAAAACTTTTTGATTAGCCTCTGCAACAAAAAAAAAAAATCAATAATGGTCATGAATCAGAACACCTATGTTCATAACAATACAAAGGCCAATGCTCATGACCTACAAGTACTATGCTCATAATGTATAAGACCAATGCTCATGACCTACAACTACAATGCTCATAATGTAAAAGACCAATGCTCATGACCTACAACTACTATGCTCATAATGTATAAGACCAATGCTCATGACATATAATGACATACAACTACTATGCTCATAATTTATAAGACCAATGCTCATGACCTACAACTACTATGCTCATAATGTATAAGACCAATGCTCATGACCTACAACTACAATGCTGATAATGTATAAGACCAATGCTCATGACCTACAACTACTATGCTCATAATGTATAAGACCAATGCTCATGACAATACAAAGACCAATGCTCATGACCTACAACTACTATGCTCATGACCTACAACTACTATGCTCATAATGTATAAGACCAATGCTCATGACCTACAACTACAATGCTCATAATGTACAAGACCAATGCTCATAACCTACAACTACTATGCTCATAATGTATAAGACCAATGCTCATGACCTATTATGACAATGCTCATAACATATAATGACATACAACTACTATGCTCATAATTTATAAGACCAATGCTCATGACCTACAACTACTATGCTCATAATGTATAAGACCAATGCTCATGACCTATTATGACAATGCTCATGACATATAATGACATACAACTACTATGCTCATAATTTATAAGACCAATGCTCATGACCTACAACTACTATGCTCATAATGTATAAGACCAATGCTCATGACCTACAACTACTATGCTCATAATGTATAAGACCAATGCTCATGACCTATTATGACAATGCTCATAACATATAATGACATACAACTACTATGCTCATAATGTATAACACCAATGCTCATGACCTAAAACTACTATGCTCACAACTACTATTCTTATAATGTCCATACTACTATCCTCATAATCTAAACACATATGCTCATAAACTATAAAGGCAATGCTCATAATCTACAAACACATAACAATACAAAAAAAATGATAATTCATTATAAAAAAAAATAATGCTTATACCAAATGATAACTAGAAAATGCTCATAATAAAATTTTACCTGACAGTTATCTACATTTTCTGATTTGTCCGAACTGACTTCAATGTGTTCTTTTTCAGATTGTTGTTTTGAAGCAGTTGGTTTCCTTGCATAAAATGCTTCAATTTCACCGTCAGGGAAAGGAGTGCGTGGATCTTGCACCAAATGTCTTGCACCAGCGCATTGATTGAAGCAAACAAAGCAAGAGCCCATCCTAGGATTTATGATGCCCTTGCCAAAGCCATAATTTCTTTCAAAATTGACCCTCTCATTGACAGAGTCATTGTCCCATGCCCCAATGATTGGGAATGATCGATTGTGTTCGAGAAACACGAAGGACACTCTGTCGAGATAGAAGGCCTATGATTTTAAAATGAAGAAAAAAAGAAACATTATTGGTCATAGACAATTTCAATATACATAACTTATGATGTGTAACATGTATGCTCATACTCTAAAAACAATGATTGAAAACATAATCACACAAAAATGCTCATGAATTGAAAACACCAATGTTCATACCCTAGAATGGTAATGCTCATTGCATAAAACCATAATGCTCATGAATCTAAAAACCTATGCTCATTACCTATAATGACAATGCTCATTCCATATAAACCATAATGCTCATGGATCTGAAAACCAATGCTCATTACCAATAATGACAATGTTCATTGCATAAAAAACATAATCCTTGTGAATCTAAAAACCTATGTTCATTACCCTACAACAGCAATGTTCATTACCCTAGAACAGCAATACTCATTTCATAAAACCATAATGTATGAATCTAAAACTTTATGCTCATAATCTACAACATATATGCTCAAACAATTTTAAAAAAAAACAGTAAAAAGAAAATTACCAACAACAGCAGAATCGGTCCATCAAAGTAAGAGTCATTCTTTGCTTGCCACTTTTCCACCGAATGGCAAAGACTCTTCAACGCAAACAAACACCAATTATATTGGTTCACTTCATCTAACTTAACAAACAACCTAAACGCCTTTTTGTTGATGTATCTATTCTGATTTCCCATAAGCATAGTACAGAACACATACATCAAAAACCCCCATTGGGACATTTCACCACCATCCTTAAACTCCAATATTTTCTCTGGCATGCTAGCAATCACACCTTTATCCCCGTTGAAATAAGCTTGCATAAACCTATCTAATTCACTCTTATACACCCTTTCATCTTGTTTGCTTTGGGAGTCTAACATACACTCAAAAGTATCAGAATACTTCCCCATTGGTAAACCAAAAATCTGACAAACATCGTATGTATCAAGGGTCAATCTTCGACCATTAGAAAGGCTTAAATTACAAGACAAAAAATCGAAATTCTTACAAGCCCACTGTGCTAAAGGTTTAGGAACTTGATTCATTTTTTACTTCTAAAAAACCACCAAAACCCGAACTCCGAATTGCTTCCTTCTGAGCATCATTAAATTTTGGGATCATACTAAAAAGCTTAGCAGGAAACATGCGGTTGTTGAAAATAACGTCATCTTTCTTGTTTTGTTGCTTGTTGTGCTCTTTTTCTGAATCTGCACAAAAAAAAAAAAAGCAACACAATTAAACAAAAAAGGATCATGACATAAAATGCTCATAAGCCACAACCTTTATTCTCATACTCTACAATCTTAATGCTCATAAGATATAAACTATATGCTCATACTCTATAGAAACTATGCTCATAAGCTATAAACTGTATGCTCATATCTTAATAACTAACCATAATATCTACCTCTCAATCTCAGATTCTCAAATCTACAGGCGTTTTTCCTTTCAGACTCGTCCACTCACCCCTCACGCGACTTCAAATTTGTGTTTGTTTCAAGTAAGTGTTGAATTTTTTCTGTTTGTGTTGAATCTTCGATTTATATATCTGATTTCAATCATAAAATCTGTATATGTGTTGAATCTTCGACTTCAAATTTGTGTTTGTTTCAAGTAAGTGTTGAATTTATTCTTTTTGTGTTGAATCGTCGATCTATATATCAGATTTCAATCATAAATCCCCCATGTCGATTTAGAATCTATGTTGAATTTTTTCTGTTTCTTCTCTCAGGTTTTGATTTGTATTGATGAAATGACGGCTGATTGAAGACTTGAAGAAGGACCTAAGTGGAAGACTGAAGATCAATTGTTGGTTGTTATATTTCTATTTTGAGTTGATGTTGTAAACTTGTAATGTTGAGACTGTGTTTTATTTTTGTTGGTTATTCTTGTTGTTTGGGAGTTTTGAACTGGTTGGACTGTTGGAGCCAATGAATATGTGAAACTATGTTCATATTACAACTGCTGACTTGCTGATGAAAATTTCAAAAAATCATGGACAATCATCATGTGTTTTCGATGGTACCGGATCAGATCCGATCCGATGGATCCGGATCGATCCTGATTTTAGGATCCATTTCAAAATGGATCCGGGACTGGATCCTGATTTAAGGATCCATTTTGAAATGGATTCGGGACTGGATCCTTGAATTTTTAGCGGGTACCCGCATTTGCTCACCCCTAATGATCATTAGCCACGATGATGGAATGTTTTCGTTTGCATCAATTATTAGTCAACACTCAACGAGGTTCATTAATATTGGAAAAATTGCATTATCCTAGTTACGCATATTCATTGGAGTACTCTCGTTTTCATGCGAAAAGACATTGACCGTCAAAGAATAATTATGTTAGTTAAATAAATTGCGAAAAGTAAATAGCGAGAATTAAAAGATAGACAAAATATGGTAGTTGTTTACGATGTTCCTCCGAACTCAATTTGGCGTATATCATCGCTAAAATTTTCTAACTTTAGAATTTAACCTCAAGTTATTATTAATTATGATGGATTTCTCACAATCTTAGAGTGATCTCACCACTTTATATTGTCTCGCAATCAAGTGTGGAGAGTTGACCTCTCAACTCTTAATCCTCTCTCTAACAATAATTATCTCAACAACTCAACTCAATTGTTAGGAAATAAGCAAGATAATAGCGAAAGCGAAATAAATTGAGATGACGGATATTACGACAAAAGTTAGGAACGAAAATAAATGCGATAAAATCAAACACCAAATTTATGTGGGAAATCGAAGAACACGGACAAAAACCCACGGTCGGCGACAATCAGAAAATAATCCACTATGAAAAAGGAGTACAACCTAATCACTATCACAAGGTGTGATGCAATCACCGAAGGAGATTAAAATATAAATATCTCTCACTCAACTCACAATCTCTCGTGATAAATTGGGAAAATATTGGTGAGACCCACCCTCTCTCAATATTCTCTCTCTTGCTCTGGTGATTAAAGTGGAGAAAACTGAACCCTATTTATAGGGCGGCTAGGAGAAAATAAAGTCAGATTAAAACTCAAATAACAAGTATAATCTGACTAGCTAGAAGAAGGAATTAGAATTAGATTAAAACTGTGTTCTCTTCCGTTTTGGACCTTAGCGGATCCAATGGGCCATAAACCCAACAATCTCCACCTTGGACCATGATGCGAGTTATCGGTCCAAATAAACCCCTTGGCTGTCGCCATCAACACGTCCCTCCGCAGGGCGTAGCCCCGCAAGGCTCTTCACATGCTCAAAACACCAACTAAGTCCAAACAATGTTTGAACTTCGCTATAGATAGAGGCTTGGTTAGCATATCTGCAGGATTGTCAGAAGTATGCACCTTCTTCACCACAATCTCTCCTGCAGTAACTATATCGTTGATGAAGTGATACCTGACGCTTATATGCTTGGTCTTTGAATGATAAGTGTCGTTATTGGTCAGATGTATAACACTCTGACTATCTGAATAAACTACGGCCAGACTCTGTGGTACTCCAAGCTCCATGACCAATCCCCTCAACCAGATGACATCCTTCACTCCTTTCGTCGCAATAATATATTTAGCCTCAGTAGTAGAAAGAGTTGTTATAGACTGAAGTGAAGTTTTCCAATACACTGCTTCTTCACACATAGTGAACACGTACCCTAAAATTGAGCGTCTCCTATCCAAATCTCCACCATAATCAGCATCAAAATAACCTACAACATCAGGCGTTGCAACACTACCTCTATCATACATGATGCCCTTTTCTAAAGTGGCCTTCACATAGTGAAGGATCCACTTCACTCCTTCCCAATGGTCCTTCCTGGATTCTGCATATATCTACTCACCACACTAACTGCATGGGACAGGTCAGGTCTAGTGCACACCATAACATACATCAAACGACTAACTGCACTAGCATAGGGAATATTTGACATCATCCTTACCTCCAAATCATATTAGGACAATTCTCACCAGACAATTTGAAATGTGCCTGTAAATTTCATGGGTATCTTGGGGTAAGGTAAATGATGAATTTTGGTAATATTTGGTAACTTTCGGTAACTTTTGGTAAATTTTTGTAAATTTATATGGGTAAATTTGTGTTTTTGAAATAAAAGGGAAAAAAAACTTACTTTACACGTGTTATGTGATTGTCGGTAGTTTTGGTAACTTTCGGTAATTTTTGGTAACTTTTGGTAATTTTCAGTAACTTTCGGTAATTTATGGTAATTATTTACTTACCTCAATCAACCCATGAAATTTACAGTCTGCCTGTAAATTTCATGAGTTGACTGAGGTAAGTAAATAGTTAACATAAATTACCGAAAATTACCAAAAGTTACCAAAAATTACCAAAAGTTACCAAAATTACCCAAAATCACATAACATGTGTAATGTAGGTTTTTTTTAAATTTTTTCCTTTTATTTCAAAAACACAAATTTACCGATATAAATTTACCCAAAGTTACCAAAAATTACCAACAGTTACCAAATATTACCAAAATTCATCATTTACCTTACCTCAAGATACCAATGAAATTTACAGGCCGAATTGAAACTGCCTTACAGTTTCTCATGTTGAATCTGTCCATCACCTTCTCCATATACCTCTTCTAACACAGGAACAACTTCCCTGCCTTTCTATCTTTTTGGATCTCCATTCCCAAAATCTTCTTCGCCGCTCCGAGGCCTTTCATCTCAAACTTATGGTTGAGTTGAGATTTTAGCTTCTTTATAAGAGACATGTCCCTAGAGACAATCAACATGTCATCAATGTACAATAATAAATAAATGAAAGACCCTTCAAATTGCCTGAAGTACACACAATTGTCATAGTGTTCAGTCTCGTTTCGAGCCGAATTTATATCATTTTATTGAGTATTTTGCTTGTTTTAGCCCCTTAATTATATATAAGTTATGATGATCTTGTGTTTTGTAGGTTAATTCAAAGGAAAGTGAAAAAGGGAATCAAAAGTGTTGAAAAATCCAACGTCTGCTACAAAAACAGGCCCAACACGGATCGTGTCAGCCTAACACGGACCGTGTTGGCTAGCTGAACGACAAGGAGCGGAAATGGAAGAAACAACGCACACCACGGGCAGCCCGTGGCAGCCACCACGGACCGTGGTAGGCCAACACGGACCGTGTTGGACCTGCCACGGACCGTGTTGGCTGGGCTTCCGTGTTTTTCTTCGCGGCGGCCGATTAGGGTTTTTTTGAAGAGATTTATTTTATCTTCCCTTCCTAAACTTTTTTATATATACATTATTCATTAGCCTTTAGTTCAATGAATTAGATAGGTAGTTAGTTTTTAGTTTTTCGGTTTTTCTTAGTTTAGTTGTTTTTAGTTTTTACTTTCTCCGTTTTCTCTCTAGTTGTTCCTCTATCGTAATTTACACTTTCTTTAAAGTTTAATCCAGTTCTATTTTAGTTTTCAGTTCTCGTTTACTTCTCGCTTTCATTCAGTTATTTTCAGTTCTCGTTATTTCAATCTTTTCAATGTTTGTTTCCACCAAAATTCCAATTTTTAGTGAAGAGGATGATTAAGGTTCCTCGAATTCTCCCTTCAGGTGACGATTCGAGCAGTCTTAGTAATCCTAATCACATCTTTCTTGTTTGTTCGGGAGAAAGATCGGTGATTCAAGATTCAAGATTAGAATTCAGTACAATGCATTATAGGTTAATGTTTTCATTCTTTAAATTCAGTATTAGATTTAGTTTTTATATTCATCGTTATTAATTGCTTTTAATTGCTTTCTTAGTTAGAAATTTACTTTCTTGTTAAATTAGGTTTAGTTCATCTTTAAATATTTGTTTTCTTGATTTATTGTTATTTATTGCGTTCTTGAATATGCTCTTGATTTCTATTTTAATTTCTTGTTCTATTAAGTTAGGTTTTGTTTCCAAATTCATGTTTTATTTAGTTTTCAATCCATGATTAGTTTAGTTTAATTATTTACTGCTTCCTGCAATTTGAAATACAAACCAAACCAATTTCTTGATAACGTAACGCACTATCTCTGTGGATACGACAACCCCTACTTTTAAAACCCAAATTACCTCAACCAAACACATAGTGACTCCTTGTGTACCCTTGCCCTACCATAAAGGTATCAAACCTTTTGTACAACTGCTTGGGTGCCTGTTTAAGTTCATACAAGGACTTCCTCAATCTGCACACCTGTTCCTCCTTACCAGGAACAATAAAACACTCAGGTTGTCTCATATATATTTCCTCCTCCAACTCGCCATGGAGGAAAGTTGTATTCACATCAAGCTGCTCTAACTCCAAGTCAAATAGAGCAACAAAGGCTAGAAAGATGCGGATCGACGTATGCCTCACAACTGGCGAGAATACTTCGTTGTAGTCGATTCCCTCTTTCTGGTTGCAACCTCTAACCACCAATATGACCTTTCACCTTGAACTCTCTACACCAGGGATACCTTCTTTCTTCTTGTACACCCACTTTGCAGTAAGAGCTTGTCGCCCTTTAGGCAACTCACAAAACTCCCATGTATGATTTTTCTGTAGGCTCTCCATCTCCTCTTGCATAGCTCCTATCCAGTTTGAGGCACTTGGACAGGAGATGGCCTCCTGATAGGTAGAAGGTTCAGTCGTAACACCCCCAGGTTATAATCACTAGATTAAGACTTAAACATAACTTAACCCAGTGATTAGCACAGTGGATTAAATTAACCCCAGAATATTACCGCCATTCACCATCGTGAATAAGGCTAATCAACCACCAACCAAAGAAAGAAACGAGACTTTACACTTTTTTTTCTACTTGGAATAAAACGACTTCCAAACATACATACATTACAACACTCCCTGTTTAGCAAAAGAGACCATAAACCGACAATACTACAACTCAAAAGAGATTGCTAAGACTTAGCAAATAAACCAACCATAAACTTATAAGCAAAGGTACCATCCACATGGTCATCATTTACAACATCTCCGTAATAACTATTTCACCACCATCGGAGTACAAAAGAACTAATTACAACCAAGAAAGATCACCTTTTATGCGTCAGAGGGCGACTTAGAAGATTTTGGCTTGGAAGACTTGCTTTGCAAAGGACCACCTAAAAACAAAACATAAAAAATACTTTGTAAATGAGATAAACTTAATACGCATACTCCTATACAATCAAACACTTAGTAATTCATTTTGGTTCGCGCATCTCAATTCATTTTGCAAATAATAAAACAATAAAACAATAAACAATAATGAACAACAATAAATATGCTTGTCATATTATTATCTTTAATGGTCCCCTGCTTTGTGATCATCAGTCTATGCCTCCATATGTGCATACCTGGACCGATCGGGAGATCTGGATGAGCTGACACTAGGTCAGGTATTTACTGTGGAGTACTCAATGGCACAAATAACAACGGGTCGGGGCCATAGTTACGTGATAAATTCATACTCAATATTATTACACTCGCTTATTAAACTCAGATAGAAGAGTTTAAGAAGGGTACAAGCAATATGCGTACCTTGAGCTGGACTATCCGAAGAAACACTTGCTCTTGAACGGACTTGAACAGGTGGAAGCAACGATCCCTTGAAGGATTCTTAAGATAAAAATAAAGAAAAGACTTAAGTAGAATTCTTAGAAGGAAAGAGTTCCTTAAATAAATCAATAAAACCAAACTCTATAATTTTGGAAGACTCGGGAATTTTCATGATATTCGGAAATGTCTAACTCTTCCTATAAGCCTTGAAAAACCTTGCAAGAGGACTTTTTGGGAAGCTCGAATTAAGTCCTATCACTTCTAGTTAAGAGTTCAAGATAAAAACACTTGCTAAAGGGTGGAATTTATTGATAGCGCACAACTGTTTTGACAAATAAATACAGCCGGAAAAGATATTTCGAGGAGTTATAACTCAAGCTTTATATATCGGTTGAATGCTTATTATTTCTTATGCTTAACTCAAGCTTTATATAGGCAAAATCTTATTATTTCTCAAGCTCCCAAAGAAACTCTTCACAAATTCAACATCAACATCCTTAACATTCATTTCCTTGCTAACTAAATCTCATTCTAAGTACATGCATTCACCAATTTCACAATTTAGCAAAATCCTAACTAAAATCCTAACATCTCTCCGTGAAATTCTACCATAGTTGAATTTATTTTCAACTTTTCAACTATGGTAGTTGAAAATTTCATATCATTCATTTATCAAAAATAAATCATATTTTTTAAAAAGATTTATATCCTTCTAAACATGGTTAACTATTGTTACAAGTTACTTTGATAAACCTACAATGATTTTGAATTTTTATGGTAAAATTAACGGTATTTTCTCTTTTCAACTACGATAGTTGAAAAAAAAAGTCAATAATGGTAGAATTTCCTTAAAAATATTCAATTTTGTAAAAAATTTATAACTTAACATATAAATTTAATTATTATAACAAGTCCTATGGTGAATGTATATTAAATTTAATTTTTTAATGGTAAAACTGAAGGTAGTTATTCATTTCACCTATCATAGTTGAAAATAATTTCCAACTATGGTAGAATCTCCCTTTTTCTCCACTCAAGAGTCATTTTAACTCTCTTTAATTCTACCTAATTAACATGCATGCATTCTTGAACCTTAGAATAATATTGAAAACAACATGCATTAACCAATTCCATCAATTAAACATACTTCCGTAATTTCTTACTTGATTCACATCAATCTCAACTATCTTTACTCACTGATCATCAGTAAAACCCTAAAAACATCATATTCATACTTGATAATGTCTCAAAAGAACTAATTACAACAAGAAATTTCACAATCTTTCACCAATCAACCTAAGAAAATTAATTTAAGAACTTAGGACTTAAGGTTTACCTTTGGAGAGAGAAGAGGAATCAAGAGGAAAAGAGAGAGGGGCGAGGCTGACGCCGTCGGTCAGCTACCGCCGATGACATTGCCGGCGTCGGCAGCACTCGTCGACGACCAAGGCGGAGAGAGGGGGACGACGGGCAGGCCAGGCAAAGTCGGGGGAAGGCAGTCAGACATGAATGAGATAAAGAGATCGAGTGAGGCCTTAAGAGATTAATTCAAGTTTGAAATAAAATGGGGGAGTGTATACTTATCCCCTTTTTATTAAGAGAAATTTCACAATCTTTCACCAATCAACCTAAGAAAATTAATTTAAGAACTTAGGACTTAAGGTTTACCTTTGGAGAGAGAAGAGGAATCAAGAGGAAAAGAGAGAGGGGCGAGGTCGAAGACTCGTTGACGACCAAGGCGGAGAGAGGGGGACGACGGGCAGGCCAGGCAAAGCTGGGGGAAGGCAGTCAGACATGAATGAGATAAAGAGATCGAGTGAGGCCTTAAGAGATTAATTCAAGTTTGAAATAAAATGGGGGAGTGTATACTTATCCCCTTTTTATTAAGCTGGCTCAATTACTCTATTTATTGGGCTGATGGGAAGAAAGAAATAAACAGGCCCCAAACACCTACTAATTCCTCCTTTATGACCCGATACCATTAAAGATAATAATATGGCAAGCATGTTTATAGGCTAAATTCATACTCTCTCTCTCTCTCTCTCTACGTATCAATAATGATAGTACAACTTTTTTTTTCAATAGTTTTAATTATTAATGTATATTGATAGATATTATAATTTAGTCTCAAAAGTAATTTTCGATAAATTAATAAAAATTATACCATACATTGCACTAGTCATAAGAAATTAATTATCAATAAAATTATAATAAGTGCTACCAAATTTACACTCAATTACCATATGAGAACTATCTTAAACATATGTAATGTAGAATGTTGTAATTTCTATTTAAAATGTATTTAAATGCTGATTATGCATGCAAAGTTTTTTTGGAAATTGAAATGTATAGTTTTTAGTAATATATAATTTACAAATTTTATTTTGAATGTTTTAGTTTCTAGTAATAATTTATAATATATCCACATTATATTATAAAGTGAATTGGTATAATAGCCCGCTTACTATTTGTCGCCCACCATTTTACTATTGTCGCCCACCATTTCATTATAATTTCCAATTACGTCCTTCACCCTCATAATCTCACTCCCCACCTTCTCTCTACTTTATCTCTCTAAAAAAACACTCTCAAACATCGACGACGAGGGACGCTACAACATCAACATCTTCCCCGGGGTTATAATCGACGAGATTCTTGTAAGTTTTATGTGTTTATAATTATTAAATTTAAGTTTGAAATTTGAAAAAAAAACCACGAAAAACTGTTTTTTCGGAAAAAGTGACGGTGCCGCACGCCGATCTCGGCAAACCGCGGCCGGTTTGCCGCACGCGGATCTCGGCAAACCGCGGCAGGTTTGCCGCATGCCGACCGCGGCAAACCGCGGCAAATTTGCCGTAATCGGCATGCGGCAAACCTGCCGCGGTTTGCCGAGAGCCGCGTGCGGCAAACCGGCCGCGGTTTGCCGAGATCGGCGTGCGGCAGATGCGGCGGCTGGGGAAATTTTGGCGTGCGGCACCGTTTTTAATTTTTTTTTCAATTTATTAAATTTAATTGTAATTATTGTTATTATTATTAATATTAATGTTATTATTATTATTATTATAATTATTAAATGTAATTTTAATTAATTTGGTTTATTAAATTTAGTTTGTTATTATTGGTAATATTAATGTTGTTATTATTGTTATTGTTATTATTATTAAATGTAATTTTAATTAATTTGGTTTATTAAATTAAATTTGTTATTATTAGTAATATTAATGTTGTTATTATTATTATTGTTATTATTATTAAAATGTAATTTTAATTAATTTGGTTTATTAAATTAAATTTGTTATTATTAGTAATATTAATGTTGTTATTATTATTATTATTGTTATTATTATTAAAATGTAATTTTAATTAATTTGGTTTATTAAATTAAATTTGTTATTATTAGTAATATTAATGTTGTTATTATTATTATTATTGTTATTATTATTAAAATGTAATTTTAATTAATTTGGTTTATTAAATTAAATTTGTTATTATTAGTAATATTAATGTTGTTATTATTATTATTATTGTTATTATTATTAAAATGTAATTTTAATTAATTTGGTTTATTAAATTAAATTTGTTATTATTAGTAATATTAAAAGTTAGTGTATGAATTTCACGTACGTATTTAGCGAGGCGATAATTTAAGGAAACCCTAATTTAAAATCTTTTAAATATAAAGCAACTAGGCGATAATATTTATTTTATTATTATGCAGGTGATCTAAAATGGCGTAGGCAAGGGGTTTCAAGATAGGTCTAACCAACTTCCGTCGTTGGAGGAGGTGAAACGGGGATCCGCACCGACGTAATGTGGATCGTCAAAGACATCGACGTGGCCGAGGTGCCGAGCACCTGTTGATGCGGTTGGCCAGCCGGATGACACGGACAGTCAGACCACTCATGACTTCATTGAACATATCAACGAAAATGTTGAGACGGAGACAACGGGGGATGACGGTACAGAGCCTGAAGGCCCAGGGGCGATCCCTACTCCTTTAGTGCCTCCTCCTACTTCAGTCTACAGGCCAACGGGGTTCGAGCCGTTGAGAGATGCATCAGGGAGGTTTGCCCCATTTCGACATGGGGGAGAGGCCGGTGATGAGGCTGGGGCGAGCAGCAGCAGGCATAAGAGGAGCCGGAGAAACGAGGAAGACTGGAAGATTCACGGTAATGTTCCCGGTGGACCACAATTGGGGGACATTATACCGAGCTTTGGAGGTCACATCGCTCGGGTAATATGGGATGGCCGGGAGCGCTCGCCGGCAGCAGTTCTTGAGTGCGTGACTAAGAGGAATGCGTTGAGGGAGTTGAGGTCAATGAGGTCCAGGATGGATCCCGTATGCCAGAGTGCACTGCAAAATGTCCAACTGACAGCTTTGGTAGATTTAATGTATGAAAACATCGATATGACACTGATCTCGGCCTTCGTTGAGAGGTGGCAACCCGACACGAACATGTTTCACCTTCCCTTTGGTGAAATGACTATCATGCTGCATGATGTGGAACACATTTTGGGCCTTCCAGTTGATGGTATGATGCCTGAATGTCTTCATCGGGCAACGGTTAACGAGTTCGTGCAAGCTATTTTCATGAAGCCAATGCCAGATCTAAAGCAAATGGGCATTTATGACAAGGGTGCCATGACTGATGTCGATTTGAGGTCGGTTGCTGTTTCGCCCATGTACCCCTTGCCCCATAGGACACGGGAATGGTTGTTGAGCTTGTTGGGGAACACTATCCTCGTGGATAAAATCGAGGGATAGAGTTCGTCCGCATCCGTGGCCTAGCACTGATATTGTCGATACAGTTGCTTGGGGTACGATTACACTGGCCTACCTGTATCGACAGTTAGGGATGGCGAGCAGGGCTGGGACAGCGAAGATAGCTGGGTGTTTGACCCTTTTGCAGGCTTGGATATATGAGTATTTTCCCTCATTTAGGCCACACGGTGAGCAACCGGTTCGGGACCTCGAGCGGGCGGTGTGGTTTTCGATACACGGTTAGATCAGAGCCACGCCTACGGTCGATGAGGGCCTCCCTGGATGCGTTGACGGCCGATAAGGTGTGCTGGTGCCCTTATGGAGGTACACCTTACAGGTCCTGTGAGAGGACGTTGTACATGGGCCCCATTCGTGCATATGACGTGACAGAGTTGTATATGCCTGATCGCGTTGTCCGTCAGTTAGGCCATCGACAACATGTCCCCCCAGTGTTGCCCCGCCCTATGAAAGCTGAACGACCGGCCAAGGGGCCGTACAAATTGGAGTTTGACGAGTCCTACGTCATTTCCCTTTGGTAACAAACTGTCCCTGACGGCTCTGCCACGCACAAGACGTGTGCCGTGGGAAGTGGATGATGCATATAACGATTGGTTCGTGGTACATTCACACAAATTTTTGATCAACAACACCTCCACCAGCCAATCCACAATCGATGAACCGCGGTCCCTCGAACAGGTACAAACCCCTAAGCATACTTTAACATTAGTTTTGAATATTTTACATAAGCTAACCAATGTTTTGTGTGAATGTTTTAATTTTCTTAATTTTTTCATAGTATGCATATTTGTGGGCGGAACTAGCGGAGACGATGATGCAGCAACCTAGTCCTCACGAACCGACGAGGCGAGTGAGTGAATCTGATTACGGCTATGTCTGATCTGTATTCTCAATGGTGCGCACAATTGCATATCCAAGTCCCCGCGCAGCAAGCCGATCAGGGAGAGGAGGATGAGGAGGAGTAGAATTAGTTGTGAATTTTTAATTTATGTCGAACATTTTAATTTCTTGTTGTATTGTTTATCGTTTTGAGACTGATGTAAGTTTAAATTTGTGTGGTTGTATCGTAGACTTGATGTATTGCTGAGTATTTTAATTGTTGGTTTTAACGTTATGTATTTTAATTCAAATTATTCACCACCAAATACATAAAGCAAAAATGACAACAATGTAACAAGCGTCATAGACCAAATACATATATATACATAGTTTAATACCTAAGACAAAGATCTAGTTTGAGCATCCCTAAGACCTTTCCATTGATCAATACGAGCCTTAAACGGCTCATCCCAACCTTCAACAGTACGGTCTCTCGCTCGGTACTACCCAGTATGAACAGGTGGTAGAGGGCATTGATTGTGTAAATAAAGAAGAATGTAATGGCACTTTTGTGAATGCACTATTCCGAATATTTTTCCTGGTCTCTTCATGCCAGGTCCTGCTCTCAAGGGTAACACTGATATACATGTCTCAGCTATCTGCTCAAATTCGCCAGCTGGTGTTGCAATGTTGATCCACATAATGTTCAACATTGTCGCTGCTGGAAATAAATCTGCTGGAGTCGACATCCAAAATTCACGCCTGGCTGGTCCAACCATGTTACCATTTATCTGGTTCATTGATTTATTATACTCTTCCCGACACCCAAAGTGTGCCGCCAAATACATGTCTTCACGCGCTAGCAATTCACTTTCCATTGTTGTCCGGACAGTTTGCCATTGTTGTTGGCCTCCATAACCTGCCTCGCCAATGCATCTGAACCCGCAGTTTCCATCCGGCGCAACGTCCGTCCAACCAACAATATATGGTAGAAAAAAATGTGGCGCGTCGTCCTTGAACGGGAAAGGATCTGTACACATCCTAGAAATAACTGCACATCAAAAGATACATCAGTCTTAAAAATACCAGGCATATAGATTTTTTGACATATTATAAAAAATAAAACAAAATAAATAAGGAAAATGAAACCTGTTTCACTCATCCCAACAGAAGAAGAACTGGATCCCTTTTTTCTCATTGAGTTCGTGGTAGTCTTGCTACCACGACCTGATCTTCGGCCGTACTCAAACCC
Organism: Portulaca oleracea; assembly: GCA_029582165.1. NCBI lineage: Eukaryota > Viridiplantae > Streptophyta > Magnoliopsida > Caryophyllales > Portulacaceae > Portulaca > Portulaca oleracea. The sequence goes on along the minus strand of CM055875.1, from coordinate 32,465,911 downwards.
ACTAGGCTCGCATCTGATGGATCTGGAAATCGCGGGTCTCCCTTTGCGTGGGGGGCTGATCTCTGGATCAGGAATATCGGCACTCTCGGGACTCAACTTCTCGTGGAGGATCTGGTTTACGTCGCGTATCACTGCTGGATCTTGCTCCCGAACCTGTTGAACGAGCAACTCAAACAACTTCAAGTCCTGGGACGATGGATCATCATTTGACCCTGGGGTGTCACCATCTCCAACTACTGTCAGTTGTCTCCAGAACATGTCTATCGATGTGTACTGCAACTGCTCTCCATTATCGTACAGGTGCATCAAAGAACATGCACACGGAAGGTGGTGGGTTAACCACAACTTGTGATCGCACCTGTTTTCGCCTTTAGCTCTCCTCATCGTCAACATGTCATTGAACTCCAGTGCAATTAAATCAATGGCATGATGAGAAACATGACCGTGCAAATGCTTGAGGAATCGAGATTCCCTATGATATTTGTGCGAACTCCTAGATCGCTTCAAGCTCCTCCGAATCTCGGTATGTTGATTCTCCAAATGATGGTGAATCCTCACAAAGACACGGTCAAATGTGCCTCTCCACTTCCGATATAATATTTCGGGGTAGAATCGACTCTCCACCACGAAGTCGCAGTTGTTCCCAAAGTGAGGTACCATATCGGTGAAAGCACAAACAAATTTCTCCTTATACGGCATCCACGTATCATTCGGATAATTCACAACTTCTTTGTTCTTTCCAATCCACACGCTTTGGAGAGTCATCCACTTCATCTCGAACTCTTGAGCGGTCTTTGCATAAACAATGGGGTTCGAAATGATGTTTGAAATGTAGCCCACAACCATTCTTCTTCCCCAAGAAGTGCGTTGACCTTATTCTCCACATCATTCCCAATATGCCATATGCACAAAAGGTGAGGCACACTGAAAGACATTGGCAATAGCTCCACTCAACCCATACTCTTTGTCTGTCACAAACACACCCGGCTTAACATCGACCCAACAACTCATGCAACTTCCAAAGCAACCACTCATATGAATCCTTCCTCTCGTCCCGCATGAATGAGTAAGCAACCTGGAAGTTTTTGTTAGTTGGTGTCACACCTACTAGCTCGCACAAGGGCCACTTCGCCTTGTTTGTCATATATGTACTGTCAATGAGAATAACATTTGGGTACGTATGGACCAACTTCAACGAGTACGGGTGGCATAAAAAGAGCTGACGAAGATTGCCATCATCATCAAAGTTTGTATATGAGACGTACCCGCCAGCTTTCGCCAAGTGGAGAGTTTGTTGGGCAGTTGTCCTCCCATCCATACCCTCGGCGTGCATCTTCGCCCGCTCGTTGTATATTTGTCGAACGTTTGAATTACAACCAGGGAACTTTATCTTGGCGATATACGTATCGTGGCTGGCGTGCACCCCGTGTCAGTCATTTCACGCACATGTTGTTTCATCTCAGGGTTCAACGGATGTCCGTGACGATGTCCTTCCTCGTACACGATGAATTGATGATTGTGTATCCCCCTGTCTCCATCGCAAGCACGAACTCGCCATTCCGTTTCATTACGGGTCCACGCTACAATGGCAAATTTACAACCGCACGCCTTCGTCGACGTCGATCGACTAGTCGCTGCTGCATCAAGATCAGTAATTTTCCCGCGATATTTGCCATACCTAAAACACTTCAAGTAACACCTTTGCGGACTGTCCAAATCTTTTGCTTAGACGATGCCCTTACGAACCTAAACCCAATGACCTGAGCTATTAGGTTGGCCCACTGAAGCACTGCTTCTATACTATCAAACACATCTTCTGTAACAAATAACGATGAATAATCAACACCGTCTCCGCCAAACTCTTCTAATTCAACCTACAGAACAGTGTCACATTGATTAATAATAATATTGATAATCATAATATTTTTTCCGCCAAATTATACTAAATAATAACTTACAATAAAACTACTCACTTAGAATAACAGTGACAATAACAATAACATTATTAAACATAATAACAATAATATTAATAACAATAATATTAACAATAACATGCATAAACCTAAACACTAAACCCTAAACATTATTAAAAATATTATTAATATTCATAATAATTAGCACTTCAAGTAACAATTACAATAAACACATTATATATTAATAATCAGAATAATTAACACTTCAAAACATTATTAATAGTAACAATAAAAATAATAACAATAATATTAACAACAATAACAATAACAATCAACACATAACAATAATAATAACATAATAATAATAATAATAATAATAATAATATTAACAACAATAAAAATAACAATCAACACATAACAATAATAATAATAACAATAATAAGTTGAATAAAATTAACAAATATAAATAATTAACAATAATAATAATAACAATAATAATAATAATAATAATAATTAATAATAACTACGGCCAAAATTCTGGAATTTTTTCCGAAAACTAAATTTTAACCAAAACTTAATAAAAATAAAATTTTCAAACTAACCTCCTCCTCTTCAGATGATTTGTCACCTTCCTTTGACATTATAGATTCGATTTCAAAAATCAAAGACAATTATATAGAATTTGGAGATAAATTAGTTTAGGAGATTTGAGAAAATGAGGAAGAAGAGAGAGAGAGGAGAGAGAGGGGAAAGAGAGAGGGAGGGGTATGAAATGGAAAACGGGGGGCTATAATAGTAAAATGGGGGGCTGCAAAAATCAAACAGTCTTGATTAAACAATAGTTATTAGTCTGTTAATACAAGTATAATTAACAAAAAATTACTCGCAGGTATCCCAATATTTGGGGAAACTATTTTTTGGTACTCCAACTTTTCAAAACTCATTTTGAGGTACCCTTAATTTTTGGGTTAGTAATTATTTTGTGCTTTTTCGGCCATCAATTTTATTAAGTGACCGAAATACCCTTATTCTTCTTTTTCTTCAAGGGTATTTCTTACAAAATGAAAGAACAAGGGTATTACGGTCACTTAACCAAATTGATCACCAGAAAAGCACTTAATAACCCAAAAATTAAGGGTACGCCACAATGAGTTTTGAAAAGTTGGGGTACCTGAAAATCATCTCACCAAAAGTTAGGGTACCTCCGAGTAACTTTTAGTATTATTAATGTTTAGTGATTATTTGTTGGTCACACAAATATGAAAGAAAAAAAAATCATAATAATAAATATAAATGTAAAAGGGAAATTGGATTCTAATAATCCCTACTTTTGCAAATTGGATGACAATAATTCCTATTTTCAATTTGTATCCTTGTGGTCCAAAAAAAAAGTTGTATTGTAGTAGTACCAAATCTATCACCATATTCTTTTTATTTTTTTTCATGCTTACCCCATATTGTTTTGTTTTTTTCGTTCCTGCCCCCAGATAGGTAATGCAGTGTAGTTGCTAAAACATTTTTGAAATTATTTTTTTTGAGATTCCAAGCAATGATTATGATTTTTTAAAAGGAATAAAATTGAAAAAATCATAAAAAAATTGAAAAAAATTGGGAGAAATGTTGTAAATTCATTAAAAATCTTGGTAAAGTGTTATACAAAGTTTTGAAACAAATGCAACACAAAATCTATGATATTTAGGGTATGGGCTCGATTATTTCTCATTACAATACAATTTTTTTTTTACCACCAGAATACAAATTAAAAGTAGGGATTATTGTCATCCAATTTGCAAAAGTAGGGATTATTAGAATCCAATTTTCCAATGTAAAAAGAACACTGAAAATATGGAGGAAAAACCTAAAGACAAAAATTCATACTACAAACAACTAACTATGTCAAACACTCTTTCCAAAACAACCAATACAAACAGTTACAAAAGACAGTTAACAAAACAACTAAAAGTCAAGCAGCTAATTAACAAAACAGTTAACAACTCAAAACAGCCAACACCCAACAGTTAATTCCCAATTAAACACTCTCAATAAAAAAAATTATTTGCCAAACACCTCAAATAATTTTTAATTTTGATGAGTTCAAAAAATTAAAAGCTAGCCAAACGCCCAATTAGTTTGTTGTTATATTGGGTCTTAGAATGATTGAGAAGCCCTACGCCCCCAAATGCATAACGTGTTGGATTGTTTTTGACAAATCTAGATTATTTATTTTGATGGTATCATGTTTTAAAAACTATTTCGTACATGCTTGAGAATATTTGGATAGTTTTTATTTTATAATAATCACCGCCTAATTGTAAAATATTGTTATGATACTTTTTTTTATAGCAATTGTTATAATACTTTATTGTAAGATCTTTACACAAAAATTTTAATTTATTTTAATAATTTTATAAATTAATTGTTTAATACACCTTAAAAGCATGAATTATAACACACAGGAAAGCAATTGTTGCTGGTAGAGATGTGTATTCACTATTCACCATAGGTTGAGATTATCAAAGTAGTGTAGCTTAGTGGTAAAAATTCCATGTTATGGTTGTGGAAATTTGGGCTCAAATCCCAACAATCACAAATTTGATCGGACCTTAACTTAGTTGGTGGAGCAGAGGATTATAGTTTCACAAACTATCCTTAGGTTGTTGTTGGTTCAAATTCGACAGGTTGGATTTTTTTGTTTCTCCCATTAGAGCCCTACATTGAAATCATACATTTAGAAGTGTACTCTTTTTATTCAAGTAAAGGTATTACATAGTGTTACAAATTCAAAACCAGGTTACTAGTTCCCATAATTAGCCTTGTAATCAGACCAAAGTTGATCAACAGTTTTACCTAATAAATCCTGAAAAAACTCATCATTATAACTATCCCTCATCTTTTTGTTAAGTTGAGCCACAAACCCAGGCATCAAGCCATCACAATAATCCAAGAACCTGGCTGTGACGCTGTAGCCCTGGTCCCATCGATCCCCGCCCCCGGGCTGGACCCACGCTGTTGGTGGGACCAACCCAGCTTTTAACCTGATAAAGTCAGCAATGCCCTCAATTAACCCTCCTCTATTCTGCTCATAAACTTGATTGTTACCATTCCACTGCCAAACATGGGTCATCTCATGGTAAATCACCCCAGTAAACTCCGTTTTTACGTCCCCACTGTGGTAATTTGCAAGGTAGTCCGCGGAGAACTGGATTTGGTTGTTGCTGGTTTGTGCCACAATACCCTGGCTAAGGGTGGGGACCAGGATTAAGGTGACCTGATCGACAGATTTTCGGTCAGAATCAGAGTTTTCTTGGAAAGTTTGCCAGATGAAGTTGGTGGCTGCTTCCAGGGCTTGGTGGGCGTAGTCATCGCCAATGTTGTTGGCGTAGACTGTGCCACCGTCTGTTGTGGCTGCATTGTTTGTGACGCTATAATCAACAGCTAGGATTCCCTGAGATATCCCAATGATAAGGAGGGAAAGAAGAGCGAAACTCAAAGTTGGTTTAGCCATGGTTGTGAAGCTATGCATGTTAGTATGGTTTGTAGAGGTTTATATGGATTTCACCTAGGATATTTTCAAGGAAAAATTGAAATGGTCAATGTATAGTGTTAGTTCAAAAAATCATCATTAATCATGTAAGAAAATTCTATGCTGAATATGCAAGTCAAAGTCTCCTTCACAACAAACTATTATCACTGTAGCTCACACGTTATATTAAATGATATTGTCTTAAAAGTTTAATCTTTACTTCAATTGTTTTGGTCCATCTCATCTAGAGCAGCGCAAGGTACTATTGATGACATTTTTTTTTTTTTTGACAAATACTATTGATGACATTAGTGTAAGTTATCATCCACCAAAGCTGTTTACTTATATAATTTCTCAGAAAAGACCTAATATGGCCATGTTCTTTAAACTAATAAGTTACATTTAACTTAACTTAACATTATTTTACTTTACCTAATCTTACCCAACTTCCTAAAAAAACATTAAAACCAAATAAAAAAGAAATTGAAAAAGAAATTGAAATAATATTATTTTAATCATTAAATCATTCCATTTTTTCCAACACTTATAATTTTTATTTATTTTCCCCAAAATATTCAAATTTTATTAATAAAATATTTTCATCCCACAACTAACTTAACTCAAACCAATCTTAACATTTCCTTCCCTTTCCTTTACTTACCTTACCAATCCTAACTCAATCCAACGACTCTAAAAAACAGGACTTATACTTCATCTAGAATTTCAGTTATTGATCAACTTGAATTATTATCTTTGGCAAAAATTAAGTTTTTCAAAAAAAAATATATATATTATTGTACCAAGCATCAATGCATCATATTTTATAAATCAATTCGATCAGAATGATCCAAGCTAAATTGAAATCCATCTATCTAAAAGACAATTCAATTGATTTTAACTCAAACAAAATGCTTTGAACTTAAATAATTTTGGTTGCAATGTGTGAACATAAGCTTATGCATGTCTAGTGCCATTTTTTTCAAGAAAAGACGGATACTAGAAAATCATAAATACTTCAACGTTTAGTAATGATTTTTCTTAATCCCCAGTCTGAAATGAACCCTGGAAAATTTCAGCATTAGGTTTAACTTTGACGAAGACTTTTAAATTGACATTTTATTGGGCCATACCAAATTCAATAAGGATTTTGACCTCAAGGGATGACCCATTAGATTAGAGGACTATAAAATGTTAGGCCATATTCTTTTATACGGTTGGTTGGCAATGTGGTAAAGGTGCGGTCCAATGAAATTTGAAAAGTGTGTGAATTGTGGTGAGTTGTGGTAGGTGGAGTATGTTAGAGAGAATGTGAAAAAGTAGAGGAGAAAAGTGACAAAGAAAAATAATGAAAAAATATATTGGTAGTGATTGTGATGTGGTGTGGTGAAGTGTGGTGGAAAATTAAAGAGTTTGATGCGGTGTGGTACCGCACCGCAACTTACCGCATAAAAGAACGGGGGCTTAATGAATATAATGAAGTGCCAATTTGTAAAAAGATGTGGGTACCCAGTAGGCTGAGATGATAGGGCAAATATCTATTTTGATTGTATTTTACTTTTTATTTCAATAAGTATCTTCTGGCGAAATATCTAGTCGAAAATTATATGTACTAAAAACCATGGTTTCATACATAGTGCAACATTCATGGTTGTATGTAATAAAAACGAACAAATTAGGTTTTTACCACTTGAGTTTTTAAGAAAGTAGGATTTTACCCATCAGGTGTTTGGGAATTAAGTTTACCATATCTCAACTTTAAACTCATAATTATTTTATCCCTACTGCGGTGGAAGACAAAATTACCGCAATGGATGGGAGTAAAAAGTTTGAAATGACCCTAATTAAAGTATGAAAACACATATTTACCCCTTCCCCCCCCCCCCTCCCCCCAAAAAATAAATAAATAAAAATAGCACGGTTATCGTCTCTCCTTCAATTCTCATCTTTGTATGAAAAGACAAAATTGCCCATGTAAAATGGTGTAAAAAGTCTGAACTTACCCTCGATAAACCGTAATTTGAACAAAAAGGGGTTCTGCAAATTCGAATGGAATTGAACAAAATATCATTTCTTCAATTCTCAAATTCAACTCAGAATGAGGATGAACACAATTGATGAAGATGACGAATGGAGCTTTTAAATTCTAGGATGGATTAATCGAAGAATGGAACCTCAGATATTGATTGATGAGGAATGGTGGGAAATTCAACTGAAAATGATGATGGACACAGACGATAAAGATGAAGTATGGAGCTTTTAATTTCTAGGTTGGATGAATCGAATAATGGAACCTCAAAGATTGAATGACGATGAGGAAAAGTGGGGTAAGTTTAATTTGTCACGTGCGCAAATATATTTTTAAAGGGAGGGCATTTCTGTGAGTTCACATTAATTTAAACACTAAGTTCATCTGGAAATGATGTATTTAATCTTTACTACAAGGGTTATTAGGTTCTGAAATCTCCAACTTTAGGAGTTATTTATCACAATATATTATTAAACTTTTATGAGTGGTATTTGTCTATATCCCTAGAATGAATTAACATCAAGTAAGCTCAGGTTTTTCCTGATGTGGTGATGTAGTTTTAGGGGTGATATTTATAATGGAAGTGTGTCCAAATACAAAAACAATTGGCACATCACAAAACAGTTTAATTTATTGGATGTTAATTCGGTCTTGGATTACTAACAAGTACCACCCCCAAAAGTTGAGAAGTACCACCCCCAAAAGTTGAGATGTTATGAGTCAAATGTGAAATTTGACATATTATGATAAACAATCCTCAAAGTTTGGGATTTCAAAACCTAATAATCCTTAATACAAAGGTTGGGTGAGACATTTATTACTTAATGGCTAAAATTCTACTTTTCCAAAAATTCAAGAAATAAAAACCTAATTAATTATATTAAAAACCATGATTTCAACGAGCTGAATTCGAGTTGTGGCTTCAAGAGGTCCTGGCCTCTCTGGCCTCTTCTCTGAGCCCCCACAGCGCCCAAAGAGCTAAAGCCCTTTCAAACTCAATTAGATTAAAGGGAAGAACCAATACTAAAGATCATGATTCATGAATCATGAGGGTTTAGTCTCAAATTAACCCTGGAAAATTTCAGCATTAGGTTTGTTGACTTTGATGAACACTTTTGAAGTGACTTAAGCCAGCCTATAATTGGACACTTATTGGGCCATACCAAATTCAACAAATGTATTTTTATTAATGGGCCTGTCTGATTCAGCCCAAACACGTAAAATGGGGACTTTGGGCCATACGAAATTAAACTAAAACCTTTAACAATTGATGTGTGTGATGTGGATCTGAACTCTAAGCTCTAAAGGAGTCTTGTGAGTTGAGAGCACTAATAGGGTCACCATAGTTATTAAAATCCCAATCCTAATCTACGATTTTACGATCCAAAATCCTCAATGCGATTCTATTATCTACATTTCAATTCATGATTCTACGTGGGTTTATTTCGATCTTAACTACAACACGGATCCGAGTTAAGATCCCAATTCTAACAATCTTGAGTGTCACGGGACATGGAAGGCGAAGCTGCCTATATTGTAAAACTAGTTTCATATAACAAGTAGTTATTGTTGTAAATATATATTTTTAGAAGATAAGGTTTCACTAACCACAATAATATTGGAATAAGATGTCAATGTATATGTAAAATCTTTTGACAAATCTGGGGAGAAAGAACTAGACTGTCAAACATGAACTCTTGGTTATGTATGTTCCAATTTGGAACCTTTTGTTGGACAAAAAAGAAGAGAACCATTATTTACATGGAAAACCCAAGCCCAAACCAACCCCCCTTATCACCATTTTAAGGGGGATTAATTAAATACTCAATTATACAATTCAGGTATACAAAATAACAAAAGAACATACAATGTCATCCTTCACATCCCCAATAACTTCCTTCATATGATAATCTGATGCAATGGTCTGATATTATCAATGACCAGCTCCTCGGTGGCTCGGACCAGCATGGGCTCTGCTTAAAAACATCATCAACTTCGAAAACGGCAACTCAGAAGAAGGCTGATCATCCCTAAGAGCCCTAACTGCTTCCACATTCAACGAGTTGAAGACGAAAATAAACAAAATTATTAGAAAAGCCGCGTTCAAGTAGTGAAACAACAATGCTTGGCACCTCATCATCTTGGTCTTTTTCACAATAATGTCAAAGTAAAGATAGTATTTCTGCCCTCAGCTGAATCTATATTGAGTGTTGTTATTATAGAGATGGAGGTGCTAGGGTTTTGGGGTTTTTGATAGGAGAGTTTGAAAGAGAAAGGTGGAGGTCTTTAAGGATTTATAGTGACAATTAGAATGGTGTGATAGTGGAGTTTCATGTGGTTGCTTGAGTTTGACTTTGGCATATTTGGTAGGTGGAGATTGAAGAATTAATGTCTGTGGGAAGCAAGTAAAAGGGTTGTTAATTTCTAAAGGATTGACCAAGTGAGAGTTTCAAATGTGGACTAAAAGAGAGTTTGAAGTGGGAGCAAAATGTATAGTAGGCAGGATGTTTGGTTAAAGTGGTTAGGTTGTAGACTTCATCTTACTGATTAATTCTACTACTGCTACTTTGTGTATGAGTGTATCACTGCAACTTTAGGTTATGACAGGTTAGTCATGCATACCCTTCCTTGTACCGTACACATTGGTCTGTACTTTGTTAGGTGCATATCAGACATTTGTGTTGTGTTTCTAAGCCGAAATATCTGAATTAATTATGGCATTTGACCAATCAGGGTTCTGCTGGTGGTTGGATTCATTTCAAACCACCAAACAAACAAAAAATAATGAATCAATAGAATAAAACTTGATTACCTCATTGAGTGATTGTTAATTTTGACTCTTCTATTGTAAAACCTCATATTTAAAAAGTCGAAAATTCATAATTTATAAATTATGTAACATACATTTTGCAATTGCTATTAGCTTATAAGATTTTGATCTAAAATGATTTTGATATTTCATTATATCCAAATCAATTCTAATAACATTATTTCCTCAAACATTTCCCACGTACCCGCAAAACATTGGCACTTAAATGCTAACACCCTCACTTGACATCATATGTGCTGGACACACTTGTTACAGATAATGCTTTAAAATCACAACAAGAACATTTTAGCACATTTTATCTAGTACAATCTTTCAACTCGGTTCTAACAGTATTATTTTTTATAATATTTCGTTTTAACCCATATCAATATGTCAAAAGTTAAATGGTAGCACCCTCACTTGCTAGCTTGTGCACTATGTCGCTCGTTGTTATGGACACACTTGTTATGGAAATGCTATCTTTTATCGAAAGTAAAAGCAAATTCGAACAGTTGGAAGTATGCAAGATCAACTAGAAGTGATCGGAGCGAATTACAATTTCAAAAATTCCGTTAAGACCTTGCTCTAGAACATTTTATCTATACAATCGTGAACTCGATTCTAATGCCATTATTTCTTCAAATATTTTGTATCATTATTTCTTCAAATATTTTGTACCCTATATCAATATGTTGAAGTTAAATACTAAAACTCTTGCTATTGAGAGTAGTATGTCACTCGTTATTCAGGACAAGTTCGTTATAGACATCCACCATATATTTATTATATTTGCCTAGATACCAATGTATAATGGCTCGTAATGAGACGAAGCCAGTTAACACGGACCTCATTCCAGGTGAAGCCACGAAGAGGGGGAAACGTGTCATCTGACAATCACAGGTGACACGGTGTAACCCTACATCGCCAGCTCAGCAGCCGCCCCATCCCACCATCGCCGCCGGAGTCGTCTTCTTGAGTGCCCTCCACCTTCAACCACAGAACACTTATCAATAGGTGCCATCTGCGTTCTCTCAGCCATGCTCAACCACCATTAGACTGTCACACTGTGAGATTACACAGCAAGATGGACGCTCACACGACTCATAGAAATAGCCAAAGTATCTGGGTCTTGATTCCAGATGTCTCCATCTTCAAGCCATCCTCCTCGACTTATGCCTCTGTTGTAAGAAAAACTTTGCCAGTTCAAAATTTTAAGCAGACAGATTGATTGAATCTTCTGCTAACTAACATAAGGTTACCTAGATCTGTACTGTCTCCATTTCCCAAAAAATTACAAAATAAATTAAAAAAAGGTTACCTACGTCTGTATCTTCTCATATCCTAATCCGTGGAATATATGCTTGCTGCTGCTTCTGTTGTTGACAAATGAAAACAATGAAACCCGTTGCACTAAAAGAGTGCCAATCGGCCAAATGCAGAATTTTATACAAGACTACCCAAAAAGAATAATTAAATACTACCCAAAAAGGATATATTGATGTTAAGTAGTTCTTTTCCACGACGTGTTTTCACTCATGTGCGTAGGGAGGGGAATACAGTAGCACATAACCTAGCCAGATTCTTGATTCAGGGAGGTGAGAAAATTTGGATCGGGGCATGTCCTGAGACTATCAAACATTATGTAAACATGGATGTGTTAGCAATGGAATAAGCCCCTCCCCATTTGATTTCAAAAAAAAAAAAAAAAAAAAAAAAAAACCTTCAAGTCAACAATTTAACAAATTATGGATGAAGCTTTAGTGCAAAATCTGAGAGAAGTGGAGTACCTCAATTTGTGCAATTTCAGTCTAGAAGGCTCACAAATTTTGAACTAAGCATCATTGCCAAAGCCTGACAGAAATAGTGAGATACATTCACTATGCAGGAGGCAGATTCAAAATTCCTCCATAGCTCTCACTAATAGAACCCTGTATGTTGAATTTATACTTATCAGAACAAAATATAAATCAATCTCAGCCGGTCAGCCCCAAACTAGTAGTGAGAATAGAAAATTCGAACGACACGCTGCAAAACATTGAGAGAAGACAATCCAATTGACAAACACCAACAGACTGAGTACTCTCAAGAAGGAATATACCACATCCTTACAAGATTATATTTGTTCATTCATTAAATAGAGAATTGCCTATCCAAATTGCAACTGCCCCCCCCCCCCCTCCAACACACACACAAAAATAAATAAATAAATAAATAAACCACACACCCCTCATTCCCAACACCCCAAAAGAGGGGGGGGTCCCACACATTAGTTTATTGCAAATTCTGTAACAAAAAATTCAAACTTCTGAGTCAGCGAGCCATTTACCGATGTACTCCTGCCTTCATGTCAATGTTGAGATATTTCCAAGAGAAGACCTAACTTCTACATGTCACTCTTTCATTGAAAAATCATTATACAAACATCACAAATGGAAAGCTAAATTGGGACACACCAAAAATTGGCAATTAACCTCTTAACTTTTGTGCAAGATCAGTATGCCAGCAGGATTAAAGGAAATAGTGGTAAGTATATATGTGAACATATAAGACATATGACAAGAAATGAGGTCATCATTGATAACGTAGGGGTGACACAAATATAAATAAGATAAGGTGCCTTACACTTCACACACGTCAAGATTAGGGTATGGCTGAACCCATAGTGTTTTAGATGATTAACATTTCGGAATCCAGAATATAAGGTACTAGAGAGAGACCAAAAGCATGACATAGTGAAATTGTAAGTCACGAGACAAGGTTATAGGAAAACACTGAACGAGTTGATTCCACTGGTTCAACTGAAACCAGATCATAATCCAGTCTGGAATTTTCTTCAGCCATCTAACCAATCAGTATAATCTGTGTTGGCAGAATAAAGGTATGCCTGCTTGAGCACACAGCACCAAACAGTCTGTCAAATGACTTACTGCTAAACATCACTTTTGTCCTATTTCCCTTGTACAGCCAAATTTCAAATAGTGGACTGCTTGATTTATTTGGCCTTGTGGTAGTCACAAGGTTCTTCACAGTGAGCCTCTTTTCTTATATAGCATTCAGAAAACAAAAACACAAGCAGGTCTGACGAAATATTGCCCATCAAAAACTAACAGTAGCATGAAAATACTTAGATATGGCAAACTAATTAGAATTTCCATACGCAGAATTAGTACTTGGATCCATATATTTATCAAAAAAAAAATGGCTGGAAGGAAACTTCTATATGACAACTCAACAACAGTATGGCAGTTAGAAGTTCCCTTCATATTCCAAAATGCTACTGTACCTAAACAAATGCAAACCAACAACGACATAAGCGAAAGCAGTACCTGAAGATGAGGCAAAACAACTTTGTAAGCATGTAAGAAAGTCTTTGATTTCAGCGTAAGCCTGATCCAATCATAATGGTTCAAATTGTAAATATCCAGTGTAGATGAGCTAAATCAAAGAATATGAAACACCATCACAAAATTACTGTAGTATAGAATCCATTTCTATAAATTTTATATCTGTCATGGGGCTTGGCTAGCCTTCAATAAAAAGACCACAACGAATCATTCATCCTCGAAAAACAAATTCATCAGTACAATTGCCTGAAAAAGACATGCAACAGTTCTACATGCCCCTCCTGCTCAATTATTCTAAAGCCAACTAAGTGCCAAATTATCAAGAAGTTGTTTCTATTTGACCTCACATTGAGGTCTTTTTATAGCTTACTACTGCCCAAAAGAAGCAAAAAGCAGTTTCTTAAGGCATTTTGCTCCAGTCAACTATAATCCAAGCAATAAGGATTGCAACAAAACAGCTTTTTCAGCAATCTGAAAAGTGGAGGCAGAATTTCTTTTCTTTTTCTTTTATGATAAGTAATCTAAAGATATATTGGAAAGACACTAAGGGCATCTCGTTCATTTACAAAAAGAGGCAAAGACAAAAGCACTATGCCCTCAAGCTCCCTTGATTTTTCTTTCGGCCATAAATGATGCATTCAAAGCCCACAAAGAGGGATAAGCAGACGCCGGATTATCCTCACCGTATTCTCTTCTGAAAGACCGTATTCTTTGCATATGAGATGAGAAGGATAGAAAGATGAAAGGCCCTAGAGGAACTAAGGCATTACTTCTTCGAAGTAGTGCTTTTCCATCCGAACTAGGAGAATAAGGACAAGCAATACAGGCTGGTAAAAGATATAGTTAGTGTACTTTTTCTTTATAAGCTAAAAAGCGTTAAAAACTAATCCCTTTGCAGTAATCAAAATAACAGATAAATAGAGCAGTAAGGTTAAATCAAAAGAGGCCCAATTCCACTCCAGAAATCAGTGATACTAACTTAAGTGAGACCCACCAGCAACCAGGTAAACCAATCAAAAACAAATCTGCATGGCTAATGTCCTAAACAATTTTTGTTTTCAAACATAAGGTTAAGATTCACTATACAATTCGAAGTTGACCAGAAATAGTCATAGTTGCTAAAAGGACTTCAGGAATACCTTTTTAAGAGACGAAAACAGACATATATTTCCTCAATGTCTACCCCCAGCTTTAGCTGGATATACTGCTTCAAAAGTTCACACAAGCCATCAGAAGCTTCACTGGCTTCCTCTTCACTTATACCAGAAAATTTCTGAAAGCCAGACAAACAACATTGCAGCACTGAAGATAATACCCCGGAAGACCCTGACCTCATATATGTATCTGCCAAGATGTTCAACATCAAACAGTGGCTCAATTTGAACTTATGAACCCAATAAGGAGGATTTCCAACCCAAAGGTTTTTGCCTTCGGCAGCATCTGAGAATCCACTATGATCCGCAGTGATCCTCGGTTCCTGTTCATCCATGGGAATCCGACCAGAATCCGCAGGGCAATTTGACCTCCGATGTGCAGGAAGTGCCCCAATTAGATCAGCTCTCAGGTCCTCTGGCAATTGTTGCAGTATGGTAATATCCACTTGACTCAGTGATGAAGGCATTATGTCAATCCTTCTTGTTTCTTCTGCAGAACTAACACCAGCTACAGTGCTCACACCAGAAGTAAGGAGGCCCTTTCTTTCCTGGTCCCTGATTAACCCAGCCTACAGACAATTACAAAATTCAGCATGTAGCAAAATGAGGGTCCACCCCATCCTTCGTAGATTGAGGAGCAATCATGATATACATTTAGCTAAGCACGGGGCTATATTATTTCCTCCTAAACACAATAAGATTACCTCAGTATTTGTTCATTAATTTGATATGGTTTGGAGCTTCATTAAAATGATACGGCCTCAAATACTTCAGAATCGACGAGATTACCATACTGGTATTAGCCCTTTAATGCCAAGTATCTTACTTATGATCCAATAGTTTTCGAACTAATTTTCTTAATATATCTAATATGAACTAAACTTGGGTGTTTCTAAGACATCACTCCAGTCTGTTTCGATCAGCTGTCTACTGTCTACTAGTACTAGCCTTCTTTTCAAGATCAGCAAAGAAATTTCTTTCCAACCCCTGGTAGCCTTCCCCATATAGTCATTACTCTAATCACTCCCTCCCCAATAAACTCGCCTAAACCTTAAAGTAGATTGTTGACATCACTTAAACTATCGAACACCTTTACCTAAGCAACATTTCATGGATCAATTCATCATTCACTAATTGTCAAAGCATTTCGGCAGAACAATGCAGCCATACTCATGGCATGACCTAAATTTTATTTCCCTTATCACAATTTCAACACGAAAATATCTGACCTCAGTGAAGGAATGGCAATAACAAGGTTGTAGCAACTGGTTTTCAAGCATACCATATAGTAGATATGGAAAACAAACAAACAACAAAAAGAAAGAAAGAAAGAAAGAAAGAAAGAAAGAAAGAAAGAAAGAAAGAAAGAAAGAAAGAAAGAAATAGCCACCTCATCCTTCTGCTCAGTGTTGTCAACTTCTACACCAACAGATGCATAATCCTCCAGTTCACAAATTAGTTTACCTAATCAGCATATGAGTTAGATATTAATATGTGTGTGTTTTGAAAAATAGCCAAATGGAAACTGTTACCTTCTTCATGCTCTGCTGGTGTACGACATGAACCCTTTCCACTTCCCTTGCCTCTACTTTTAGAGATTAATTCAATCAACTTCCCTCCATATGCGTCATTAATCTCGGAAAACAACTCCGGGGGCAGGCTCTCAATAACGTCCATGTCCAAATCATCCAAAGATGGCATTGTTGTAACCAGGCTACCCTCACGATGCGACTGTTCAGAAACCATTGATGATGATGTGCCAGGCTCAACTGAAGAATGACCTGTGCAATAATTAACATTTACTGTTGCACAATACATTCCATAGAACTTTCGAATTTCACTACCCTTTTAGAGAGATACACATCCTAGACTGTTGTTCCAAAGACAAAAGCAATAAGTTATGTAATATGTAACCAAGGAAATGAATCAGGACAGATGGCAAAACAGAATAAAACTAACTAATGTTTACTTTGACAGTAGCATGCATTATTTTCTGTCAAATGAATGATCATATACCAGATCAAACTCAATGAAGACAGCTTGGAGCGGGCATAAAAATGTGGCAGGGTGAACCAGCCTGTTATTCTAGGGGACCAGCACTCTTCCCTGTTCCGAGCCCTCCTCTGTTCCCCTCCCCTAACAGTTCCAACCCTTCGGCCCCTACTAAAAGGAAAGAAACACTAAAGAAAATCACTCCCTCCATTTCTCTTTATGTTTCGCCCAGATTTTCGTGTTAAATTTGACCGTTACTATCTTAATTTGTATAACGATTCATTATACAAAATTGATGACATTAGATTTGTTATAAAAATACTATTAAAAAAGTATAATATTGTAATTTTTTTATCAAAACTTTATGTGAAAATTATTTATTAAAGATGGACTTCAAAAGACGTGAATGACATATTAAAAAAAAAAAAAAACAGAGGCAGTAAGTGCCTAAACAGCAAATGAGCATATTACACTTGGTATGGCCTTAAAATGGAGAAAGATTGGACAGATAAAAAAACGGAAGCAGTAAGTGCCTAAACAGCAAATGAGCATATAACACGTGCACAAAAAAAGCAAAATGTGCCTGAAATGTCAAGACAAGCCTAAAGGTTGCTGGCACTAAGGTCTCTTGCCTCCTGCAATTCAAAACCAGCGAGGCAGATTACCATCTTAAGGGGAATGTAGAAAGACTGAACACTTAGGAGCTTGTCCAAGTATCTTTGTAGGCAGCACGCCTTTGATGGAGAGGTCTGGCTCGTGATATAGAGGAAGAAGAATCAGATTTCTGCGGGGAGATGGAAAAAGTGTGAAGCATTCACATCTCTTCTGATAGATACTCCCGCCTTCTAATTTCATTTGTCACTCATCATATGTTTCACGGTCTCCAATGTCCTTTGACCAATTTTTCCTCACATAATGTTTTACCAAAACTTACAGCGTTGAATTCCTCTCATAGTATTTCACGTTATGAATATAATGTTATAGTTTTATGTAAAAAGATCATTTTATATGTTAAGAAATTAATGGTTAAAGTTTTTCAATATTCAACTTACACGAAAATCAAAGGGACATATAAAATGGGAAGGAGGGAGTACTTCATCATCATACCTCTGGCATGGGATATGCTTCGTTCAGGAGCACTTGCTGCACCAGATGTGAGCCACGATCTTATGGTGTTTCTTTCATGCCCTTGATAATATAATGAAGTAAAAAAAGAGTTTAGTAGTACAGAATATCAGAAATACCAAATATGGCAGTGACATATCAAATTTATTATCGGCGGTCACAACCGGCCTAGATGAATATGAATTAAACATATTAAGACGATGGTTACTATCAGCATATCAAATTTTATAATTAATTGGATAAAGTGCACAGACTCTAACCTTGCTTAGTGATATCAGCACTCTCCAGCTTCGTCACTTGCAAACCAACTCCTCGGATATCTTTCACATCTAGAGTAAAAAGAAGATGATGAGTCATGGAGCACATGTCGCCGATGCCCAATGCAATTGAATGGAAAAACTAGAAAAATTCACAGGAGTGGGCAAATGTTTCTAGAACCCTTTGAATAATGGGTTAATCACTCAATTTGCTACTTAACCAGGTCCTAAAAGGTGGGAAGAATTAGAAGGAAACCTTTTCCTAGAACTGTATAGAGCCTGCAGTATTTTCACTAACAGATAGAGGGCCAGCAAGTTGTCAATTCATAATCAAATGCCATTGATTTTGGGAGCAATTATCTCTACTTTAAACCCACTCGAATCCATAATGATTCCAGCCATTATACCTTAACAGTTAACAGACAAGCTATCATTGTCAGACTGCCATTCAGGAGTAGAATAAAAGACAAGTGGCTATAAGAACATAGCCTCACACAGTCACACTTACACGTCAAAAAGCGATTTCTGTTTGATGCGAGCGGATGGCTATAGAATGTCATGAAACATTCTGCCATGACAACTGATAACAGCAGTTTCCAATGGAACAAGTAAAAGAGCTGACAGTCATACTAACCTATATGGAATGATCCAAAAAGCTGCATGGTTATTCTCTGGAGCACATCCACATCATCGGTAGCAACAGGAACCTATAATGGAATAGCAGCTCTAGTTACTATTTTAAAGCCTACCAATGAATATTGTACTCAAATCTCAGACAATACCGTTGTCGAGTGGCTCAAATTTTCACAATCTCCACAACCCATATATTTTGTCGGCTCCTCAGCAGTTTTTCTCTTCTTAATCTGTAGACAGAAACTAACATGACATATAAATAATTCCATAAAGTCTGACAGCTAATGTTCACACTTAGAGCAAATACTGAATATTGACCTTCAATGTAAATGTGCGTCCTTGCATTCCGCATCCCTGCAGCCGCAATGAGACTTCCTTGCAAAGGCTCAAAAGGAAGTGTTGACTCTGCAATGCATGAATCAAATGTTTACAACACACATCCAAGGGAAAAGAGAGGGAAAAGTTTTCCAGCAGCTAAGAAGTAAGAACTACATCTTTTGTATCCTTGAACCGCACACCCCAGTTTACTTCAGCACCTACTGACTTGATCTCCTGTACAGAATTTGAAGTCAGGTCAAAATTACTTAGAGTAAAGACCAATCATTATAACATGAGCTATAGAAAAAGAATACAGTGTACTTTAACCTTCCTCAAATGCATCAAATGTTGAGAAAGTGAAGAAAACACCCCCCCCCCACCACACACACACACACACACACACACACACACACATAGAGAGAGAAAGAAAAGGAAAAAAAACACCAAAAAGAAAGTGAATGGGGGAAAAAAAATTAGCAAAAATTACCTATATGCTAACCTGAAGGGCACAAATTCCTTGGATTCCATCAAGGACCCTGTAGATACTGAATAACTATAAGGAATATTGGATTCTAATAATCCCTACTTTCAGCTTTTGTACGTCAATAGACAATAATCCGTACTTTATTTTTGGATTCTGCTGGTCCCCAAAAAAAAAAAAAATAACATTGTATTCTGGTGGGATACCACCGAGTCAAATGGCAATGACTCAGTGGAAAACTGACATGTCAAACACACTCCTGCCGGTTCACATCAACTTTATTTTTGCATTCAAAAGCTGAAAGTAGGGATTATTAGAATAAAATTTTCCTAACTGTAATCTAAAATGCAAAAGTGTTATTTACTCAAAGTTGCTATGAGCCCTACATAGGCTTAAGCTTAACACTCCAACCAGTAACCTCAAGCCTAGAGAAAAGATATAATCAACAAAGATTTTATTCAAAATCATTCTCCAAGAAAAGAAATTAAACATATGTTTGGATGGGTAGGCTCAACGAAGAGGAGACTCCCCAAATTTGATTGACCAGGTTATCCTGAGCAAATTTCTCTGAGACTTGCACTAGCAGCCAGGAACTAGTTAATGCCACCTAGCATGTCCTGAGAGCCTTGCTATAGCAGCCACTCATCCTAAGCATATTTTTAAGAGGAGCTATCTTCAAATCCTCCGATGGAAACGAATCAAATCAGTCAGGAATCATGTCCCAGCAATTTCATCAACAAAGAGATTCAGGTAAACCTTGACATGACTTTTGTGCAGGCCAATGCTGCAAGTTGCAACCATCAATGTTTATGAGCAATCACCTGTGAACCATAGTACCCTGGACAAAAGAAGGAATGTACAACAAACTACAGTATTCTAGCATGCAAACAGCGGACCTTTCTGTATAGATTGTCAAACTACTTGGCAACCCTATCTTCACTCGGCTATGCATGCTCCATTTGAGCAAACGATTGCATTAAGTTAAAAGCAAAGAAGAGAGTATCAGCAGCTAAAACATGAAAAAGATCGAATTCACAATGGTTGGCATCCAAACCTGAATGACTCCAACTGCCCGGTTATCCACACCTCTGCAGTGATTCCACAACATTTCACCAGTTTTTAACCCAAAGTCTCTCTGTAGAGACTCCTGGAATTGGAGAGATTAAGACATGTTACAAAAATCTAATCATGGATTCATTTGGGGGGGGGGGGGGGGGGTGAGGAAATTGTATTGCAGAAATCAGAAAACAATGCATCCAAAGTTGAGTTCAATAATGATCTGATAGAAACAGTATACCCTAGAAATCATTCGCAGTTGAGCACAGGTCTGAATGCCTTTATTTTTCAATTTTTCTTCCAAAACACGCCCAACACCTGGAAGCACCTTGATAGGCAGCTGTAAAAGATACTCGTCCACCTGAAAACAGTAAAGTGACCATTAACTTGAAGAGAATATCTGAAACAACCTTTGAAACAAATCCATGAAATAGATCCAGCCAGAAGCAGAAGAACCAAGGCAAAGGGCCAGTGAAGCACCCAGGCCTGTTGACATCCAAGACCCTGCCATAGGCAAACAGTGTGGCAAAAACCATCTTTTGAAATAGGGTACCAGACAGTGAAGGACAATAATGACAAGTGAAAAATAATGGTTTGCAGAAAATGAACCTCAACAATATTCATCATTTTTTTAAGGAATTTTGGACGCTAATATACTAAATTTTTAAGGTATTGGACAATAATACATTGAACTTTGACCTTAGACAATAATACACTTTACTTTAGGGGTGTTGGACAATAATGCACCCGGAAAGATTTTGACGGTGGTTGACACAATGGCGATCCTACATGGCACGCCGACCTCGTAGGATCGCCACCGAGTTAGTTACCGTCGGAATTGTTACGGGTGCATTATTGCCCAACACCCTCAAAGTTCAGTGTATTATCGTTCAAAGTCAAAGTTCAGTGTATTATTGTCAAATACCCCAAAAGTTCAGTATATTAATGTCCAAAAACCCTTTTTTTAATCCATTATCAAAGGATATATTGCAAGGACACCAAGGGGATGTTGCCCATTTGCAAAAGGAGCGAGTACACTCAAGCCCTCAAGCTCTAGTCAATAGTACTACCAAAAAAATCCAAAAAATACAAGTTTCTATCACCTTTAAACACCACACTCCAGCTATACAACATACCCAAAAGTGGAGCTTGAAATCATCAAGGGACAAAGTTTTGTCTTCGAAAATCTGTTGATTTCTTTCCTTCCAAGTGGCCCACCAAAGAGCTAAAGGAACAAAATTCCACACACCACGAACCCATTTTTTCATCCTTCTCCTCCTAACCACCATGAACCTCAACGATATTCATCATAGTTGAAAATCACCAGAAATATGCCCCTTCATGCATCTAGCTAAACACCCAGCACGTAAAAAAGAGATCCCTTCTCAACTCCGAAACCAGCAGTAAAAAACTAAAAAATAAAACTACAGAGGGGTACTACGAACAAGTACAACTGAAGCCTCTCTCAGAAAACTTAATGGTAAAAAATAGCCTATATTCCAACCAAGGGGGAAAAACGAAAGAATGGGCAGTGGCAATAGCCCAAATCCTGGTTCAACAAATGGCAATAAATCACAAAACCATCACCAAAGAAAGTTTTTTTTTTCTCCCCATGACACACACACAAGTGCAAAACTGCAAATAGACATCCAAAAGGTGATCCAAAGTTACTAACTTGGGTTGGGGGGGGGGAGAGAGAGAGAGGGGGGGGGTCTGCTGGCTATGCTAACTACTGCCCAAATGAAGTTGTCCAGAGAATAGGGCTAGGCAATACAACTTGGTTTAAGAAAGTGTGCTAAGGCACAATTAAGCGCAAAATAGCCCAGGGATCACAGAATTTCGCTTAGGTAAAGGTCAAGCACATTCCAGAAGCCCAGCCAATCATGCAATCTTTACCAGGCACAAGTCCAGCCCAACCCCAGCTGTTTGCATTCTACGGGGAGGGGGAGAGAGAGAGAGAGAGAGAGAGAGAGA
This sequence comes from Portulaca oleracea, assembly GCA_029582165.1. Taxonomy (NCBI): domain Eukaryota; kingdom Viridiplantae; phylum Streptophyta; class Magnoliopsida; order Caryophyllales; family Portulacaceae; genus Portulaca; species Portulaca oleracea. Next base: position 32,443,306 of record CM055875.1, on the reverse strand, counting down.
GATTGTGTGAAAAGGGGCACCCACAGCAGGAAAGCAAGATGCACAGACCTTGGCACCTCAGAGAGGGTGACTCACAGCACATTCCAAAAATCTACAAAAGAGCCACCTTATTGTGTGCCTCAAGCAGGGCACAAGGCGCCAAAAAGTGCGCCTTTTGGATCTTGTCTGCAGTGAAATAATTTTTTTAAAAAGGGAAACAAGGTTAGGCAGGGCTAGGACACCCTCTTTTTGCTGGGTCTCCTAATTCAGCACACTCAAAACTTCCACTCTTCTCCAATTCTTTTTGCCCCTTTGAAACCGTAATTTGCTCAATTCCAGGCCAGGTATACTGCTCATATTCTCCCTTTTATTCTGCTTCGTTCTTCAGCCTCTTAATCTCCTTCCTCTTCTGCTCTGCTGGGCACAATACCTTTAAGATCCTAACAGCCTTCAGTCTTTTTGCTCTCCTTCCTCTTTTGCTTATCTTCTGCTCTGTTTTTCTATACCCCTAGACTCTCTGTAGTTAACTTGTCCACCAAATCCAAGAAAGTGACCTTTGTACCATCTTCAAAAACTTTATGCCAACTAAACAAAAATAAAGCCTATAATCATTTACAATTCTAGTCTTGCCCTCAAAATCCAAGAATTTCTCTCCCTCCAAGTGCACCACCGGATTGGTAAAGGTATCAAATTCCACACACTAAATACATCAGCAGAGATGCAGCAGTTTTAAATAAACAACTACCCGTTTAACAAATGTCTCCGATAGTGTCAACTAGAGGTAACTACAAATGGGTGCATTTGTAAGTGGTTCAAATCATTTACTTCATTTTTTCTCAAGCTTGGATCCATTTTGGTTAGAAAAAGCTGAGTTTTGTACTCCCCACCTATAAGATGAGAATGACTAATTTACAACCTTAGCTGCACAATTAATGAATTGTTGAAACTTTGCATATATGGAACCCCTAAGCGTACCTTCTCAGCAGGTATAAAGCATTGACCATCAGGTTTGGCAGTTCTTGTGGCAAGCCGGGCCATAAGCAGATTCCCAGCTATTCCTGCACTGGCCGTGCACCCTGTTGTCTCAAAGATCTCCTTTCTTATTACAGAAGCTAAAACCTCTGGATCCTCGGCTGAATCAGTGATATCTAGAAATGCTTCATCACAACTTACAGCCTGAACAGGACAGAGTCTTCACTATAGAACAATAATGATAGATATGTCACGTTGCAGCAGAACTTAATTTTAACAGATACCTGAACTTTATTACAGTGACCATGCAAGATGTTGTACAACTGGTCTGCTACCTGCCAAAACAAAGAACGTATTTTATTAGCTCCAACAACTAACACATCAATAATTCAAGATGCAAACTGTTAAGGTGATGGCACCTCTTCATAAGCTTCAAAATTGTAAGGAACAATCACAAGATGGGGACACCGAGCTTTGGCATCTCTGACAAACATTCCAGCCTTCACCCCTATCCAGAAAGTAAAGTAAAGGTTGCATAACTATGAGCACATAACAGCACAATTCACAGAAGCGTATCTTAATTCTCAACAAACCATAATCTCGGGCTGGGTAGTTAGCAGAAGAGATTTCAGCAGTTCCTCTAGGACTGTCTGAATGGCATACAGCTACAGGCTTATCCTTCAAGTCAGGACGGTTTCTGATGACCACGGCCACAAAAAAGCAGTCCTGCAATAACATAGCCATTACAGTTTAGGTAAGAGCACTCTGTGTGTGTGTGTGTGTGTGTGTGTGAGGTTGGGGGGGGGTGTTGAAAGCTAAATTTTTCAGGGACTTGGCAATCTACTGTTACAGCATACAGCCAACGGACAATTATATCATTCCATTAACCTATTTAATTGGAGGACATTGTTTTTACTGATTCACATAGATGCAACCCTAGTCCACAACTGCCAAGCATTTCAGTATATTCGGGATGCAGGGAGCAGGAAAAGGAGAACATTTTACAGAAAAAAAAAAAAATTGAACGAAAAGTGGTTATATCAATCTTCACAAAGGATCCAAACACAAGTACCATGTCCACATGGATGATGGTGGCTTTTTTAGAAGCAGTAGCAGCACTAGTACCAGAGTCTGTTCGCCCAATTTTGCTTGATAGACAAGAAAATCGCTTCCGGTATCGATTCCTCCAAGTCCCTATGAAGTGTAACCTTGAGCTCTGATTGCCCAAAAGAAAATATCAAAAGGTTCAATAATAATTTCAATAGCCCAGTTCAGCCAAAATAATAAGATTTACGACAGTCAACACTGAAGCAATAAACTAGTAGAAGTGGCAAATTATCTCTAGCAAGACTTCTAATACCAATTAAGCCAAAGTGAATTTTGTTTCAGGTGCAAAGCACAATTCGTAGGAAAGAATGAGAGATAACAACAAAGATGAAAAGAAAACAGAAAATACAAATAGCATGTACTTTGGGCATATCAAAATCCAACAGCAAATACAAATTCACATCGCAATCACCTAAATATTGTAATTTTGAAAATCTTTTTTTGGAGCAGAGTGGAACAAAATTGCCAATATTACTATCAACACATATTTTTATATTAACATTCTATTCCAAATGAACTTTTATAAGATAAGGGGCATCTGAAAATCCAGACAAAAAATTTACACAGTAAGAATCAAAATTCGTGTTCCCAAAAACAATACCAATTAGAGTTTTGGATTTCAAAATTTCAACTTTGAGCCATGACATGTCGAATAATGAACTTCCAATACGCATGCAATAATCTAAGCTTTGTTGGTGTTGGATTTAAGCAGTCCACTGCCGAGTTCCGACCACTCAACTCCGTGGTAGCCTGACGTGGTGCGAAGTTTGTTTGATTTTGGCAGTACACACACGACAACTCTGCTGCTATGTGACTCCGCCACCAAGTTAAAAGTAGCCATAACTTGTTAGACTACTGGAACCCAATGCCCCCAAACCCTACATTGGAAGTTCAGATCATTCGGCATATCATGACCCAAAGTATGGGATTGACTAAATCCAAAACCAAAAGCCCTACTCTTCATTATTGCTAAACATTATCAAGTTTATGAGCATAATCAACAACTCATTTTGCTGAAGCACTTAGGAGATACCAGATATCTATTGTGCTGTCAAGCATTATGACAAATATTACATAACACATAGCAAAGTACAAAACACAATTTTGAAAAGTATAAGTACAAAACACAGTTGATAAAGTCATATACAGACAGACACACAGAGACAATAGTGAAAAAAGACTGAAGAAGAAAGGTGGAGAAAACAACGGTAGCAACAAGCTAGATCCCAGACCTTGAAATAGTTTTCAACAAAATTAGGATCCTCGGAGGTTGAATGGCGATGAGAGGAAGGCTCTCCAACTAGCGAGCCACATGATTCTTCAGCAGCCTGTGTGTGTAATTCATGACTGCTACTAGATGTTGAAGGTCTGGCAAGAGTAGACTCATTAGCAATGGAATTCGAGATTTCTGGCTGTAATAATTCTTTATCTTCAGAACTTTGTTGCACAACATCCTCCCTATCAGTATGATTACAAGCAGCACCTTGCATTTCCCTTTCACTTTCCCCAGTACATTCATGAAATTCACCCAAAGCAATAGAAGAACCATCATCCAACACAGCATCTTTCAGCTCCGAAACTTCGGCTTTTACTTTTAATGGACAAGTCGAATCAGAAACAGTCTCAATGACTTTGCTGTTTCTCAAAGCAAAGAAATCAGACAGCTTAGGTTGGCTACGTGCTTCATTAGCCACCAGCTGATCAAGCTGGTATGGAAGCCCTGATCAAGTACAATCAATATTACATAATGCCATGAAATGCCCCTATAGGAGTTGATAATAGACAAAAAGGATGGGTATAAAGGAGCCTAGGATTCATCACTAGGACAGTCTAGCAATTTACTGGAGCTTAGCAAGAAAATGATAACCTTCACTACGCATTGCATGGGAACTTGAAGGAGTAAATACAATACTTTCACAAAAGGTATGCTACTGGGAGAAACTTGCTGCGAATAGGGGACGGTTGCTCCTGGCTACAACCACTTCTCCATTAATCTGGTCTTTTAAAAAGAGATACTCCAAGAATTCTTGCTTTCATCATAAAACAGCTTCTTAGGGGGGAAGGGCCTTACTAGTTGAGGACCCTAAGGTGGAGTAATGGATGCAACGAAACTTTTTTTTTTTTTGTGTGTGTGTGTTGGTGGTGGGGAGAGAGGGGATCACAGTACTGAGCTACTTTATCAGACGAGAAAGTATGTAATCAAATATCCAAATGGGTAGAATAAAAATAATTTATAAAGCTATAATGTCTCTTTGAATAAATTCCCATCTACTTTCTTTTTGTTTTCATTCCTAATTATACTAAAAGTTCTTCAATAATACAACAGTCTGCTAAGTGCTCACAGAGATCCAAACACATAAATAGCAAATAGGTACTCCCTCCGTTCTTTACGGTTTTCAGTGCCAATTTTTAATCAATAATTTCCAATATAAAATTTTATAAAAAATTATAATATTATACTTTTTTAATAGTATTTTTTATTACGAATATAATGATATCAATTTTGTATGATGAATCATTATACAAATTAAGATATTAACGGTCAAAGTTTTTAACACAATTTCCTAGGCGACAGATAAATAAAAACGGAGGTAGTATAACTTATAAGACAAAATACCAACAGAACAATTTGTTGAACATAATAAAATGTAAAAATTACAAGTTCTTCTGGAATCTATAAGGTGGGGACTCACAGCTCAACAATCGATTCGCAGCCACACAATCCAAAATCCAAGAGGGTTTGACAACAGGCAGTCCACGACTAAACGACCTACACCAGAACTCAAGTGGTCAGAACACACACTGGCACACCCACAGCATTAATTTTCAAATCATAAACGCATAAGGTAGAAGAGAATACCTCAGATTCCTGATTTTACTATCAGGAAGGTTGCTGCAAATTATATGGGTGACACGAGTTCTGGAGAAGTAATTCTCAAAGCGGCCACCATGCTTCAACATGAAAGCCCGTAATTCCTGCAAGGGCGTACCACCGTTAATGATAGCATTGACAAGCAATTCCTCAACTTAAATTGCATGATGAGCATGGTTACTAAACCTGGCTAGATGGAATGGTGAATCCATCAACAAATATGGAAACACCCTGAAATATTTGTTTTGTAGAGTCAGACCCATCATAGGAGGTTGAAGCTTCTGCATCAAACTGTTCATGAAGCTTCTTGTTCTTCACAGCCATATAACTGCAAAAGGTCAGAATCCATCCATCAATACAAAAATAAAACTTCACATATGTCTGAGAACAATTATGGATCAACCAAAATATTTAAACTTTGAGTCATGAATATGTGAGCAAGCTAGAAGAAGACTTATCCACCATCAAAAAATGTTAGAATGGTACAACCTAAATGCTTTCACATCTCATTGGCCATAATCCCATAATTTACAAACCCAGATGACAAACTATTACATTATCAAGAGTACGAGTCCAATGATGTGCCACAATAAGACCTGATTGAGAATAAACTACAACATGGACAAATTCTAAACTTGAATAGGAATATGATTGGAAAGAATACCTTCCGAAATCAGAGAATGGGGCACTGCGGAAGGAAGAACGAGAAGAAGAGCCGGAATTGGCGCCCCAAGCGGCACCTAGGGTTTGCTGATTGGTCTTGGTGTTGGTCTTCGACTTCTTGTTGCTGGATTTAGAATTCGACAGCGAATTGAAGCTTCGTTTGGAGTTGGAATTGGAATTCCCTGAACGATTTGAGTCGAAGCTCATCTTGTCCCAATTTTAGTGCGTCAGACAAAAAGGTTCTGCTTCTGCTTCTGCTTCTGCTTCTGCTTCTACACAGATATCGCACCCAAAAATGGCGGGAGGGGAGAACGCTACCGCTTGATACGACAAGTTTTTCGAGCACTGATTTTTTTTTTCTTTTTCTTTTTTGAAATTCACAGTTTCACCGGCACAACGGCAAATTTGAGGCTTTTGACCTTACATTTCTAATGTTTCCTGCAAATTTGAGGTTCAACTAAAATGATGGTTCTGTTATTTGAATAGGTTACATTAACCTATTTAATTCAATCCAATCAAATCCAATCTAATCTAAATCTTACACAATTCCCCAAAAAAACATCGTCTTTAAAAATATAATTCCAAAAAAAAACATCATAACTTATCCAATCCAATCTAATCTATCTAAACCTGATTTTAACCAATCCAAAGACCAGGGTCTAACTTTTATGCGATAAATTTTATGAAAATTTGGTAAATTTAAAATATTGATGGATTTTGCAATGGTATTAATAAATTTGTGATAAATTGTATAATAATCATCGATGAATATATTTTAAAAATTTAACTCTTTGATAAGTCTAATTAGTCGATACTCCAAGATGTACCATATAACAATTGAATATTTGCATAATCTCACACTTTCTTTATTGTTCTACTATTTTTCATCCCAATCCAATGCCCCAAAACCCATGTGATGTAAAAAGTTAATCCTAAGGGATATAGAAGATTGAAATCCAACCTTATCACTCTTTGGATAAACTCTACACTTCAACTATCAAGGTTAAGAGGCGAAGGAAAGAGAAGGTCGCCACCAAGCCCATGACTTGGCACTTCTTTCCTCCTCCTACTCGACCCCCCTGCTCGGCTAGTCCAAGGCCGCAAGAGGCTCCTAAGTCCACTCCTCTCACTAGAGTTGACAAGGGGAAGGCATTGCTTTTCCCTCCCCTACGGAGCTCCCTACGAAGGTGGAGAGCAAGAAATGTTTCAAACGCCAAGGTACGGTCATTTTAGGTCGACTGCCCAACTCAAAGAACCTTGATCCTTCAAAAGGTTCAAGAAATTGATAAGGAGCTCAAAACTGCACAAGAAGAACCCGAAGTTGTTGTTGAAGATTGGGCTGAGTCGGATGATGGATGAAGGCACCCGGCCCATACCCTCTGTAACGGGCGAGCTTCTTGTCTTGAGGAGGGTACTTCATGCTCAAGAGTCCCTTCTTGACAAGGCTCAATGGGAGATGATTTTCCAATCACGGTGCTTCGTTGTGGGAAAAGTGTGCAACGTGATTATCGATAGAGGAAGTTGTACCAATATTGCTTCAACTCTTATGGTAGAAAAATTTGGCCTATCTTTGTTGCCTCATCCGAAACCCTACTTCCTCCAGTAGCTCAACGACCATGGCGACATTAAGGTAATGAAATAAGTCCTTGTCAATTTGTCTTTCGATTCTACTTACCATGATTCTATTGCTTGTAATGTGGTTCCTATGAGTGCTTGCCATATCCTGTTAGGGCGACCTTGGCAATTCAATAAGCGTGCTATGCATGATGGATTAAAAAACGCCTACACTTTTGCTCATGGGAACAAGAGGGTCAAACTACTTCTGTTGGCTCCACATTAAATCTTACCTCCAAAACCCAAGGTGGGAAGTGAGAAGCCCAAACACATAAGTGAAACACGGGTAGAGAGGGCCCTAAGCAAGTGAAAGGTCGTTCTTGCATTACTCCTCTTAGAGGCAAACAAATGTGAGGAAGAGATACCCCTACACCCTTTCGTGCATGGCTCCCATCATCGCCAAGTTCAACGACGTCTTCCTCATGGATTTTCCACTCGGTTTTCCCCTCATTCGCAACATTGAGCACCAAATCGACCTTGTGCCCAGAGCTCCCTTGTCAAACAAAGCGGCATACTGTTGCAACCAACAACAGACAAAGGAGCTACAAAACCAAGTGGACGAGCTCATTTCTAGGGGCCACATGCGAGAGAGTATGAGTCCTTGCTCCGTCGCGGCCCTCTTGGTTCCTAAGAAAGACGATACCTTCAACATGTTTGTCAACAGTCGAGCCATCCACAATATCATCATCAAATACCAGTATCTCATACCGAGACTCGACGACATGCTTGATGAGTTTATGGATCCCAAATTTTCTCGAAGATCGACTTGCGTAGTGGCTACCATCAAATTCGGATGCGAGAAGGTGACGAGTGGAAAACTACCGTCAAAACCAAGGGTGGGTTTTATGAGTGGCTCATCATGCCCTTCGACCTCTCCAACGCCCCTAGTACCTTTATGTGCACCATGAATGAGGTTTTAAGGCCCTTCATCAACAAGTTTGCGGTCTGTGATTTTTCTTCTCTCCGTGGTGACACCCTGACACAGTCCGTTCTGGGTCTTTAGGTGTCCGTGTTGAGGTCTGGCAGGCTTGAACTCAACTGGGCCATGATATTTGGGCCATTAGGGAGGATTTCTTCCTATTGGCCTAAATATCATGACCCAGCTGAGTTCAAGCCTGCCAGACCCCAACGCGAACACCTAAAGACCAAGAACAGACCGTGTCAGGGTCCAGAGAGAAGAAAAATCACGGACCGTGGTGAGTGTGGGTGGGGGTTGTTTATTGCGTTTGTCGTTTCGTATGCTCTTGATTGCTATATTATGGCAATGTCAACAACTTTGATGAGAATTTATTCCTCGCATTCACCTTCATCCATATCCACATTCATCCTCCATTTCATCCACAAATCCATCCACATTCATCCTTAATTGAATATTGAGAGTTTGTTGAGTTTGAAGATCAGCTTGCAAGAATTTAATAGAAGTGGAGAAGCAAAAGTCCCCACCGAATACCATTCAAGCGGAGATCGATTTCTATCTCGGTTTATTTCTCTTTCTTTTAGATTTCATGCTTTCTAGAGTAGATTTTCATATGTTTTGTGTTTCAAACATGAATAGTGAGTAGTTTCCTTTAGATTGGGGGATAAACCCTTTCTAGTTGCTTTTATGGATTGAATATTATTGGGTTGAACAAGTTTGTTAATCTAGTTTGAATGTATTTTGTTTATCCTATAATATTGCATGTCATTGCTTTTGTTTGCGCACCATTAGCATGGATTTAGATTGTTGAATGAAGTACCGAACGGAGAAATTCGATAATCGGAACTCTTAGGATAAACTAATTGTGAAGTGAACTAGATATAGAGGACTTTGTAATTAGGTGTCTTTTGATAATTTGATCTTTAACTTAGATAAAATTGAAATAACCACGAAAGTAGGTAATTGATTTTACTAAGCAATTCGTTTCTGTAACAACCCGCCCTAAACCCGTGTTAATTAAGGGCCTTGATCACAGTAATTAGCCAAAATACGCTATAAAATTTTTCTTTCTATTTTACTTTATTGTTATAGTTATGTGTTTATGTGTGACAGGTCTCGAGCAAGGAGATGGCGAAATGGGTCGGTTAGATATATATATATATATATATATCGTCTCAGAGTTAAAGTATTATTATTACTTCCCATCACAAAGTTATGAATATTTATTTCTAAGATAAGTTATATAATTTAATTTACGATTCTCGACTTTACGGTTTTGACCGGGGAAAGTTACGATAGTTTTTATGTGCCTTTTCGGTTATACTTCGAATTGTCTAAGTATCCTAATTATATTTCTATTGTTCATTTTTATGGTTCTAAATAGTACACTACCCGGTTGTTTTATTTGATTCTAAATTTTATTAATCCATTCCATCGCATTTAAAGTCAAATTGCTTTATTTGACCTTCTACCGATTTATCTACCCAAGTTATTATTAATTAACCTTATCCGGGTTAATACCAATTATTTTACCTAAACTAATTTTATTTTGTTTGGGCTTAGTAATGTTTTTAAGTGGTAAATTAAGAAGGGGGTGGTATATTTACATTAGTAATAAGTTAGAAGGGAGGGGATTATTTGGTATCACTTCATTTTAATCTCTCACAAACTCTCACTGCTTTCTCTCTGCGACCGACACCAAGAACCAGCCCAGCCAGCCCCTGTCTCGTGCGGTTTCCGGCCAGTTCCGGCGGTCGGTCAGGTGGCCGGCGACCACCAGGAGGCAGCCGAGCCTCCCCTCTTCCCTCCTCTTGTTTGCTTCCTCAAATTCTCCTCTAAGTGGTATAATATCCAAACCCTAAACTCAAGCTTTATGTTTCAAATCAGATTTTCATGGTTAATTTGTGTATAATTGTTGTTTTTCATCTCTTTTATGAGTTCTAAGCATAAAATTATATTGTGGTTAAGTTAGGTTTTGAATTTGGGGATTTATACATGTGAGTTGGGTTGGTTTTGAATGTTTAAGGATTGTATTGTTATTGAATATGTGAATTAGCTTTTGCATGTGAGTTTTAAGGTCTTAATTGAGCAAGATTAAGAGGTTAAATTCTGGAAATTTAATGGATGATAGCTAATTTGGGGTTTGGTTGTAAATTAATACAAGTTGGAAGCCATTGGAGACATACATGTAGCTTGAGAGGCCAAAAACAAATTCTGGTTGTAATCAGATTTTTACAAGGGAATAAAAGGGTGAATTTTTCCCAGATTTTTGTTGGAAATGATAGCCTAGTTCATTAGCTAACTTTTGGCTTTGGAATTTCAAGATTTCGTGGTGTATAACCCGAGTTATGGCCATTTTAGTACAAGGGGTACAATTTATGACGGGAGTATAGTCAGTAAGCAAACACAAGAATTTCAGCCATTTGGACTCCTTGTTGGCCTTAAGTTTGAACATAAAAGTTTTAGGTAACATGTTGAGCTTTCCGAAAAGGTATATTATGCGTCCATACGATATCGGGATTAAGAGATATGAAGTTTTCATTGAGGAATTATGAAATGGGTTCTGCCCAGAATGTTAAGAGAGTGTCTGAATTAATGGCCATTTTTCATCCCTTTAGAGATCTTATTGGCTTTGGTGATAAACATAAGAGTTTTAGCTCTCTCTTTCAGCTTTCCAGAACATAAAGTTTGCATTCGTCGGATCTCGGGAGTGAGAGATATGAGCCTTAGACTAAAGGGGTGTAATCTGAAATTTACCCAAAACTTTAATTATCAAATTCTTACCTTATGAATAGCAGTGAACCGATTAAGGGTTCTAAGCGTGTAATGACCTTTGTGTCAATGTTAAAAGGATTTGGGTATTTATTCTAAGTTGAAGTGTGTCAAGTTGGTGATTGAGATACCCCCGAAGGATTTGGGTTATTCATAGCAAGTCGTGGAGTAATGTTAATATATATGAAGTTAAGTGATCTCATCGTGACGTAAGGATTGAAACTCATAGAATTTAGATGTGTAGGGATAAAGACCTTCATTTATCAGCAATTAGCTTTAGGAGTAACTTTCTTCCAAGTACTCAACTCTGTTGCATCATTCCGAAAGTCTTACGACCGATAGCTAACTCTTATAAGTTTTCTCCGTCGTTTGACGACAGTTTTTATTACGAGTTTAACAAGTTTAATAAATCCTTATTGACCTTCAAAGATTCACAGTTCATATTATATCATTATGGTTATTCGAGCTAGTCTACGCCTTTCAAGTGTTACGTTAAGCTATTATAGATTTCAATCCGAGATTCACACTAAAAGTTCAAACTGAAGGTTTTAAGTACCCAATCTACAGCTTTTGTCCGGGCTGTTTTTCAAGCATTTCCTTTCATTTTTGGACCTCGGTCCTGTTGACAAAGTTGTAGAACTTAATTTTCCCTATTCCGGAAGTACTCGCTTTTGATTCGAGTTTTCTAGCCCGAGTTATGCTAAAAACTTCATTTAAGAAAAACCTGAAATTTCCTATTACACTAAATATTTCTAAAGTCTTGCAACTCACCAAGAACCCTTTTCGGTTCGAGTCTTCTACTCCGTTGCATAGTTCTCAAGCCACCCAAGCCATCCCGAGCCCGAGACGCGCCACCAAGCTTTGCATCGTTCTAAGGTACGCAAATTGTCCACCTCTTATTTCTATTTTAAAGTTAAGTATAGTTTTATTGCATATTTGCATTCTAACGATTTTATTGTTTTATAAGTGGTCCCGACTCTTTTTACAGTAGCTAGGGTAAAGTCTAGCATTATTTTACAGGCTCCTATCGGAGTAATCTTGACCTGGCCAGTGTCGACTGCCTAGCAGTCATCCATCCAAACTTCCGATCGGTTTGGGCGTGCGCGCGTGAGATGCTTTGCATCGATCGAGAGGGATACCACACTTTACCAACGCTATGTATTTTTTTTACCGTCTTATGCATATGTAATGTACGCCATCTTCATAGTTTCATTGTGAACAATGGTTACCACTCGGATTTTGCCCCTTCCCCGTTTTCAAAATGAATTTAAATGCCGGCGCTAAAAACCGTTTTCGAACGGTTTGACGTGTTGGAGGTTTACGTACTGAGTGTTTCCCCACTCACTTTGCGAATGTATTTCATTGTTTTGTTTTTAGGCGTCCGAGCTCCTGTGACAAAAGCGAGGTTAAGCAAGAGTAATTCGTCTGTACATGGTAGTTCTCTAAAGGTGATCGATGGTCGGTAATCAAGGTTACTCAAGAGCATGAAAGGCCACTTGGTTGTGGAACATCTATATGATATGTTTACTTAAAGGTTGTATAATGTATTTGTACTTTAAGTTTAGCAGTTGTGTTGTATGGAGTTAGGTACAGTTTTATGGTGGATTGCTATATTGTGGTCTTGTCTTTTTGCCTTGTCCCGAGTGGGGACGGCGGTAATGCCTCGACCTAAGGTGTTCCGCTGCGCTAATCACAGGTTTGGGGATCCTAAAGTATAGTCTTAATCTTGTGATTAAGGTTGAGGCGTTACAGTTTCATTGCCAAAAGCTCGCTACGAAAGACTTTATGCGGTTAACGACCCTGAAATGTACCAAATTAGTGACATACATGTTCAATCCACTTGTTTGATTCATAGAATTGTTTAGGTTTTATCCCCTGAATGCCTTTTTCATATTGATTAATCCAGAAAATTCTATGAATATTGGTTAGATTTGCTATTTGTTAGTGAATAGAAATAGTTATAGGTTGATCCATCTCAAAACCCGATCGGTTTAGCAATCACCTAGGAAGCTAGTTTGGTGCGTAGTTAGCAAAGTCCTTGTGGGATCAACCTTGATACTTGCTACACGAGCACCCGTGTACTTGCGGTGTATCAGTGTCAGAACAAGGGATTTCGATGGATCCCTCAAAAGTCGAAGTCATTCGCTCATGGCCCATTCCCTCCTTTCTCACGCAGTGAGAAGCTTTCACGACCTTACTTCTTTCTACCGGAGGTTCATCAAAGGTTTTAGCACCCTTACTGCTCATATCATCGAGTGTATATGAAGAAGGGTACCTTTGAGTGGACCAAGTTGGCCCAATCTTCGTTCGAGAAGCTTAAGGTCAAGTTGTGCGAGGCTTTGGTTCTTGTTCTCTTGGACTTCTCACAAGTCTTTCAAGTTAATTGTGATGCTAGTGGAGTGGGCATTGGGGTCGTCTTCATGCAAAATCAACGCCCCATTGCCTACTTCAGTGAGAAACTCAATGGTTCGGGGAAGAATTACTCCACCTACTACAAGGAATTCTACGCCTTTGGTTTGTGCCCTCGACCATTGGTCTCACTACTTGAGTGCAAGCCAATTCGCCCTCCACTCCGTTCATGAGACCCTCAAGTACTTGAACGACCAACACAAACTCGACACCTGACACGCTAAGTGGGTAGAATTCCTCCAAAGCTTTAACTTTGTGGCCAAACATAATAAGGGGAGCATGAACATCAACATGGTGACTGATGCTCTCTCTCGGAGGCATTCTTTCTTGTCTATCATGGAAGCTCAGGTTCTTAGCTTCCAACACATCTAGGAGTTCTATAAGGATGATGAGGATTTCTAACCTTATCTTGACGAAGACCATGGTCCCTATATGCTACAAGATGGGTTCCTTTTTAAGGGGAACAAGTTGTGCATTCCTAAGTGCATGTTAATGAAGTTGATAGTGAAGGTGGTTCACGGTGATGGTCTTGTGTGTCACTTCGGCATCAACAAGACTCTCGACATGCTCAAGGAGCACTTCTACTGGCCTAGGATGGGAGGCGATATGCACGAGTGATTTTCAAATGTATCACGTGTCATCACGCCAAGAGTTAGTTCCACCAAGGACTCTACACCCCTCTACCGATCCCGAATGCCCCTTAGAAGGATTTGAGTATAGACTTCATCGTGGCCCTTCCCCGAACTATGCGAGGTAAGGATGCGGTGATGGTGGTGGCAAACCGCTTCTCCAAGATGGCACACTTTGTCGCATGTGAGAAAATCGACGATGCCACCCACATAGACAATATCTTCTTTCTAGAGACTGTGAGGTTGCATGACATCCCGAGAACCATCACCGCGGACTGGGACACGAATTCTATTAGCCACTTCTGGAGGTCCCTTTAGAAGCTTCTAGGTACCAAGTTACTTTTCAACATATCCCACCATCCCCAAACTTACGGTGAAACTGAAGTAACCAATAAAACCCTCTCAACCTTGCTTTGAGGGCGTGTGAACAAGAGTTGGCAGGATTGGGATGCCAAGCTGTGCCATGCCAAGTTCACATATAATCGAGCTTCCTCCTTTGGCACCGGCCACTCGCTTTTTGAGATCCGTATCCCGTATCCGAGTCCGTGCTCCATAGCCCGGAGATATGGGAGACTCGTACACCATCAACATTGACTATCTCTCTCCTTACATCGAGGTTGATGAGCCCAATGAGGATTTAAGGGCAAATCCTTTTCAAGAAGGGTAGGATGAAGAGGCCTGGGTTCCTTACTTTTCGCTTACAATCCACACTAAGAGGGTTGCAACCACTTGCCCGAGCATGGAGGTCCAATTTCCCCTGACTCTGAGCTCTCCAAGCTCGTTTTGGCCATCCTTTGGATCTGCCTCAAGCCCCTCTAGAGGCTAGGGACGCACTACCGACCCCTAGGGCATTTTGGACATTTCCCCGACCCAAGGGCGTAATTTCGGTCTTTTGGCATCATGAGTTTATTCCAAGGAAGAGAGGAAAATAGCTGAGACGCTGGACACGCCTTTGGGGGCACTGACCGCGCATGATGGGGTCCATCAGCAACGCCTGCTTTTAATTTTATGTTGTTGTTGTTCCTCTTTTGCCCCTACTCTCACAAATGATCTATAGTTAAACTCAAGGGCATTTTTGTAACTTTGGTCCCTCATCCTCTTCCACTTCATTGTTATAACTTATAACTCAATTGGAATGGATTGGAAGAACATTCTTTTGACCATTAATGAAAGTTCACGAGGTTACTCACTCAATTCTTTCTCAAGTCTTGTTTTTACTTTAGCCTCAAAATTACTTTGTGGTGGTATTAGCAAGCCAAATCCTTTAGAGATTAGTGGTGATTATCTTTATCTAATCTTAGAGGGTTTATAGTTCTTGGTGGTGGATTTATCCTTTATCCAAGTCCATATCTTTGTGTACTGTTTAAGGTTCTTGTTGAATTCCGGGTTCAAGTTCATCAATTCCTTCAACTCAAGCATTCATCCCACCATGCCACGCTCCAGAAGGTCATTCCTTCGTGGGCATATTCTTAATTGTATATGAACTAGCAAGGAAAATTTAAACATAAGTTTGAGTTATTTAACTATACATAATGACAATTTATTCTTGTATCAAACTAAAAGTTTTCACAATCACAAGAACACTCGTCAATTGTTTGCTTTTTCTCAAGTTTCTCAATTTTTTTTTTGGGAGTTATAGTCAACCAGGAAGCGGACCCCTCATCATAGGTGCAAGATCAGCTTGTAAGGACGTCCTCACAATCATAGCAAAGTGATGTATAATGGATCAAGGGATGATCACATTACACACAAGTTTAGGATCTTTAAAAACCAAGATAAGAATCTTTAACTCTTAGTTCTCAAAGTTCAACTAAACTCAAGGAAATATGATGGAAACGAAACAAAGAATGATGAATTCGTTTACCAAGATTGTTGATGGATGAATGAAGAACGATCAAATGATGAATGAATGATGAATTGATGAATGTTTGAACGATTCTTGATGATTGAATGATGATTGACGTGAGAATGGATGAATGTTGATGAATGAACAAATGGAGATGGACGAACGATAGTAATGGCGTTTGAAGGATCAATGAGGATACAGTCACACCACCTCAAAGAGCTCTTCAATTCTACCTTTCACCACCAAGGGATGCCAACCCAAGGCTAGAAGTAGAGATAGGACGAATCTCCCTCAAGAGAAACGAAAAACTAGCACAAAAGCTAGAGAGAAAACACCATGTGTTTGATTTGTATTTTGTATTATGATTGAATGAGATTACAAGGCACCCTAAGGGGTCTATTTATACTAGTTGGAGGCCCCCTTAGGCGTGTGTTACATCAAGAAATCAAGGGAAACTAGCTTACTTCATTACAAACAAATGTGACATCATAAAGAAACAAATGTACATAAGCTAGTTTAAAACTAAGATAACTTGCTCATTCCTTGTCCAAATTCCAAGATTCAAAGCCATTGTGAAGCTCCTTTGATGTAGATTATTTGACCTTTGGATGACTTCCACAATATCTTCAAGGATCTTGTGATATGGAGCAAATTACCAAACTGCCCTTGTTGAAACCATTCAAACGAGAGAGAGACTTGAGTGAATGATGCTCTTTTGCCATGTAACCGAGTATTAGACCCCTATGACGCATATTGGATGTCCTTGATGTATATGGCCATCAAAATATACATCACAAAGAGATGATCTCTTTATGTTTGTTGCTTCCAAAGGAAGAAATAATGAGTCAATGAGGTATCATCGAGTATGTAAGGGTAGATGATTAACTTTCAATTGTCAAGAGGGTTGTTTCGTGGGTACCAAGAGAAAACTACCAAAAGAAAGTCTGTTTTGGATAGCTTATGTTCAACCGAATAAGCGTCTCAACCGAGACGACTAGAGAGCCGTTAGGAAGCTGCTAAGAGAATGTCAAGGGGTAGTTAGGTGTATCTTTCAAAAGGGGGCCGTGAATAAGACCAAATCGGCGGATGAATATGACGAAACAAGTCTGAATATTCATATCGTTCAAGGCTTTCCAACAGGATCTCTGTCTATGTATTTTACTTTTAGTTTTATACTGTATTTGTTTGTTAGTGATGTCTCCACTTACCAAGAATAGACATGGTGTTAAGAAAATTTAACATTTCTTTGGTCATTTTGTTGAAAAAGAAATCAACATTTCGGGCAAATAATTTCCTTTTGGGAGTCCCACATGCGAATAATATACCGACTTAACTAAAATTCCAACGGTCATCCCTTGGGAGATTATCTCTAATGTATTCCTTCATCAGCTAACAAAAAAAGGGAAACTGTTCATCAGCTAAATTATCCAGAAACTTTGTTCGAAATTCCCGAGTCGCCTCATTTCACCCCATCAGCTCATAGATTACAATTCACAATAGATGTAATGTAACCCAACCCTAATTTTCTCAAAGATCATCAGGTTACACAATTCCTAATTTCTCAATTATTACTTCAATTTTCTCCTTCCTGTTATTTCCCCCCAAAACTTGGCCCTGATTTGACTCAATCGAACCCTAGTTTTCTCAATTATTGCGTTACCGATTTCAATGCACCCTGGGAATCGCCCATTTTGCTATGTTGGTCTTCATCTCCGCTTTTCGGACCAGATTTTCGTATTCTTTCGTCAGTTTTAATCCCCAGGTTAGTTTTTAATAAAGAGTTGTCAATTTTTTGGTTTTTGTTAGATTGATGTCTGGGATTCCTGAAGGGAAATATTGATTGTTTCGTTTGATTATTTGTTGAAGCTGCTGCATCACTTGGATTGGTGAATTAGAATGTCGATTTGTATTGTTTTTATATTTAATTGTATTGCTTTTAGCCCTGTAAATTTATCATCATGCTAGATTTAGAGCACATATGGCAATGCAGAGCTAAGCTCCTGTTAGTTTTGGAACTGCATAGGTTTACTCTGACATACAATCCCTCTTTGTTCTGCTTTACTTTGGGTAGACATATATATATAGCTGGAGGGAGATTATATCCTATGTTTGCTGCTTACTTAGCAATAATGGTGCTTTTGTTGCTTGGAGTTGCATATAATTGATTAATGATGCATTTTGACATCATTGGACTGTCAATTTCTGTTTTATCTTGGCTTGCTCCATGCTACCTTGTTTTTTGAGAAGCAAGCTAGTGAATATAGGTTCAACTTCATTGTTGGTAAGGCATCAATGTAGCTACAGGGAAAGTAGGGCACCTCTGAAATCTGTGTTTCTTTGGGAGTTTTGCTTTAGGATTTGTATGGACTTCGGATAGTCTCACTCTAAGATGTTTATCATTCAGGGATGGAACTGAATATCTGTAGAGGTTTTTCTAGTTTATTTGTGTATAGCAAGGTTGAGAGGCATGAAAATACTAAGTAGTAAGCTTAAGAGGGCTTGGGAATTGTTTGGATGACTTTCCGAGCTCAAAAGGCCCATTTAAGGGCAACACAGACCATGCTAAGTAAGGCACGGTCTGTGGCACAAGTTGAGAGCAAAGACTTTGCAAATTTGGTATAACACGGGTCGTGTCTCTTGGACGCAGACCATGCCAGGCCATGGATTGCATGATCTGTGCACAGGATACTTGACACGGAAATGTCCTAGCAACTCTGTCCATGTTGGCCCAACACCGTGTCAGGCCAAACGGTGCTATTTTCTTCAGATTTTCATGCCTTCTCATGGTCTCAAGTCTCACATACGTCATTCAATCGAGATAGAGTTGGTTTGGGCTCAACTGCTCTATCTAGGATGATAACGCACTATCCAATCCCAAGGGGTTCCTTGATCCTATCCACCCTATCCAAGAGGTGCCTTTGTCTGCAACACTTCTTAAGGTTAGAGAGAGAGAGAGAGAGTTTGATAAGTTTCCTTCCTATGAGGCAAGAGCTCTATCCTGCGACTATATGCGGTTGGTATATAAGTCAAAGGAGAGTAGGTGTGCCTGTGACTCTCTTGATTATCCAAGTAATTCTCATCCTATACCCTTATTTACAACAATATCTGCCTCATTTTTACTTGTGTCGTAGATTCTATGCCCATAGAGGGGACTAGTGATGCCAAGTGTGATCAGTTTTGGGTGAACCAACAGAAGCAGCTTGTTTGAGATTGAACATGTATGCCAAATGCACCCCATGCCCATGTCAACCTGTAGTGAAACTATACTGTTCTTGGGGTCCATTAGGGAACAGTGAAAGCCGAATTTGAAGCGTAGATATCTTGGCTTATGGATTTAGCTGAAATTAGTGGATAACTCCCTTTTTGTTTTATATCATTTAGTGATGTAAATCATTGAACCATATATAGTGATTAATGTCTGAGACTGCAGGGCGGTAAAGCTTGATATATTGGCCTTCCATAGTAGCGAAAATCTCAATCGTTAGGGGATGCATTGTATATACCCCTTGACATTTAATGGGTGTGTTCTTGGACAATTTAGCACTCTTCTAAATCAAATGAAGCTCCTGAAAGATGAAATGAATTCTGTCCTGGTGAAAGTGGCCAAATTAATCAGAAGCCATATATGATTCTGTATCCATTTGCTACACGTATCATTTGAATTACACTCATGGAAACTGCCTGAATGATTGTCAAGTAAGTCTTAAACTTATGGGAGTGTGGAAGAATGTACTGTGTTTCTAACTGGAATATCTATCTAATCTTTGAATCATTCTTCCCTCATTTGGGGGTAATATACAGAGGAACCAACACGACATTACCAGGTGATCTCGTTTGTTAATAGACAGGATCACAAGGTTGCTGACTGAAGCTGTTTTAAGT
Organism: Portulaca oleracea; assembly: GCA_029582165.1. Taxonomy (NCBI): domain Eukaryota; kingdom Viridiplantae; phylum Streptophyta; class Magnoliopsida; order Caryophyllales; family Portulacaceae; genus Portulaca; species Portulaca oleracea. Next base: position 32,423,645 of record CM055875.1, on the reverse strand, counting down.
GCTAGACTTGGGCAATTAGCAATTATAATAGTTCTCTTCCCACCTCTGGTCAGTGGTCACAGCCTTAGAAGTGAAAACAAAAAGGAAGGAAAAAGTAAACTGTGTTATGCTATGATGTTCTCAAACAATTAGCCCTTGACTATCTCCATGGCACAAAGCGAGAACATCATGATCTTAAATATTTATGTCTCATCCTCTGTGGTGCCATTTGCATGACATACTTTTCATATGATCATGATGATCCCTTGCTTGAAATTAATAATACATGTTTTCATTGGATCTCATTGTATAATGCAAACTCGTGATAAAAAAGAAGAGATAAGAAGTGGCCATAAACTCATCCCATCATAATGTTGCTCTTTGTTCTGTTCTGAGATCTGCTGGTTAGTGGTGTTGTATGCTGTTCTGAGAACTCTTTCTGTGTCTTTGCTAGCAATTTTTACGGAAGGCGTTCGGAGATGTAGTCGTGAGTTGGCCTTTGTTATTGACAATGGTACAGGATAATCAAGGAGCTTGGCTCATAAAGTACTCTGCCACTGTGGTAGTTGGTGTTGCAGTTGCAACTTTATTATGGAGACGTGCTTGGACAAGGTATGAGGCACCCTGCACCAGCTCATGCTTTGATATCAAGTTCTTGAGTTATAAGGCTTCAAAAAAAAGTCCTTGAGTTATAAACTATTGTTCACTTATAAACTATTGTCAAGGTATTAGCATCCCGGATTTTTCTTCTGTTTTCAATTATAAACTAGTTTTTAAATAATAAAAAAAAAGACTTCCTTGCATAAGTGTAAGTTTCTTATATGGTATCATCTGAAAGGTTTTAGCTCAACTTATTATCGTGCCAGAAATATTTGAATCTGCTTTTGGATGGATAGTTCATACTTCACAGGAAATTATATGAGATAGTCTTCTGAGTTGGATCCTTGTTTTACAGTATTCAGTAGTTTCCTCATTCAAAAAGACATGTTCACTTGTAGCTATTCCCCGGCGAAGTTTCAGTGTTCTGTGTTCTTCAATTTTGTGATCACTATATCCTAACAACTAAAATTCCGTTCCTGTATCCACATTTTTTTGGTTTCTTTTTCGATTTATGAGTAAATAAATGAATAGCATCTATGCTTGTTTGGGGTAAGGCCGCAAGACACTATATATTTGGATCTCCCAGACCTTTTATTTTTTGAAGAGGGAAGAGGGGAGGGGGTTGTCATGTGTTCCCTGATCACATTACCTATCTCCACTACTATGCTTTGGTAACTGTTGTCAACAATTTCAACTCCTCCTATCAAGTAGCTCCATATTTTTTATCCCAAAACATACACTGTTTTTCATAATGTATCCTGCTACTTTCTTAACTCGCTGTCATGCTATGCATCAGACTTTCCTTTTAATTTGATTTTGTTATCTTATCTCTTCCTGCCCAAACCGTAGGAAGAGGGATTGTCGTAGGATTCACGATTCACATGATGTGAGTACAATTGAGGAAGCCAGCACCAGCGAAGATTCTGAGCTGAAATGCTCATGTGGACTCCCTGCCAAATTAAGGATATCGAGGACTTTTAGAAACCCCTATCGGTTATTCTATAACTGCCCAAAAAATGCATTTCATCATGTAAGTCCTCCTTGCTTATGCAACCGTAACTGTGTCTGTTTTCTTCGAATTACTGCTGCCCTCATACTTGCACTGGTGATGAATTGCTTTCTTTCTGAAACAACTGCAGCAATGTGAATATTTCCACTGGTCTGATGAAATGTCAGCTAACATAGAAAGAAGTAGAAAGGAAATTTCTTTCCTCCAAAACGAGTGTATCAGGTTACATAAGAAAATCGCTTATGTTCAGTCTCAACGACAGAATGATAGAGCCTTATGGGAGCGGGAAAGGGCAGAGCTGAGATCAAAGGTTTCATCAGTTCAGGCAGAACTAGATGACATCAAGAGGAGAATACAACACCTGTATGAGTTGGATAATATGCCCCCTTGTGATGATTCAAACGAGGATGATGATGGTGGGGCGACAATAGTGGAAACTATTTAGATAGGAAACAGGGAACAACGAAAGAAAGAAAGAAAGAAAGAAAGAAAGAAAGAGAGCTTAGCATAACTATGAAAGGTAATAGAGGACCAGACTAGTTAGTTAGCTCATTTTTATCACCCTCATCCCATAAAGTGTGGAACGCGGTGGTGGTTGCTTGCTTCAACTGGACGATATTTTTTGGTAAAACCCCAGAGACAAGGGTCACCTAGCATGTGTTCCCTCCGCTTTCGGACAGGAAAATGTTTATCGTAGCTGCTCATCTAAAGACGTAGGAATGATGCCGACTTGTACACACGTGAATACAAAGGCATGCTTCAGTCTGCAGGGAAGGACGAGCAAGTTATGTAGGATTGGACATGCCCCCTTCCCATGTATATAGTTGATACAACACCCAGATGATTATCTTGTGCACATATATATGCAGTTCCAGAAAGGAATCTAACTTTGGTTTTAATAAAACGTTCGAGATGGTCGATATCTTCTTAGTCATCTCAGTATGTAAAAGGGATTTTGTGGCATTGCAATTGTCACTGTAATGTTATTGGATTAATTGGTTCCTTCACGAATAAAATCATTTTGCTTTGGCAATGCTTTTCACGTATCCCATATACTACCTCCGTTCCATTTTATGTTATTTCAACTAAATTTACAAAACCAATGCATATTGAAAATGAGGTGAAAAATTTGTATCTTACCCAAATTACCTTTATATTAATTAAAAATAATAGTTGTTGGAATTATAAGGTCCCGTTCTTTTGTGCGTTAACGCACCCAAACGCAACGCAAAATCAATAAAACTTAGCACATGGCAAACGCAAGAAAACGCAACTTATCACAATATACTATTCACCTCTACTCACCTTTTTATTAATTCCTACCGCAACCCAAACGCAACTTATCGAAACGCAAACGCAACGCAACGCACAAAAGGACGGGGCCTAAATAGTACTCCCTCATTCCCATATTATCTGTCACTTTAACTAACTTTCTTTTTTCCCATAATATCTGTCATCTTACAATTTCAATAACATATTAATTACTAATTTATCAAATTAACCTTATTAAATACATCTTTTTCTTCAACTTTTCTCTTTTATTCACCATTTTTCTTTATTATTCACCATTTTATTCACATTTTTCTCATTTCCAACAATGCAAATTAATGTAATTGGAAGTTTTCTTGGTTTTCTAAATTATGTCTTGAGAGACAAATAATATGGGAAGGAGGGAGTAATAAATAGATTTATTAATTAGGGGTAAAAATGGAATGATAATCGTTGGAATTGTAAATTTGACAAACAAATTGGGATTGAAATTAATTAAAATGACAAATATTTTGGGACGGAGGTAGTATTTATTTTGATCATTTATCAATTGGTGATAACTGATAATGAACCGTTGGACTTAGATCCCATTGTTCCTACTTCATAGGATGACTGGGTGGTCATGTTGCCTTTTCCAAGTTGAGTGTTGCTGAATTGTGTGGTTTGTTTTATGTAGGACAATGATATGTGGCTAACATCTCGAAGTCAAACTGCTCATAGTTTATATTTTCATAATTTTAAATTAGTGTTTGTACCCGTGCGATACATAGGTTAATCTGTCTTATTTGTCATATTAGTATTTTTTTTCAAGTTTGATTCTCTTTTCTTATTCATTATTCGATTGAATGAGTGATACAAAATTTGTATATGTTTTTCATTATAATGATTACAAATTATATTGTTTATAGGTTGTTTTATATATATTGTAGTAAGTAATCATTTTAACTATAATTTTTATCTTTTTATAATTTTTTTGCCTTTGTTGTCATTGTGCTTCACATCATGGAAAAGAAGAGTTACTAAACGAATATTTAGATATTATTTCAAATATTTGAGGGGTTTTTTTTTGAGAATATGTTGATGGGCTAGTTTACTAATTGTTGATTTTTTTTTTCTGTAGTTTTGTTAGTTTTTTCCAATTATTTTTGTTAAATTTATAATTTATTATATGAATTAATCACAACCTCTATCGATTAATATTAAATAGAAATCAAAACTTTAAATAAACTATATTGTATCTATGGTGGAGTCCATAGGTAACAATATTATCCCAAATAACACTAATTATGGTATATTAATGTTGTAAATTAAATCTATAACATTTGTGTAAGTTTGTATCAATCAAAGTAACATTTAATGACTTGAATAAAATTTTATTTTTTAAAATAGTTTTCTCTTGGTGAGTGACACATGGCAACAACACATTAATTTGCGTTTTGTTTTAATATATTTAATAGATAATAATTATTTTTAATAATTATATGTTCATCAATTATAATTTATAAGCTCATGATATTTATTGTTTACATCGATGAATAAATGGAATTTAAATTATGTCAGTTATAATAAAAAAATGTATATTTTATATGTAATTCTTTATTTATGAAAAGAAATAAATAAAATAACCAATGAAACATACGTTTTAACCGTTTAAATATGTTAAGAGTAATTTATGCAGCTTAAGATGATTAATAAGCATATTGAAATTTATTGTTAGATATTAATTTTTTAAAAGCTCATCAATATTTATTATAAAAATTTTCGTAAATTTATCATTGTCATTACAAATTTTGTCAATATATATATCAATTTGTTATGAAAATTCATTAGTTGAAAAATTGATCTATTATATAGGTCTCTCATGATGTATAGTATAATTTGCGAAATCAAGATACTTATGATTTTCATTTATCTACTCTTTTATTCTGTATTAATTATTTGTTCCTTTGTTAACTATTATAATCTCTAATATCACTCTTTGATTGATAATTTTTTATACAACATTCGAGTAACATTTGCAATACTATACTTTAGGATAATATTTTCCATTACAAATTTAATGATTGTAATTTTATATGACAAGTCATTTTATATATCGAGAAAAGTATGGCCAAAATTTTTGGAGGTTAACAATACAATTTTAAGCGTAACAAAATTAATTAATAATCCATCTGTCCCTTAATAGGTGTGAATTTTTCTAATTACTTTGTCTCTTTTTTATTTGTCAATTCTACAACTAATAATTAATATACCTAAATTACCATTAATTAATGAATTTAATTTTTTTCATCTTTTAAAATTTTCATTTTTTACTCTCTTTAAATTGAAATTAGTGAAATGATATATTTGTCTATACACAAATTTTTTACTCTATTTTCAATGAATGTTGATTTTGCAAAATTAAGTATTTGGACATTAAAAAAAAAGGGATGGAGGGAGTATGGTCACAGTAGTGTTTGGAGGATGTCGTTATACTTTTCTCTTTCATTATGGTCCAGAGTTTGTCCATCTACTTAATTTTAAAAAAATGAAAAAGAAAAGGATTTTGGTCATGAAATAATCATTACGGAATGCCATGATTAGGAATATCAAGTGATTTTTGTCATTTGTGGTCTATCTTTTCACTAATTTCTCGTAGCAGTCTAGAATCAATTTTCGGCACTGGAATGCTGACGTGGCGACCGGAAAGTATGTTTATTCATACTGCAAAAAGGAAATTTTTGGTCACCAAGTCAGCTTTCCGGTGTCGAAAATTGATTCTGGGATGCTACAAGAAAATAGTGAAAAACTATAGACTACCAGTGGCCAAAAAGTCACTTTGAATTATTTCCAGTCACAAGCCCCTCAGTACGGATTATTTATAGCCAAACACACAAAAGAAAATTATGGGACAAACGAACTAAGGATCAAGTTGGCACACAATTCAAGGTGGTGGCAAAAGTCAAAGATTTGATGGGGCTGATAAACAAAAGGTTTGAAGGAAAATCTTATGGGCTCCAATGTCAAGTTGAACAATTATTATTATTACTACTTCCATTGGTGGTGTATGTTATTTAGTTGATTTTTATTTTTTAATATATTTTTGTTTCATACAATTTAATATTTATTTTGATTTTTATGATTTTCAATTGGTATCGTATTTAAGAATTTGAACTATGATGCACTGTATTCTAGAATTGTATTATGATATATCAAAATGAAAAAGTGATATATTCTGGTGTATCACCACCGAGTTTCCAGTGTGCCATGTAAACTATCCATTGAGTTTTCAACGTGACACGTATACTTTCCATCAAACCAACTCGGTGGTGGTACACCAGCTGATTTCAACACTTTTTCATTTTGGTATATACCAAAATACAGTTCCAAAATATAGTCCATCACAATCCAAACCCTTAAAGTAGATTGCACTATGATCCAAGTTTCATTTTCAATATCATCCTTTGATCAATAAATTCTCGTAAAATATTTTATTAGTAATTGCAATATTATTATTGAGGATATATTTTTTTATTATGAATTATACTATGTAACAAATAATTTTATATATTGAGAAATTAATAGTTAAAATTTTAAAATTTAATTGACCCAATTTCAAGTAGAAATATAATATAAAATATATTATTATTATTATTATTATTATTATTTCCCGTGTAACCTATAAATTTTGTGTGGTTACTTTTACAAAATTTCAATGATTAATTTTTAATAGTATTATGTTATTATATAAACTGTTATTATTAAATTTGTATAAAATTTATTTTTATACATATACTGTAAGTCTATAACCTTATAATTTTTAACAAATATACTAATAAAAAATATGATTAAAAAATATAAAATACCATAAACTATCATGAATGTCATAATTCAAAGGGAAGAGATAAAAAGTAATAACCGCGTTAGTTCCTCCTGTCATTCATGTCTTGGGTCATGTCACAGTTAACACCAACTAATCATTTGATGGAATTGGAATGGATGAATGCTTTCACAATCCAGTCACCGCCTCTTTCATTTCCAACATATTTCTGTACTATTAATTGACATATATTTGACTGTTACAGTATCTAATATCATTCTATAATTTTTTTGTGTAATATTCTATTAATAATTAATTGCAATATTATATTTTTATGGTAATATTTTTTGTTACGAATCTAATAGTAATAGATCTTATAAAATAAATCATTACATACATTGAAAAATTTGTAGTTAAAATTTTTAATATTTAACTGCACAATTTTTAAAAATAATAATTAATAGGGAATGGAGGGAGTACTCCCCAATAATTCTTTGTGGATCATACCTTTTCCCATTCACCCTTAGCTAAGGTTTTGGGTTAGAGTATAAGATAAGGGGTATGAGTAAGTGTATAAATTTCATGATGAAATACTTCTACTACTATTACTTTATATATCACAATGATAACTCAATTCTTTACTTTCAAAACAATGAACAAAATTCTAATGATTATTGTCCAAGATAAGACATAAACAATAAATAATAAATAAATAAACAAAAATAAGAAAGTGTTATCAATTACCAGACCATGTATATCACATTCACCTGTAATGTCCCTAGCATTTGTGTTTGGGATTGAATATAAACCTTATTTCATGAGGATGTTTTTAATCAAGAGTAAGTATATGCTAATTCACTATACCATTACTAATTAGGATAAGTGTGCACATTAGGTCATGTTCTTTTATGCGGTTAGCTGGCTGCGGTGCCACAACAGACCGCACTTTACCATAACTCACCACAAAATATCAATCCACCACAATTTACCACAATCCACCACAATCAAGTTTTACAAATATTGAAAGCAAAACCCACCACAACGTACCAGAATCCACCACAATTCCACCATAACACACCATGTCATACTGCAGTCAGCCGTATAAAAGAACAAGGCATAACTTTACAATTTTTTACACATAGAAAAGTATTTGCTTCCATTCAATTTTAAATCTTGAAAGCGTGGAAGAGGAAGATGGTAGTTGATTAAGCAACTATCTATTTGATATTTTTTACTACGGTGTAAATATTGGAGAAATTAAATGAAAACTTATTGATAAGTAATTTCAAAATTTGAGACAACTGGATCACACAAATATCACCATTAACCATTTAAGGTTTGTGAAGGGGGCACGGAATGTGACTTTGTCATTCCAAGTTTCTAACCGTGAAACGTAGACTAAAGTAGAACCGACAAAAATTTGGGTCTGGGTAGTTTCAGGTCCAAACAAATTGAACATCGTTTAAAAACTTGATGGTCAATACTCAATTATTTCGAGTATATTTCGGGTTGGACAAATCATACAAGTATAAACTTGGGTTTAAATCGTATTCGAACAATAGAAATTTGGAACAAAATATGTTTGAATATTTGGTCAAATCAATTAGTGTCGAAATACGGACGAAAATTCTATAACCGTACTCAATTTTTTTCAGGTCGGACAAATTCAGATTATTGAGTTGCATACATTTTTGGCAGCCCTAGTCCAGAAGAAAAGGGAAAATATTGAAGGGAAAGGAAGAAAACCTGGTAACAAGGGCAAAGACAGAACGGTGTATCATTTACTCAACAGCTGCCTCTGCCATTAAGATGCTAGAGGGACAGAGCCCCATGCTCTGATTCATTTGGCCAACTTGTTCAAAACACATTTCGCATTTCTCTTTATTGTCTAATAATTGACACTTCTTACTTTTTTTCCCAATCCTTTGTCATGCATTGTTCTTGAAGGAGCCAAGAAACCAATACAATACATTATGTAAAAAATATATTGAAATGTCTAAACTTTTTTGTAATTATATTTAAGTGGTTGATTACAAATTTATCTATTAAGAGTAAAATTAGTAAATATGTTGTTGAGAATATAAACCTGACAAATAATTAGTTAAGTGGACATTTAAAAAGAAACGGGATAATTTGAAATCACATCAACTGTAAATTCAACCAATTCTTATGATTTGATCTTTTTATTCATACGGGCTTCATATAGAGTCGAAACTCAGAGTCACAAATAACGCGTTGGGGGTGACATTAGGCCATGGATGTGAGTTGTTAACTGTATGGCATATAACATTTATTATCAAATATCAATCACCAACCATTAACCATTATACTGAAGAAGAATAAAAGGGCAGAAGAATTGAAGCTAGCTAGGTAGGCCCATATTATGTATGCCCTGTCTCTTTCTCAAGGCTACTAGTAAGTAGTAACTAGTAAGTAATCTTTCATATATACCATCCAAACTATACATTATGATGGATGCCATTTGCCTTTGAGAGCATACCATACTTGCCTCCTTTCTTATTTTTCTTTAGTGTTCTCCTGATGTACTCTCCAAAGGGTTTAAGCCTCGTTGATCCTCGATGTCGTCTCTACCTCGTTTTCGCTCTTTTCTTGTTTGTGGAGGGAGGTTTTGGGGCGAATGTGGGCCCAACGAGAAGGTTGATGAGTAAGGAAGAAGAGAAGAAGCGACCTCTAAAGATAACGTTTGATGGACCGGCTAGGAACTGGACGGATGCTCTTCCGATTGGCAATGGCCGCTTGGGGGCCATGGTCAGGGGTGGTCTTCCTTCTGAGCTTCTTAATCTCAATGGTATGTAATTGTACTACTACTTCACCTTTGGTATGGTTGTTTATGTTTGTTTCCTTCGTTCATTCTTTTGTTTGTGTTCAGTAGGTTATTACTTGCACTTGTAGCCAACATGCAAAATATATTTCGATAAGCATCTAGTTCAATAAAAAATATAAACTGAGACCCGCAAAATAAACTTTAGATTGTGCTCGAACAGTGACCTCTGTTTACTCAAGAAAATGAAAAAGTTTATAGTTGAAGATGTCATATCAAACAATATACCAATCAATTATACCAATCAATTCTCGATAATTTTGTGTCTACCTGTGGTAAAGTCGTGTGTAAGACAATTTTATAGTAAGTTATTATAAAAATATGTATCGTAAATTGATATTCTTAGCTTGGAGGAGGAAGAATACGTTTATCATTCTAACTATTCGGTAGTGTCTTAAGACAAAGATAGGATGTTGTATGGTGGTTTTCTCAACACAACCATATCTACAAATCACAAAATCAATAACGAATAAGGATAAAGTTTGGGACCATTTTTTCTTCAAAAGACCAAATAGAAACTACATAGATCATGAGGGTTTAATACACAATAGTTTATAAAATCAAAGGGAAAAGCCAAAGTCCATAACTGAGTTCTCCTAGACCAATCTAGCTACTCCCTCCGTTACATATATATTGTTGTCTTTGAAAATTGTGTAATCAAATTTCAAAAATTTTGACCATAAGTTTCTCATATATACGATGAGTTGCTATATTACCATCATTAGATTTGTAATGAAAAATACTATCAGTAAAGTATAATATTATAATTATTAATTACACATTATATAAAAAATTATTAATTAAAAAATGATATTGAAAACTGTAAAAGTCAAAATTATGACAATTAATATAGAACGGGGAACTACTAGGTAAACCAACTTGCTTCTACTTCCACGCATTAACCTAAAGCCTAAAGGTGACTTGTAGAAAGTGGGACGCCATGGACAAACAGTCATTAATGATCAGGCTTGGAACCATATATGAGATATTCAGCTTGTATCAGACATTTTTCATTCAATTTAACATGTGCAATAATTGGGACGTCTAAGCACATCTGATCGATTACTAGACTAGTAGTTTTGTTCATTCTATCCATTACATTAGGAATTCTCCTACTTTACAATTACTAATTAGCTTTGAGATTCACCCATGATTAAAATGCCCCACATCGGAAAAATAAAAGAAAATGACATAGTATATAAGTTAAGTGGGCTACTCCTTTTAATATCAATTGATGTTAAAATGGAACCTGATTTAACTTGTGTATCATGAGTCTTGATTGAAATGAGCTCCCGCCTTGAATCTACTCAATAAGAGCATCTGCAATGGCGTGACATGAAATGAGAATGGAATGAGACTCGTCTCACGAGAATCTCGCGAAACGAGTTTGAAAGCGAGTTTAACATACTAATATTTTAAACATAATTTTTTCTTTCCTCATCCACCTCATTTTTTATCAATATAACCAAATTAATTAATTATATTATTAAGTGAGACATATTTACTTTTTTAATTAATATTAGTTAAACTCATGCTCACCATTGGAAAGCAAACTAAATAACGAGTTAAATTTTGACTCTCCTAATAGGGGTTCACAGATTTCATATCATCCAATTAGTCAAACTCAAACTCACTATTGTCGGTGTTCTAAGACTGGGACCACGAATGAAGCGGGTGATCTTAGGCCATCTACCACAAACACAATAACCAACCATTTGGAATGAGGATAGGGGTGTCATGTATTTACCAAATTGCTTTATACCAAACAAAGAATAGCACTACTAGCCTTTTTCCTACTACCCCACGTACTCCGTCAAGTGTTTTAGCATAGTTGAACTGAATTTACAAATAATATATCAAAAATTTTTTCATGGTAAATTATAAGGTAATTCCCAAATTTATCTAATAAAGTAGGTTAATGCGTGACTTTGAACAATACAAGTCACATTTTAATCATTATATAGAATATACATTTCTTTCAATTCTGAGGCCGCCATGAACGCATCTTACTTGGACGTAGCTTCGTCCATGTTCTTAACCCCCTATTTTTATGATTTGAGGGGCTACCTAACAAGGTAGTAAATGGACTATCGAATAACATCTCTTCGATCTATACACAATTCTTATAAAAGGGAGATTATTACACATAGAAATAATTCACCTAATTCAATTCAAATCAACGTCTGTTTCTCAATACCATTATATAAAGGACTTAAATAGCAGGACACCGAAATATATCTTATAGGTATCAGATAGCCTATGATAGGATAAAATATATAACCTAATATTAGATATCTTTATTTAGGCTATATGATAAAAGATAAATAGGAAATAATTTTAGAATACAACAAAATACAAAATCTTCCTAATATCTCTTAAACAATGGTATTTTAAGATATTTTTCCTCCTCCATGGTAAAGTACAAGGTAGCTCCAAATCTACCTATGCCTATATGCCTATATAAACAAACAAAAAAAAAAAAAAGAAAAGAAAAAGACTCTACGGTTTGAGATCTTCCTAGGAAAAGTGAAGGGAAAAGTGTCTACTGTACGTCCCAGGTCTCCAAAAATCGCAGTTTTGTTTTGATATAGAAGTTGTTACTTGTTCAATTTGCTTAAAGGAGACAAATGCTTAATTGTAGAAGGTACACCTCCAAATACCCCTAGGTTCTCCAAACATAAATTTTCTAAAGAAATCATCAATATTTATTATATATTCATCATTAAATTATTAATATTATTGTCAAATTCACCCGTATATGCAAAAAATGATTTAGAGGTACCTATCTTTTTGTGAAAATGATTTCTAAGACCCCATATTTTGAAAACTAATTTTGAAGTATCTTTCTTTATGTGTTAATAAAAACCTATTAAAGGGGTAGTAACTTTTTATATTTATAGAAAATGGTTTAAACAAGGACCTTTTATGCAAAAATATGATTTTTTTGAGATTTTTATTAAAACATGTTAAAAATAAACACTCTTAATTCTTTATGATAATTTTAATGGTATTAGTTATCACAATCTTCTACTTATACCTAAAAAAACTGTATTTTCTGTGGTTGTAGGCTCACCATGCTTAGGAAAAAAAATTAAACTTAACTAGAATTTTGACTGATATCTTAACGTAATTGTGTTGGACCGTCAAACTATTGAAGTTATCATAAGCAAGTACAATTTTTGAGATATAAGTACGTAGTTAATTGTGATAACTAATACCATTAAAGCAGGTACAATTTTTGAGTTATAAGCAAGTACAATTAAGGTATAATTTTTGAGGTATAACCACGTAGTTAATATATTTTAATATAAATCTCAAAAAATCTTATTTTGCATAAAAGGTCTTTATTTTAAACCCTTTTCTATAAATATAAAAAAGTTACTACCTTTTTAATAGGTTTCTATTAAAATAATGGGTCCTGATAATTATTAGCACATGAAGAAAGAGACTTCAAAATTAGTTTTCAAAACATGGGGTCCTAAAAATCATTTTGACAAAAAATAGGTACCTCCAAGTCATTTTTTTTGCCCGTGCATGCAAATTCAATTTATCCTAAGATCCATGAGTTGTTGAATTAACTTTGTCCAAAAATTGCCTCTAGAGTAGCTAGGTAGGTCCACCATAGTATAGGGTATAATTGGCTAACAAATGGTTGAACGCGTGTCTCTTTGTTTCATATTTGAGCAGAAGATACACTTTGGACTGGTGTGCCTGGAAACTACACAGATCCTAATGCTTCAAAGGCACTAGCAAATGTCAGAAAGCTTGTGGATGATGGCAATTACTCTGAAGCTACTGCCATGGCGGACAAGGAACTTTCTGGCACTTCTGCTAATGTATGCTTCTTTTTCTAGATTCAACACATGATGAATGAATAATGAGGCCATAATTCTATACATTCTGACATTATACTTGTCATCTTTGTGAAGGTTTACCAAGTCTTGGGTGATCTCAAGCTGGATTTCGACGAGCAACATGCTAACTATACACCAGGAACTTACCACAGAGAACTAGACCTCGACACTGCAACTGTCACTGTAAGGTATACTGTGGGCGATGTCGAATTCACCAGAGAACACTTTGCGTCGAATCCTGATCAGGTTATTGTCACCAAGATCTCTGCTAGTAAACCGGGGTCTGTTTCGTTCAATGTTACGTTGAGCAGCCAACAGCAATACCGTTCCTCCACGAATGGCACAAGCCAGATCTTTATGGAAGGAAGTTGCCCTGGGAAGAGAAACCAAGCTGATGATCATCAAGGAATCAAATTTTCTGCAGTATTGAACTTAGAGATTAGTGGCGAAAACGGGGTGGTACATAATGTAGAAGGTCAGAAGTTCAGAGTTGAAAATGCAAATTCAGCAGTGATCCTTGTAGCGGCTTCCTCTTCATTTGCAGGGCCATTCACTAAACCTTCAGAATCTGGCAAGAATCCAACTTCAGAAGCTCTGGCTGCGATCAATGCTGTAAAGGGTGTCTCATATTCTGCTCTTTTGAGCCGCCATTTGGATGACTACCAGAGACTTTTTCACCGCGTGTCTCTTCATCTGTCAAAGGGAGGCAATGACTCGTCAGAGAGCTCCTTGCAGCGGCCCACATCTGAAAGGGTCCGTTCGTTCAAAACCGATGAAGATCCTGGCATGGTGGAGCTGTTGTTTCAGTATGGCCGGTATTTGTTAATCTCAAGCTCAAGGCCAGGGAGTCAGCCTACAAATCTGCAAGGAATATGGAGCAAAGACGACACCCCACCATGGGACTGTACGCCGCATTTGAACATCAACCTGCAGATGAACTACTGGCCTGCACTTGCCACCAATCTACACGAGTGCAACGAGCCCTTGTTGGATTTCATGTCATCTCTTGCTGTCAATGGGATGAAAACCGCGAAAGTGAATTACGGGGTAAATGGGTGGGTGGTCCATCAAGTGTCTGACATATGGGCTAAAACATCTCCTGATGCAGGACTAGCCCTTTGGGCAATGTGGCCCATGGGTGGTGCTTGGTTGTCAACTCACTTGTGGGAACATTACACTTACACTATGGACAAGGAGTTTCTAGAGAAAAAAGCATACCCTTTACTGCAAGGAGCAACTTTGTTTCTGTTGGATTGGTGGATAGAAGGAAAAGATGGCGGGTTTTTAGAGACTAATCCTTCGACATCTCCTGAGCATTTCTTCACAGCCCCAGATGGGAAGCAAGCGAGTGTAGGCTACTCGTCAACCATGGACATTGCTATAACTAAAGAAGTCTTCATTTCTTTCATTTCTGCTTCTGAGGTTCTAGGAAAAAGCAACGACGATGATCTTGTTCAAAGGGTTTTGAGTGCTCAGGCTAGATTACCACCCTATAGAATTGCGCGTGATGGAGCCATCATGGAATGGGCACAGGATTTTCATGACCCTGATCCGTTTCACAGACACATATCGCACTTATATGGTGTGTTTCCGGGCCATACAATCACTCCTCAGGACAACCCGGAACTCTGCAAAGCAGCAAATTACAGCCTCTACAAGAGAGGAGAGGATGGGCCTGGGTGGTCAACTGTGTGGAAAGCTGCTCTGTGGGCACACCTTCAAAGCAGCGAGCACGCATATCGAATGGTCAAGCATTTGTTCAACTTGGTGGATCCTGATCGCGAGGGGTCATTTGAAGGAGGATTGTATAGCAATCTTTTCTCAGCACATCCGCCTTTTCAGATTGATGCCAATTTTGGGTTCTCAGCTGCTGTAGCAGAAATGCTTGTTCAGAGCACTGAGAAAGATCTGTTCCTCTTGCCAGCTCTTCCGGCGGATAAATGGCCTAATGGATGTGTCAAAGGGTTGAAGGCTCGAGGAGGCGTGACGGTCAATATTTGCTGGAGTAAGGGGGGCCTACAGGAAGTCGGGTTGTCGTCTGTTGGGTCGGGTTCAAGCTCTGTCAAAAGAGTGCACTACAGAGGGACAACGGTCACTGCGAGAATTTCATCTGGGAAAGTCTACACATTTGACAATCAGTTGAAATGTGTCAACACATATTCTTTATCTTATTAGGGTCCATTTTGACCAAATCATGTAGGAAAACAAACTGCCAATATTTTTTGTACCCGATTTTCTTCATTCAAGAGGGTTATTGAAGACCAAGATGCACACAGTTTCAGTAGTTCTGAAAGTAGCAATCAGAAAGTAGCTTATATGATGTGCTGACGAGATGTACACCATGTTATATACGTCAAAACTGAAAAAGTATCTGTCATTGTAAAAAAGACAGAAGAAAGACGCAGAAGGTATTATATTCATATTCATATTCATTTGTTCTTTAAGGTTTTTTCTCAGTAAACATGCATATATATTGCTCCTCGACAGTGAAGAACATTGTATTATGATGCTGATTAACTAACTAATGTAGATGAATGCATAGGCTCAAGGAATGAAAAAAGAACATCTTGTAACACAGGTGTTGACCATGTTCATCATAATGCCCATGGGAGACACCAGATTTGGCAATGAGTACAATAAAATACTGACAACATGTTTTGTGCTGAATTCATGTGCAATTATTTAGTCTGGACCCATCACAATATGCTAACTAATGGCAACTCGATATCATACACTACTATTCAGTTTCCTATGACAGACTATTTTAGGGCTTATTACAGGCGACTTGGAGTACAACTTGGTGATACATGCCAACTGCGAGTTGTAATAAAATAAAGCCTCGTGCCTGGTCTGTCTCATCGGGGAGGCATATCAGTTATTCTGAACAATTGCATTTCATAAACTACATTACGTAAAAGGGAAAGAGAACAAGATCACTTACAGAATAAGAAATACCATTCAGAATACATGACAAATCACATAATCTCGAAATTCATTGTTAAATTCTTCACCTAGATCGACACTAAAAAAAAAAAAAAGATTAAATTACGGAATCATAAACAACGCCGAGGATCATGAATATATATGTAAATATATAATGCAATGGATATCATTGTTTAACAGTACTACAACTAAGAAATAGGGGGCAGAAGGTCAATGCCCACCATGTCTAATTCATGAAATACTCATGTGCACATAAATACCAAATTGGAGCTTAATTATGGTGAAGCAAAACAAGCATAGGAAATCCTGATTACATTCCCCCATGTACTCTTCAAAGGGTTTCTACTTGCATTTCTTCCTCATCATCTTGTTTTTGTTTGTTGTGCGGGATGGTTTTCCGGTCAATGTGAGCCCCTCAAATGGCATTGGGCCACTGAAGATAGTCTTCAAAAAGCCAGCAAGGAACTGGACTGATGGTCTTCCCGTTGGCAATGGCCGCTTGGGTACTATGGTCAAGGGTTGGGTACCATCTGAACTTCTTATTATCAATGGTATGTATTACACCTTACCATATATTTTCAAACATAGATAGTTGCACTTGTTTTATTTTTTTTTTAACTGTTCCCTGGCTGTATGTGTAATGTAATGTATTACACCTTACCATAACTGTTTTTCTTTTTTAATTTTTTTTTGATAGTCATGTGATATCTAGTCAATGTATGGATATGTTATTGAGAAAATAAATGCAAGACTAAAGGGGCAAGAACTCGATCAATGTGGAAACCCATATCAAGAAAAAATTACGAGCGACACAAAACAAATCTACAATTGATGGAAATTACACCAAACGTGTCACCTGGGAGGTTGTTGTTGTTGTTGTTGATCTAGTTCTAGGATCAATACACAAAGAGAGTATTGTAGTTCACAAACAAACTCTCACCAATTGGAATACAAAATTACTAAACATCTTGATGCATACACCTCATCACTCATCCCATGGGAGTCACCCCCCAAATGTGGATGAAAGAAAAAAGGTAGACCAAACTCTCTCCATATATTTCATCAATATTAATTATAAAATTCATCGTAAATATATCAATATTATTACAAAATTTATCAATATTTTTTTAAGTCATCAAATTTTTATAGAAATTCGTCATATAAAAAAGTAATGTATTTCAACACATGTGGTGTACCTAGGTAGGTACACCACAGTGGACGGTATAAAATGCGGGAGGAGCTCCCTCTAAAGTCTAGACTACCTTGGCTCCAATTAGATTTAAAATATAATATAATAAGAGCATCCAAAATGATTAGAAAATCTAAATAATATACAAATATAATTGGAAATTAATATTTGAGGGTTAAAGAAATAGTGTGATTTTAAGATACTTTTCTAACATGGATAAAAAGGGATAAATTGGGTTGGATTGTGTTGAGAAAAATAGGTTCTTACCTGTCTAAAGAACAAAGTTGTATTAGCAGAAAAAGGAAAGAGATAGCAAATGAATTAAGGGTGCGTTTGGTTGATCAATAACCCCGTCCATTTTTCCGGGTTAACTTGTTTTCCTCATGTTTAGATGTGGGTTGACAATGGGAAAAATTTCACGGTGGGCCCACCATCTTTTCCATTTTCCTAAGGAAAATTTCCCTTAGGGGGTCTAAGGGAAATTTTCCCCGGGAAAAATTTCCCTAGGGTTTCTACCAAATGCTCACTAAATGAAAATGTTATCAACTGATTGTTTGAACCAATTCTTTATTCTGCTTCATTGTCCTCAGTAATTACTTATCAAGTTATCATGTTGCAGACTTTATATTTGAAGTGTACATTCATGATTAGTTGCACTCTTTTGCTTCTAAGTACTGCAACACATGTTATTTTCCACAATTGTATGTGAACATATAGTTTTCTAAGCAAATTTGTGTCCCTTGTATCACACTTGAGCAGAGGACACGCTTTGGATGGGTGCGCCTGGAGACTATACAAATCCTAATGCTTTAAAGGCATTAACAAACGTCAGAAAGCTTGTGGATAATGGTGAATATGTCAAAGCTTCTGCCATGGCGGACAATTACCTCACCGGTAGCTCTCCTGAGGTGTGCACCATTCTGTCTACATAAATACATTATTCCAAATAAATCGATTGATTGTAAACAATTGCAACACAAATGGGATTCATATATATTCTGTTCTGACTTTGTACTTGTTACTGTGAAGGCTTACCAAGTGATGGGTACTCTCAAGCTGGATTTCGACAAGCAGCATGCTAGTTATAAACCAGGAAGTTATCACAGAGAACTTGACCTGGACACAGCAACTGTTACTGTCAAGTACACTGTGGGTGATGTTGAATTCAAGAGAGAACACTTTGTGTCAAACCCTGATCAAGTTATTGTCACAAGAATCTCAGCTAGTAAACCTGCTTCGGTTTCGTTTACTGTCTCGTTAGACTCTCAGTTGAAGTATCATACCTCCATCAATGGCAAAAACCAGATCATTATGGAGGGTATTTGCCCTGGGCCAACAGGAAAAGATAATGGTCAAGGTATCAAATTTTCTTCCTTTCTTAACTTACAGATTAGTGGGCAAAAAGGGGTCGTTCGTAGTGTAGATAACCAGAAGTTGAGTGTTCAGAATGCAGATTCAGCAATGATCCTTCTAGTGGGTTCATCTTCATTTTCTGGGCCATTTACCAGGCCTTTAGACTCCAGAAAGAATCCAACTTCAGAAGCTCTTGCTATGATCAACACTGTAACGAGTCTCTCGTATTCTGCTCTTTACGCGCGCCATTTGGGTGACTAACAGAGGTTGTTTCATAGAGTTTCTCTTCATCTGTCAAGAGGAAATAATGATCCAGTCAACTCCTTGAAGCCTACATCTCAGAGGATCCGGTCATTTAAAATCGACGAAGATCCTGCAATGGTGGAGCTGTTGTTTCAGTATGGTCGGTATCTGTTGATCTCGAGCTCAAGGCCAGGAACTCAGCCCGCGTATCTGCAAGGAATATGGAGTAAAGACAACACCCCACCATGGAATGGTGCACCTCATTTGAACATCAATCTTCAAATGAACTACTGGCTGTCTCTTTCAACCAATCTCAACGAATGCCACGAGCCCTTGCTCGATTACATATCTTCTTTAGCAGTCAGTGGGATGAAAACCGCGAAAGTGAACTATGGGGCAAATGGGTGGGTGGTGCATCAGGTGTCTGACATATGGGCTAAAACATCTCCTGATGCAGGACAAGCTCTTTGGGCACTTTGGCCCATGGGAGGGGCTTGGCTATCAACTCACCTATGGGAACATTACACTTACACAATGGACAAGGGGTTTCTAGAGAAAAAAGCATACCCTTTACTACAAGGAGCAGCGTCGTTTCTTTTAGATTGGTGGATTGAAGGAAAAGATGGCGGGTTTTTAGAGACCAACCCTTCGATGTCTCCTGAGCATTTGTTTCAGGCTCTGGATGGGAGGAATGCAAGTGTGAGCTACTCGTCAACCATGGACATTGCAATTACTAGAGAAGTGTTCAAAGACATTGTTGCAGCTGCTGAGGCTCTAGGAAGAAGCAAAGATAGCATTATCCAGAGGGTTATCAAGGCTCAAGCCAGGCTACCACCTTACAGAATAGCGAAAAACGGAGGCCTAATGGAGTGGGGTAAGGACTTTCAGGACCCTGACCCATTACACAGACACTTGTCACACTTGTACGGTGTGTTTCCGGGTCATACAATTACTCGTGAAGAAAACCCTGAGCTCAGCAAAGCAGCAAGCTTTAGCCTGTACAAAAGAGGGGAAGAAGGACCAGGGTGGTCAACTGTGTGGAAAACTGCTCTGTGGGCTCACCTGAGGAATAGCGAGCGTGCTTATCGGATGGTCAAGCACATGTTCATCTTGGTCAACCCAGATCGAGATGAGAGCACGTTCGAAGGAGGGTTATATAGCAATTTGTTCTCCGCACACCCGCCTTTTCAGATTGATGGAAACTTGGGATTCCCAGCTGCTGTAGCAGAAATGCTTGTTCAGAGCAGTATGACGGATGTTTACATATTGCCTGCTCTTTTGGAGACAAATGGCCTGATGGATGTGTCAAAGGGTTGAGAGCTCGAGGAGGAATAACTGTCGATATTTGCTGGAGTAATGGAGAACTGCAAGAAGTCGGCATTTGGTTATCAGTTGGCTCCAATGCTGTCAAAAGAGTACATTACAGAAGGAATGTGGTGACAGTGAAGCTTACATCTGGTAAAGTCTACACATTCAATCAAAAGTTGAAGTGTGTCAACTGTTAACACATGTTCTTCAACTTATCAGGTTCTGTTCGATGCAATACTTAGTAAAACAGCTCCTTAAGGGCATCCTCTATTGTATCTCAGCAATCAATTTTTTCGCAACATTCATCAGAGTAAACTTAGGTTCGTCATTTGTACGATACTTTCCTTTACCCAACAGGGCTTATGTTCTGTACAAAACCCTGTCCCCCCTCCCTCATTCAAATGCATCCAACAATGTTAAGGTTTATGAAGATTAATGGGACCAAAATCATACACACAATTGTAACAGTCAGAAAACAGCTCATGTTACTTGTTAGCAAAATGTACTTCTGATATATGTAGTGAAGGGATCAATTGGATTGATTTTAATTACACATTCTACACTCCCTCGGAATATGACAAAAACTCATAAGGTTTCAATTAACTGCAAAAAATGTATAAGAAAGAAGCAGAGCGTGATTTATAGTCTGTATAAGGTTTCAATTAACTGCGAAATCTTTATCGTTTAGGATGTGAATTAGGTTGTAGTCTGTTGAACACTAGGCACTAGAACTGTATAATAAAACATTCAACACCATAATAGACTAATAGTTCTTCGCAACCTTTCACTGATCAGATTCCTGTCTCACTTAGCTGATTAGCTCTAGTCCATTGGATATAGGAATTACAGAAATCAAAATTTAAAATAAAAGAAACGCCCACCGTGGGGCTCGAACCCACGACCACAAGGTTAAGAGCCTTGCGCTCTACCGACTGAGCTAGACGGGCTTATTGATTATTAGATTTAACATTTGTTATTAATATTAATTTACAATCCCAAGCCAGGGAAACTCAGAAAACTGAGAACTTGGCTGAATTTGGGGCTAACCTTAAACCCCAATCCCTGGATCCTAAAACCCTGCTGTGTTGTGTATCTGTGAATCTGTGGAAGAGAATGGGTGGGCGCTACGCATCATTGTGTCGATCAGTCATGTCCTCCGCCAGGGCCTCCGCCCTCCGTACGCCGCCGGCGGCCACACCTCGCCTCCGCCCTCCTCCCTCCTCCGCCCATCGCCACCGCATCTCCTTTGCTCCTCCCAGGTCCCCCCCCCCCCTACTTACATTCTCCTTATTACTTACTATTCTCCAATCTTTGAATCTTCCATGTCCACTTACTAGTTAATTTTGTAGTTTTATGGATGTTTATCGTACTGACATTGGGACCTCTCTCGTAAGTCTAAAGGCTTAGACATAGTCTCTTTAATTTGTTTGGTATGAAATTTTGTAATTCAAATTGGATACTTGAACAAGTTTTGCATTATTGTTATTGAATTAATGCTGTTCAATTCAGGGTTTGCTTCAGTTTCAGAGGAGTAACTTTTGTATTATGTGATTGATTGTAGGAGTTTTGGAGAGTTAGGATGCACGCAGTCATTGCTACCATTCGGCGCTGCTCCTCGTTTGGCTGCGAACCTGTCTGCTCAAGCACGGGCTTGTTGCGAGCTCTCCTACGGTACCTTCTGCCGCACTTGTGAGGATGGCTAATAGTATATTTGTGAGTCTGTTTCCGGGTCATATTTCATGATTTACTTGTCAAGTCTTCTGCGTGATTTATGTGTTGTTTGGTTTGTCGGTTCGAGTGATATAGTATTTTGCATGTAGCTTGTATCAGTGTAGGAATAAGATCTTGGTTACATTGTGAGTGTGCTTTCTTTTGCATCCGAGCTTGGTTGTTGAGATAAAATTGGAATTCGAATTTATAGGGACGAACGGAAAGGATGGGTGATTTTGCTTGAAGTTTTCATCCATCGGAAGCACGGAGGCTCTGGATTTGTAGGTTAATATCTTGCTCCTTCTTTCTTTTTAGTTAGCATATTATATGTCCTGCTTGCGGTGATTTTATTTGACTATGTAGGGTGAGGATCTATTTATTCAACAACAATGTGTATGGAGTTTGTCAAGGACTGAAAACAAGAGAAATCCTTATTGATGATTCTGGGAACAGTCCTATAAATGTATTTATACATCTGATGGCATAAAAAGTTAATACTTATTGTGCCCTCTGGGTTTTTTTTTATCCCTCATATTTTTTATGTGCACGTATTTCTGTTGCGTGCAACTTTCAAATGAGTGGCTTACCTTTGATGCACAACATTGTTATAATGTTATGGTATGGATAATTGTTGCAAACTCATGCTGAGATTAAGTTGGCATCCTATCTCTGTTGATCCTGATATCCTCCTTTTCGATGATTTCCATTGAGTCAGTGTCAAATGCGAGCCTTTGTTGCTCCAACATGCTAAACATGGCTGTTCATTTTCCTATCCTTGGTCTTTTCGTCTAAGATTTCATGTCAAAGTGATTCCAACTTTTGTTGTGTTCCTGTCATAAAAGTTTATTGGGTAGACCACTTTTTATTTTTTTTATTTTTTTATATAGTAGAAAGATATGTATTAATAATAGGGTTAAAAGAACTGATGCTCAACTAGGACCATACAAAGTTATTGGGTAGACCATTTAATATTGTACGAGCAGTGATTGCTAAGTCAATTGTCTTTGATCTTCCGGCATGTGATGACAATATTAATAACCTTGCATTAGCTGCGTTCTTGTCAATAAAGACATTGGCAGTATTTCATGAAAAAGAACAATAACATAAGCTTTAACGCTAACGGTTGGGCTTCTTTGTGGTTTTGTTTCTTAGAAATTCATCAGGCTTCTGTCTTCTCATTATCATCCTTCCTACATACTTTCTCACTTTTCCATACTTTGTGTGGTTGTGTGTGTGTGTTTTGTCACACCTTGGAATAAAATTTACCCCCTTCCTTGTTTATCAAGGGGGAAGATCTAACTATTATGGTCAAACAAGCAAGCCCATATTGTTGTGACTAACATTGCCTATATAGGAATCTATTGAAAACGATGCATAATTGAATTGCACTTCACGTGTTAGGTTTGTTTAGTGTTGGACTAGTTGGGCTAATGAACAATTTTTCTGAGGTTTATATGGTTTTGAGGCTAATGTGCTAGAGCGATTGATTGTCTGGTACGGTCATTTATCTTCTTGATTGTCTGGCATGTTTATCCTTTCCATTCAGATTGATAATATCTTTTTATACGTTACAATTTGATGTGCTAAATCAGTCAGCATACTAAAAATTAAACACCACCCCTCGCCACCACAACCATATGATGATTACATAGAAAGGGCCTCTAAAGAAGAGAATGAGGTGTCCCTCTTATGGAACAAATCGGTTGAAGTGCAAGCATGAATGAAATCTTCTTTGTTCTGTTGCATTCTCCTACATATGACGAAATCATTGATTTCTTTTATTCCTAGTTAGTATTAGCTGTACCAATCATGACAATGCATAAGTTAGCCAGCTGTCCTGAAAATGCAACATCAGGCTTCACAAGGATAAACCTGAGTTGATGATCTTGGATTCCCCCTCCACCCCAATGTCATTTGCAACTTGCCAGTTTAAGGGTAAGAGTGGCATTCTTTCGGTTTGTATGAGTAACAGTACTTGCTCTTCTTTTCTCTTGGTTGAATTAGAGTATTGTGAATGACAATTGTTTGTATCTTAGTTTGTGTTTACCATATTGTTTGTGCGTGAAAATAGTTACCGGGAAGGCTGGAACGCATCCCGGATCGTTTAGTCCGGAATGTGGGTTGGTACTTTTTACAAATTTAGTTTAATTTTGGCTCTGGATTGTTCATTCCCGGAATGGGGATCATAGGGGTGTAGAGAGATCCCCATAACTATTGCGTTAGTTTTCCTTATTTTCTTTATAAGTTTCTATTTTGAACTCCAGTTGAAACATGAAATAAGGACTCCCTAGTCTCATATGAACTAATCTTGTTTTAGGCAGTTGTCCATGCATTTTCTTATGGTTATGCACTGTATGGTGGTACGCTTAGGGCTTATCGGAAAAGGAGAGTAGAAAATGAGAATTCACTGGTCTCAGCTTGTAAGAGAATGTTCAGAAGATATATTCATGTTGCTTATTAAAACTTGTGGGTGTCTTATACAATTGAATCAATTTGTCATACCAGCGTCAACGGGACCCACACTGGCAGTTGTTTTCTGTTGGTGTCCTATACAGTTATTGATGTTATATTTTAAAGTCTTCGTGATGTCCGTGTCAAAAGGATGGTAACCAAAACCAAAACCAAAACCAATACTCTGAAATCCTACTGAGGTGGGTATGGAGGGGTCAGATGTGGTAGTCTACTAGTCTTACCCTAAATTTTGCAATTTAGAGAGACTGGTTCCAATTAACCCAAAATTTAGAAATTGTTCGCTTCGTAATGACTTATACTCCTTGGAAAAGGAGCGGAGGAGGTTTAATGAGACATCTCAAAAGGAGAGTGTGTGCTAAAAATCAGTACGTGTACTTGTTGAGGCTGTTGAGCTTGTTCCAGTTTTAGCTGATTCATTCGTTTTTTGCAACCTTTGACTCTAGGGTTTTTGCAAACTCCATCCAGCTGCAAGTCTCTATGGCAATGCTCTCATCAGCAAAGCCTTGGGAATGGTGTCAATTTATAACATAGGTTGCAGACATCAACATGGTAAATGATTGTGCTGTCCAATAGTAAATTACTTGTTTAAACGTCTTCTTCACTATCAACTAAGGCACCATCTAGTGAAAGTTCAAAAAGGTTTTGTTCAATCTTGATTGATTATAGATTTTGAGAGGGCGGGGGGGGGGGGGGTGGTTAGGTTCAATGGACTGATTACTTTTTTTTGATAAGTTGAAGAGTCTTATTACTGGAATTAGCCAGATTAGCAATGGGTCAGGTTAATACATCTAGCTAGAGGTGTAACAGCAAGAGTTTTGCTAGATAATAACCATGTGCCTGATGAGGACTTTTGTGTTTATCTAAGTTGAACTGTCTTCAGTGAAATAGGTCTTTGCTTGCAAGGGTAGGATTGTTTGCAATTATTTCACGTAAGCATGGGTCTTACAAGTGGAATTAGGGGAAAAAATATTTTTATGGACAACTTTGGTACAACTTTTTATGTTATGGCAACTGTTTACTGGTCCAGGTGACCATTTTGAATAGAAGAACAGCATGTCATTGGGCGTAATTACAGTCTTCAGTATCTCACAACCTCATCAAAGCATACTTGCTAAACATTTCTAATGTTTGGGTCAATGGAAGAGCCCTGTAACATCGTTATGCATATAGTTCACTTTAATCCATTTTAGCATTTTGTATTCTCCACTAGATTGAGGGTTAATATGCCATTTAATTTTAGAGCCTTTGTGTGTGCCCTTCTATGTTCAATGCTGGATCGGGCATTGAGGAGTGAAGGTCCAGGATCCTTTCTATGTTTGTACTGCTCCAATGTTATCAGTCATGCTGTCGTATAATCTTCGCCTCTTCGGTTTACCTATTGTTTGTCTAGGAATATGCTATTGGACAGTGCACTGATGAAGGTGCGAGGTGGTGTTTTACTGTTTTACACATGATATGAATCAATTCAGATGTTGATTTTCTTTTAATTTGAAGAGGAACATTATCCTGAATCTTGATATAGCCCATCTCATCAAATTTTACAGAATGTGGACAAAGGAAATTCTTTTGAGGGGCAATTATTGCAGACAATACCCTTCTTTTTACTGTGGCCAATTTGGTGGAAATAATTGCAGACCTACATTGATGTTGTTGTTTTGTTTTGCACTATTTTGTTTTGTTTTCTTTTTCCGCTTGTTTTGAAGGCTTATTGTTAGACTCTGGAGTCAGTAAGAGCCATTGCATGTACTGTAGAGTTCAAATTTGCCTACGGATTTTTGTAGCACAACTGATGACACACTTATTGTGGCGGCTGTTCTGTTTCAGGTAGTTGAAGAGTCAAGGATTCGCACCTCTTTATGTTCTCTCAAAGTTCATGTTGGTATATTTTATGTACTATGCTGCACTGATCTGCCAGAATTAACAATATAGTGAACAACAGAAAGTTTCGCATTATTCCTTTCGTTTCTTGAGCATATTACATCTAGGGGTAAGACCAATTTGTGACGCGATGATGCAGGTCAGTTACAGTACTGTATGAGATTTCATACTCTGTTTCTTCAGCCTACATAGTTGCGTTTCCTTTTCGACTTCTGCTGAGAGATGACCTGTTTCTTTGTTCATCTTGTGCCATCTTGGACTTCCTATGATATCAACGGACTTCGTTCATGGGATATTATCTTTGTGCAGTTATCTATAGATGCATATCGCCCCCCCCCCCACTCCCCAAAAAAAAAATAATAATTATGGCCGATGTGGAACTCAAGCCTAATACCTTGCAAATGAACCATAAGACTGTCACCAACTTTTCCATTACTGTGATTATTATCGACGCACAATTCTTAACTTACCCACTAGGGTCTATAACCCAAGCTCATGCTACTTGGGATCACTTGGCTTTCATGTGTTTTATGACCAACTGTGTCTGATTTTTGCGCTCCCAGACATTTTACTATGGAACGGGAATAGGGGATATGACTAAAGGATCCCAGGTGATCCTGATTGGAGGTGGTTAGCCCTAGCTTGTCAGTTGTGGAGTACTTCCATTCATGGAGGGCCCCTTATTCTGCTGAGTCATCTCATGTTTGTTTTTCTGTTTGTTGCTGTATGGTTACGACTTAAGATATCTGCCGTCAAAAAAAATACACTAAAGATATCATAGCTGTTTGTGGAGGACAACTTCGACTTGTCGTATTTGCTTAATTGGGGCCCTGCTAGATTTATGGTTACAATTGTTAGGTTTGGATAATCTTAGTGGGCCTATTATTTGCTAACTAAAGTACTTTGCTTACAGTGGAACTGTAATTGGATCTTATTCTTGATACAGTTGAGAGGAAAATCCTGTGGACCTGTCAGATTTTGTGGTCTTTTCCATCTGTTGAGTTAGTGTTATTGTATTATTGTTCATGCCTTAAAAATGTGAATGGCCATACCATGTGACATGTTGGACACTCAGATGAGGATTCGTACCCTGTTAAACTATGCCTTTGGATTGGTTTGCTTTTCACAGTCATATTTCCATCGGGAGTACTTCCCCACATCTAAGTACACCTGATAGAGGAAAACAAAAGGGGAAACAGACGATGACTTTCAGAATTCTTAGGTGACGGTTTTGATAGTTTTTAGTTTTTACACAAGTGGGTATTCTCGACGAACATTGATGTTCTAAGGTTTGACACTGGACAGTCCCGGATATGACTCTTTCTGCAAGTGCCAAGTGGGTTAAGTTGATGATAGTATAGTCATTAGTCATTAGTCTTTGAGGGACTTTTGACCCTTTTGCATAATAATACAAGTAGATGAAAAGTAGCTGAAAACACCCAGATGAAACTCATTGCAACTTGCAAGAATAAAAAAACACTTGATGAAACAACATCAGAATGCATGATTAGTGTTCTTTTTTGAATGGATGGTGACTGGTGCAAATAGAGGGAAGTGTCTTATTGAGAGGGCCAAGTACAAAGAGGGCCTTCTTTAGCAAGTTGTTAGGTGTCTGTATGATGTTGTGTACAACCACTCCTTTTTTTAGGGTTATTATTCTCTATATCTCCCACAATGTGGTCTAGCTTTGTGTAATTTCACCATGTGCAAAAGAAGCAGAAGATGCCAAACCGATAGCGATGGCCATGTCTTGAGCTCAGCTCCGTCGTAAACACAGCCATGCAGTTGTCCTCCTGAACTTTGGACTCGAATACTTTATATCTTTGCTTCTTGATTCATGATCATGACTTACTTGTTTTGGTCACTCTTTGCTACTTGGGGGAGCTTGTGCATTTTGCCTTCTTTTTCTTTTTTTTTTTCCTAGCACCAGATTCACTAGGAAGTTTCATCATCATCATTATTATTATTCTTTCATTATTGTGGTGAAACACATGGGAGGAGCTTTCAGCTGAAGTCTTCATAGCTGGGTAATTGAACGAATTTGACACTAGTTAACCGTTTAGCTTTAAAGCATCTTACTTTATCAATCTTGAGCAACTCTATTCCCCCCCCCCCAATTGTTCTAGTGTAAATCGGTTGAAGAGTTTGAAACACATGGGAGGAGCATCATAACACAATAGCTTGACGCCAATGACAAAAATATCAAATATGATTGATTAGAAAAGTTGATCCGGGTTAATCTTTCTTTTTTTGCCTTCCTTTTCTTCCAGCCATTTGTCTTTAAAAATTTTCGCCGCAGTCTCTTCATCATTGTGAATGAAGCCCAAACTACATCTGACATTTGCCACTTTGTACGCCTCATCCAATCTCAAGAGAGCTTATATTCTTCTAAATTGTCTCCAACAATCCATAACCCTTCTTCACTGTTTGACTTGCGATTTCTAGTGCGTCCTTTCTTTCACCCGAACTCCTCAAAACCGCAGCCTTGCATATTGCTTGTCTGAGCAAAGTCTAAATTATTTTTAAAGTTGATACCATTTAATTTAACCGCTTAATTTGAAAGCACGTTATTTATCAAGTGAATTAATTTCAAGGTTAGCTTGTAAGCATGTTATTTGTCAATTTTGAGCAAGTCTAAATTCTTTTCAAAGTTGACCCGTTCAAATGGATCCACAGGAAGGCCTTGAAGTGACCTGATTTTATCTGCAGTTACCATCTTTCTTTCTATTTAGTATTTGGGGGGATTTTTAGTTAGATTTGATGTTGGCATGCAAGTGTATCTCATATATGTATATAAGGGTGCATTTAGTTGGTCAAAAAATCTCGAGAAATGGTTAATTTTCCCGGGTTGACTTATTTTTTCCATGTTTGTATGTAGGATGATCTTGGGGAAAATTTTACGGTAAACTTGCCATTTCCTACATTTTTTTAGGGAAAATTTCTCTCACGGGGGCTAAAGTAAATTTTTCCTAGGGGAAATTTTCCCATGGATTTTTTTTTTTGGGGAAAAATTTCCTTAGAATTTCTACCACACCCCCTAATTGTATTATAACCGCTATGATCACCGCCTATTATAAGTTATAACCACCCACTGGGTAAGGCCATAATGGTGGACCCATCAAAGAGATTGAAGTGGATGGCCAAGTATGGTTGATCAAAGAGTTTGATGTTGGTGGAGTTGTGATTGGGTCTCCCATTTGTCTTGGATTGTAGAGGGAGAGAAAACTAGATAGGTATGCTATAAAATTGGTTGTCTAAGGGGAGGTATGATGAGAAGAAGTGATGTCTTTTGTTTGATTCTTTATTTGGAGTGGCTTTGAAGTTGTTTATTTTTGTGTTTTCTTGGATTTTTCTTTTAGCTACTGTGGATTTGTCTTGCTAATTTTTGTTGTTTCGTCATTTTGTGAACATTTATAGCATCTGTGATGCATATTTTAGTCTTTAATGGCTTTTGATTATCGAAAAAAAGAGGTGGCAGCCAACATCAAGCTCTCCACCAAGATTCGGAGGAAGTAGATAAGTCTTCATATGTGGACATTGTGCAGATCGATACTTAAACCCTTGTCCCTTATAGAACTTACTCATGTTTATCTTTAAGATTAAGACCTCGTGGATGTATCTACTTAATTTATTTTTAAATGGAGTATACTTAATGTCATGAGAAGGGATTTCATGAGTGGCTTATGAACGTGGAAAATATACACTAGCGTAAACATAAGGAGGGATTTCATTATGGGCTCATAAACATGGCAAAAGTGACACAAGGACCTTATTATTGGTTTATAGACCTAGTAAAACTAGCTCTAGTCAAGAAGCAAAATAAATACCAATCAGTTTTTATGCGAATGCAACAGTCTGTCTTCACATGCCATATAATTAGGGCCATGGTTGTCAAAGAAAATTGCTCAATCCGGACCTGATTCAGTTTGTGACCTGAGCAAATTCTAGTACAACCATAGTTATCTCATCTTATTTGGACATCGGCCGAGTTGATAAAAAAAATTCAAACACAATATTTTTCTTATATGTGTTGTCCAAACGAGAAACTAACTTCATCCGAATCATCCTACACAAACTCGATCGGGAGAAACCATGATATCAAACATCACTTTCTTCTCCAATATCAAATCTATTTTTGACAATCCTAACCAGGGTAAAAACTTGTCAAATTTTGATTCCTCCTCTTTCACCATACATATGAGATATCTTGTCCACCCTTTGACAATTACCAAGAACACTCTCCATATCCCTTTCTACCAAAAACAGCTTCAATATGAAGGAATCAAAGTTACCATGTTAGGCATCAACAATTTAACTTTGTAGCAAGCATATATGCGGGGAAGGGCCACCAACAACACCTAGCTAGGTTGATGACACTGACTTAACCTATTGGCAACTGTTCTGTTGGTAGGCCAATCAAACCAAAGTAGCATCTCCATTCATACATAATTTTACATATATTGTCAATTCAATACCTCCAACTATAACCTGTATTTATCTCCAGATACTCCCCACTACTTTTTTGACAAGACATCATAATACCATTGTAGAACCTCATAATTCATCAACAGGGATTCCCCATTGCATTATTCAAATCTATTATGTATGATTTGATATAAGCCAAGATTAAAACTAAGACGAAATCAAACCAGGGAATCGTAATCTCAACACCCCTTCCCAACATCTTCGTCATGAGACTAACAAACAACCGATGTCAGAACTCGGATTGTTCACCCCTCTATCACAGTCAAGATTATTAAAATTGGGATCATAACTCGGATTCATGAGGTAGTTCGGATCGAAATTAACTCACGTAGGATCGTAGACCAGGATCGAGATTTTAATAACTATGACCATTCTAGTATGTCATTTTCTGACATGGGAGTGTGGGTGTGAGTGAGATCAAAAGAAAAAGAAGGGGAGGAGGAGACCAATAATAATAGACAAGAAATGGGGTAAGTACACAAGTGGCTAGTATAGTAGTGCTCTTCTCTAGTGTACACATGCAATGCCCACTATGTCCAAACAAGATCTGCCAAGGAACCCAACACAAAAACACCCACATAGATAGTCTTTGTTCAAGAAAAAGACACTATCAGTAATGGTAAGATACCATGCTATCTCCTCTTCCTACTTTTTCTCACCATTACAACTTCACTTGGGACCCACAAAACATCAGAATAAATATATACTATTACTCACAAAACTCAATCAACCAACTTCAAGACTTCCTCAGTTCCTTAATTTAAGCCAATCTTCAAATATTTTACACACCAAATAAAATAAACACAGTAGGGCCAACCTTTTTTGTTGGTGGTTTCCATCTCATTGGATATGACTTAAAGCCTCCATGTCCATTCAAATGTGAAAAACTGTTGTCACACTAGTAACTAGGATATTTCATGAATGGAGTCTAAATAATAAAGAATATGCTATTGCTACAATCACCAAAGGGTTAGAGACAAGTTAAGCTCATAATTCACTCCAATGCACCTTAATACTCAAATAGTAATAAAAATAGAATATGTCAACCGGTAGTTAAAACTTTCCCAGTAAAGATTTTCCCTAGCCCCCGGAAAACTTTTTCCTGAGTTTGTGAGAGAAATAATAGGTCCTACATCAAAACATGGGAAAGTTTCTCAACTAAATGCCCGATAAGATAAACGGGACAGGTCCATGAGTAGTTAAACTTACTGTGCAACAATCTGACAAACAGCCTTTAGGCA
This sequence comes from Portulaca oleracea, assembly GCA_029582165.1. NCBI lineage: Eukaryota > Viridiplantae > Streptophyta > Magnoliopsida > Caryophyllales > Portulacaceae > Portulaca > Portulaca oleracea. Next base: position 32,391,471 of record CM055875.1, on the reverse strand, counting down.
GTGAGATCTGAGAGTAATGTGAAAAACAACCAAAAAAGCATTAGACTAGCTGAAAGAGAAGTACCTCAGTTAGCAAGTGTGAGGACCATAAAAGTTGGGCTATTGATTCTGTGGATAAGAACTAAAAGTGGTAACTTCAATTTGATATATGGCAAGAGCATCATGATGTTGACCATTGATGAGGTAGTCTGTTGGATTGTCAACTGGTGTTCTTTTAGTTACTACTCCTAAAAGGTAGGGTACCATAAAAATTAAAAAAAGTTGGTTGATTTGATTAAAGAAAGGAAACACAAGGGTGGAAGTGGGCATCCAAAGCTAGATATGTACAACAGTGTGTGAGCATTTTATACAGTACTACTAACAAAATGGTCTGTAACAGTAACAGTTTCCACTTCAGATCCAGTACTCATGTTACTCATCCAACACTTGCCACTTCATTTTAGACCCACAAAGTGAGAAAAACGTTTGCTGTTATTTTGTGCGGTTTCACACTGCACCTGCCTTATGTTTTCATAATTACCACATTCTTTGCATATCATATTACACTATTCTATATTTTACCATAACAATTATAACTTTCTTTCTCTTTACTTTTCTCTCGCCTCACTTTTCCCATCTATTTTTCACATTTTCTCTCCTCATCTATCACATCAATCATTTTGATCACAAATTTTACTACATCTTACCATACCATACTACACTTTCCACAATATTGTCATACCATATCATTTACCGTACCCAATTTGCCGCACAAAAGAACAGCGTCCGAATATATGGTTGGTTAAACTTTCATACTTAAACGCTTACCCTGCAACACCTTTGCAATCAAGTCTGAAAAGACTGGTTGGACCACCAATGAAACATGAAATAATTCTTTAAATCCTCCAAACCAAACATGAAATGATTCTCTCTCTTTCTCACATACCCACAATTTTAACCTCAACTCATCTTTGTGGCTACTCAACTGTACTTTCCTGACATCTCCTCCATGATAGAATCAACCCTACATTAGAAAGTCAAGCCACAACCAGCAGATATATCTTGGCACTTCTTTATATCCCTCTTCATCGACCCCCCAGGATTGTATAGTTACAGAAAAAAATGATTCATCAAAATGAAGGAGTACCTAGCATACCCTCCAACAAAGATGAAGCCATTCAAAAACCACATGAAGTTGAACAAGGCAATAAAGACTGGCTAAACCTGGGTTTAGGAGCAAACACGTCTTCTTCCACAGGCGAAGACGTCGGGTCCTCTTCTTCAACACCAGTCGTCCCGGCCAAAATTTTCTCGTGTAACTTCTGCATGAGGAAGTTTTTCAGTTCCCAAGCTCTAGGAGGACACCAAAACGCGCACAAAAGGGAAAGAGGTGCAGCACGAAGATTCCAGTCGCATAGGATGATGTCAATGGTTGGCATTCCCATGAATTCACCAATGAGATCACTTGGTGTACATCCTCATTCACTGGTACATAAACCGAACAGAGAAGCGTACGCATTTGCTGCAAGATTTCAAGCCTCAAACACAAGATTTGTGGCTCCATGGAACCAAGTTATGATGGAAGATACGACTGATATGTGGCCAGGGAGTTATCGCTTGAATTCGGAAACAGCTGAAGGACAACCAGAGGCACCCAAGCTTGATCTGAATCTCCGGCTCTGACGCAAGATTACACAGGATGATGGCTTTCTGGACCGAAATTCAGAGATATTTTCAGAGTGCATTGTGCTAGATGCTGTAAAATGTTAACAGTAGAAGCTTCAATTTATGTATTAATAGCCAGAAAGGATGATGATCATACTGATGAATGATCATGTCGAGCTGCTCATATGCTTGTTGTAGTGAATAACCAACTGGTGAGTTGTGTATATGAACTTTTTTAAGTGCCCAGTTGCCCATGATTTATGTTCATCAGTATTCATCCCTTGCCAGTTGTTACCATTAATACAAATTAGAAATGACATTAGATAACTTGCAATTTTAGGAAGGTAAGAAAACTGTCGGGTCCATATTATCGAGAACGCTACATACGGCTGCGACCCGCGTTCCGGAACAAGTGTTTTGAAGTCAAAACTAGACTAAATTTGTGTAAAAACTAGGGATCCGCATTCCAGGACTAATGGCCCGGGAAGCGGTGCTGGTAACTATGGTGGGGTCACCACTCACTACAGGAAAATATTCTACCCTAGAATACTGATACCCAATGTCAATAACAAATGAAGTGCCAAGGGAAAATGCAACTTGATCAATTGAGACTCCTCTAACAAAAAAAAAAAAATAAGTCCTATGTTCAAAGAAACACCAATAACTCTTGCTTCCTGATAGTTTCAGGAGTCAAAATAAATGCCTCAAGTTCTCCAAATAAATGGAATTCATGCATGAAAGGTACCTAACAAAAACCAGCTTTCAAATTTTCCTGCTCATTTCTTCCCTCTTGGGGATGAATAGAGAATCAATTGGGAAAGAAAATTGAAAACACCAAATGCCATAACTGAATTCTTCCCTTATTCTCAAACATACACCCCAAAAACTAGGCCCTAAGCTAGTAACTAGAGCCGGGTTCAAATCCTGGCGACCATATGAATTGTTGATGCTCCTAAGCTAGCCTGTTGGGCGTACACCTTGCAGAGGGAATGAGTGGGTGGGTCGACTTACCCAACAACAACAACCTCTCATGTGACACGTTTGAGCCCGTTATGGGGGACCCTAATGTAGGCAGCCTTACCCCATGAACAAAAGTTAATGGAGAGACTGATTCCAAGCACTATAGAATTGGAATACATTCTACCCTTTGTAGAAAAGCACTCCAAGTGCCAGGTCATTTGGGCCAAAAACATTCCAAGCAAAGAAGGATAACTATCAAGCATATGTGGCCATTCATTATAGTCATAATAGATGCTACCTAATTGGCAATGAACTAGGTTTGCTAACAACTTGAGTGTCACCTTTATCCAATATGCTATAAATAATTCCCGAAATGATAGAATCATGACATGCAAGAGAACTAACATGTGCGTTAGTTTAAGGGTATTTGTTCAAGGAACGAATTATATGAGAAGCGACTTATTATAAGAAAATGAGAAGCATTCTTTTGAATCATGCCCTCGTTGTTTATATAGTATACACATAGTGTATTTTTATATCCACATTGTCTATCTTTTGTCAACATACTTCCTACATCATGCATGTAATGTCTCCATACATGACCGACAAGTCTATGTACATGCCCACACGATTTTAAAATTAAGCGTTGGATTGAAGATTTGTGGTTGAGATCAATGCCTCTCATCTTCTTATAATAAGTTGTTTCTCATACGATTTGTTCCCATTGTTCATTTTAATTGCTATAACTAAAACTCATTGAATAACCGAAACCTTTCTCTATTTATTGCTTTCTCTTTTTTTATTTTAGTTTTTTTTTTGGGTGAAGGGGGGGGGGGGGGGAATGGATTTGTTTGCCACATGTAATAATTTACATGCCCACTAGGACCACAAGAAATTTTCAGTGTTTTCATCCTGTGTTTACTTGAAAAGATAATTGGACTCAACTAAATCTGACAGAAATTGATCCGACCCGAAATTCAACCCAAAGCCGCCCGAAAGTTTAAGGTTTTGAATATGGTTCCCAAACCCGAAATCAGCACATACCGAACTCAACCTAAAATCAACCAGCTTGCCGACATTGACAGGCTTACTCAACCACTTCTTACGCTAAATAACCAAAAGGACAACTTATCAAATCTTATTGCGTGACAAAATGTTAATACCTTCGGTCCTCCATCAGGGAAATGTTGGTTCATATGACCAAAGACACTCCATAAGAGGTCAGCATAAGCAATTTTATGGGACAATTTGGGTTTAAAGATTATAGACAATGATAGTTTTTGATGGACAAACATGATAACATACCAAATTAAGTGGGTCTAGGGGTTCACGAGTCCTTAACGATTCTTTAATGTGTCCTACTCTCTTATATAATCTTTTACTAGATTTATCAATTTTCGGTTTAATTCTATACTTGCACATCGGTATAATAACTATTTTTATTAAATATACATGTTTTTAACCCAATAAAAAAATATAATTCAAAGTATGAACCAACGAGCGAAGTCCAATATAAAAATATTACAAAAGTCATCAAATACATCGACATAAAAACATTATAAAATTCACTAATTAAGAATACATCTCCACAACTTAAAGTACAAAAAACAAAAAGCAACACAAAATTCATGATTATTCAATCACAAATCACAATATCTCTTTTCCTCATTTTTTTTGAAAAAAAAATATATATATATATTTAAATTTTGATGGGTCTGCGGTTGCGTGCCCCGACCCACCAAATTTTGTTTGGACCCAAACTCGACCCAAATTCAATGGTCCAAATATTTTAAGCCCAAACCCGTCTTATTGGATAAGATCCACTCAGATTTGAGTCGGATCCAGAACTCACCGTCATCCGTACTTGTTGGGCTTAAATAGCACAAGTAATTACACAGGCCTAAGTAGGGAGCTATCCTCCTGGTAGCTAAGGTAATTAATTACATGGGCCTATAATGAAGCCCATCGAATTGGGCCGAAAATCGAACTCTTAAGATGTGGAGCGTAGAAGTAGAACATTGTCGTTTGGTGTCCCAAGGCAAGGAATAAGCCACGTGACAAAACCTTGTCGTTTTGTGTATATGTTCGAGTTCAATGCTGTGGCTCTGGATTACCAGCTAAGCATAGGCGGGCGGACAAAGAGAGGAAGAGAAGGGAGAAGAGATTCGGAGGAAAAACACCCAAAAACGGCGGCGTTTCAGATGGCAAGCATCGCCTCCTCCTCCTCTTCCTCCTCCTTCTCTCTCCTCCGATCACGTCACACGCCGGCTCACCCTCTTCCCCGTGTCTCTCTCTCCTTTTCTCTCTCATCCGCTTCCAGAAAACCTAGAACTTTAATCATTTCTGCCTCGTCTTCATCTTCTTCTTCTTCGTCGTCTTCCTCCTTCGATGATCTCAATTTCGGAGATGCTTCTCGCGCTAAGGTTTGTTTCGATTTATTCTTGTTTTTCAGTTTCATTTCTGGCTGTTTTGTTCAATCTATATTGCTTTTGTCTGTCGGATTTTGGATTCTGTGCGTTTGTGCTTTAATCTTGCTGTTTTCGTTGAGTTTTTAGGATAATTTTGCTATGGAAATGGTGACTGGTTGAGATTTTTAGCCATACGGACCAATCTAATTTTATAGGAAACTTGAAGATATTGTTTGCAAAAGTAGAGGCGTTGACTTGTTATCGGTTGAGTTTCTACTAAGAATCCATAATTGAGCTTCCCAAAATGGTCTATTTCACCAGTGTATCATGCCTTTTCAGAAAAAAAAAGGAGTGACGATTCGGTGAATTATGGCTGATTTTTTTTTTGTTTAATATGTATACTAGGTTTACTAGTCCAGAGATTGGTAAATGTGAGTCTCCTTGCTCCATTCATCAAGCAGTGTGTAACTCAAAGTGGTAAATTGTGTGGGGTTATTAGGTTTCAAAATCTCCAACTTTGGGGCTGTTAATCAAAATATCCGGTATTTTATGTTTGACTCAATTATCCCAATATTTGAGGTTGTATTTGTCGGTAACCCAACACCAATTTAACATCAATTAAACTCGGGTTTTTGTACGATGTAGGGTGTTTTTTTGGTGGGATATGTAAAGTGAAAGTGTGTCTAAATCCCCAAAATACCACTACATCACAGAAAAGTCCGAGTTTTATAGCTATTAAATTGGTGTTGGGTTACTGACAAATAGCACCCGAAAGGTTGAGATGCTATGAGTCATACATGAAATTCAGGATGTTGTGATTAACATCCCTCAAAGGTGGGGATTTTAGAATCTAATAATCCAATTGTGTGCAGCGTAGTTGATGTTTTGTCGCCTTTAAATTTGATGAATAAGTACTTCAAACAGTGAGATATTTTCACATTAAAGACATATTCTTAAACATCCTGATGATATGGGGGCTGCATTAAGTGGTAAATACAGTGATTTCTGGCCACAAAAATGTATTTAGTGGTGGCGTTCTGATGGCTTTTAGGTAATGTTGACTAGTATATGCTATAGAAGACGCCACAGATGGGAAGGATTTTTTGGCTCGCTAGTGGAAACACAATGCAGGAATTCTTTTTTTGATGGTTACGTGAAAGTAATGGTTAGAACTATATGCCAGCATGAGATTATGGAGTTTAGCAGTAGGGAAGTTTCTGATTTAGAAACACTAGAAAATTGAGATAATAAGGTTTGCATGTGGCTTACCTTTCTTTATGGTAGTAGTATTGTTTGGGAGGATGGATTTTTAAACTGAGTTATGTAACAATTTCCTTGCCTTAAATCCTTTATGAATTCGTAAAGTTCAGAGGGTTTCATGTTAGGTTTCTTGAGTAATGGATATTGAGTTTTGCAAATATTTGCTGAAGAACAGAAATTTTATGCATGAAGCTAAAGCTTAAATGTAATTATCTAGTCTAGAAAGAAGTCTGATCCTTTTTTCTATGTGGATATTCTATGCTGACTTTCTCTATGACTTTTTCTTTCAGAAATCAGTTCTGTTGGATCTGATCCAGGAGATAGAGCCACTAGATGTCGGCCTCATTCAAAAAGATGTTCCTCCTACTACTATTGATGCCATGAAAAGAACTATATCAGGCATGCTGGGCTTGCTTCCCTCAAATCAGTTTCAAGTTCTAATTGAGGCTTTATGGGAATCTCTCTCAAGATTGTTGGTATCTTCAATGATGACTGGGTATGTTGGAATCTGCTATGTGAAATTAACTTGGAATTTATGGCCATTAACTTTTTTTCCCTCTTCAATAGTTCAATTCATTCAAAATCCTGAAGCATCACATGTATTCATGAATGTGTTGGTGGTGGGGGGGGGGGGGGGGTACTAGTTTTAGTTGATCGGGAGGGGTTGTAGCAAACCAGAACATGTGCACAATAAGATTGAACTTCAATATTGCGGGATCTTTCAAATCGCGAATCATTTTACCTTTCTAGACTGAGCAATGGCATTCAAATTCAGTTACGGAATGCCAACTTGCCAAGTTACCAAGTACCAACAATTCTTTTTGTTGTTGCAGATATACTTTACGAAATGCTGAGTATAGGCTCTGCCTTGAGAAAAACCTGGACATCTATGGAGACAATAATGATATTCCTAAAAGAGACGCCTTAAATCTTGGCGTGCAGGAGTTGATGCTTGATAGTGTTAGAAGAGTCCAAGTTACGGGTGAGAGTGAGGTCTCATCTAGAGATGAGGAGACAACTGAAAACTCATGCGAAGAAGAAATCAATGATGAAGATCTTGCGGAAATGACCCCCGAAGTTCAATCATACATTCGTCAGTTGAGGTCGAATTTGTCTTCCACCAAGAAGGTAATAATATTGCAAATCTATGAGTTGCTTGCTCGCTGTGAATCTTGTATGGGAACTATATCTTAAAAATCTTTCATTCAGCCTTTGTTTTCTTGAAGTAGATCAATTGTAACTGATTATGTCGTTCTCCATATCTCTCATGTAACTTACTCCATGTTGATATAAAAGGAGCTGAAAGAAGTCAAGAGGAAGAATGCTGCTTTGCAGATGCAGCAATTTGTTGGAGAGGAAAAGAATGAGTTGCTGGATTACCTTCGTTCCCTGCAGCCTGAAAAGGTTGAAATCTCAGTTCCTTTAGCTTTTAATGGCTTATCTATATGCTTGTCCGTACCTCTTGGTTATTTGTTATGATGTTTCTTTAATTCAGAAAATTTTCGTATTAATGTTAGTGTCTAATATGTGTTACTTCGCGTAATATATGTCAGTGGTTCATATCCACATTAAACTTGCATCTTTTGCCCGTTGTGAATCAGGGATTGAGGTTAACAGCCTCTATGAATTTAGGGGAAGTGCTGTTAAATGTGCTCCCCTTGGCTAAGCAGGACTTCTGGGTGTGGACCCCCCCTTTTTTGAAAGCTGATTTACTGCAGCTTGATTGATGTTTCATTGTTGTTTTCCTTATTGAAAAAACTCTTTGGTTTCTTTTCGTTTTACTATCTAAACCAGCTTATCCTGCTGTTTGTGCAACTCGTGAATATAGGTGGTGGAGCTATCAGAACCTACCTCTCCCGAAGTCAAAGAAACCATTCATTCTGTGGTCCATGGTCTCCTTGCGACATTATCTCCAAGGATGCACTCAAAAGTTCCACCTACCTCGGAGAAGAATGCTTCTGGAACTCTAAATGTTGGTAATGAAGATTGTGCAGAACTTATTGAAAATACTTCACTCAATTTCCAGCCAATGATCTCACTGACAAGAGATTATCTTGCCCGATTGCTTTTTTGGTGAGACTTCTACTCTTGCTTTCTTTTCCTGTCTTGTTATTTTATTTACTTTATTTTTTCCACATGTTTTTTTTTTGTTGGGGGGTTTGGTGGATGTTGATGATGTAATAAGCCCATTTGAGGACTCAGATCTAATAAACCCATGTCCCATCATCTATTGCTATCCAATTTAGAGTGGATGATGATCTGAGCTAATATGGTAACTCAGGTCTTTGAAACACATCGTTGGATGATGATGTGATCAAACTTATGGTGTTGAAAATGTTGACATGGAGACCATTTCATTTGTTTAATGTTTTCTTTTTCCCCTCCATTGTGTGGAGTGTGTGACATTCCCTGAAAAGAAGTTGCAACACTAAGGTGACTTCACTTGCCTAGTTACCTGTGTTTCTGCGTATTGCTGCATGCATGCGATGTTATGTCTAAACTATTTTGTCCCTCCATATGGCATAGACATTCAGCAATGATATGTCTACAGTTTTGATAACTTCTCCAGTAGCACATGATTTATATGCATGAAGTGACTTTTGTGCAAATTATTAGCCAGTCTCAGTGTTCTATCAAGACTGAAGCTTTTTGTACGTGCTTGGTATCTGCGTAGGTGCATGCTGTTGGGGCACTACCTTAGAGGTCTCGAGTATCGAGCACAGCTTGTGGAGCTTCTTTCACTGTCACCCAACAGTGAAGACGATGACACCCATGCTAGTGAGCAAGTAGCTTGATGGGCATTTTAGGTTGATGATAAGATAGAGCATCTTGAAGGTACCCCTTTGCATAGTTGTACTTGTCAATATGTGTACAATTTTTTGGTGCAAAAAAGGCTGATTTCCTTAATTAGGTGCCATGACTACATTCCTGAGTAGGAGGTTGTATCCTTCTTTGCCCATCTTGTAACCTATAGTTTTCTTTTCTGCAGATGAGTGTAATTATCGTTTTTGATCCTACTGTATTAGCTTAATGATTGGTACTGAATAACAATTTTGTTTTGATATTGCGCAAGCTTAATCATAATTCAGTATTCATAATTGTTCTAATTGCTGATATGCTGTTTATTCGGATGCTTAAATAATAAAAAAGCATTAAATAATATCAATTTATGATTAACAAATATATGCTTAAGTTTTGAAATTATTCAACTTTTGGTTATATTCAAATTGTTAGTTATTTAATATCTCTATTGTTTAATCGTGATTGTTAGTTATTTACTACCATTGCTTTGTGTATATTAGTTTATCAAGTTTTATACAAATTGACTAATAATTTCTTTGACTATTCTTTACTATAAATAAGAGGTTATGAGACATTTGTTTTATTATACTTTCATTTTCATAATAATATTATTGTTAGTAACCAATGACATTATTATAATAATTAAAAATTCAATAATGTAAAATAGAGTGTCTTATGCAACATTTTATATTTAGGAAAAAAAATTATACTTTCATTTACATAATAATATTATAATAACCAAAGAATAGTTTTTGTATGGATTAGTATGAGTGTTAATAACCCTTAAAGTGAATGAAACATGTATCTATAAGTAATTTGTAACAATTTAAATACATTTAAATAGGGAAATTGTTCCTTCAATATATGAAATTGCTTTTGCCAAAAAAAAGGGGAAAATTGGATTCTAATAATCCTTACTTTTGCAAATTGAATGACAATAATCCCTACTTTCAATTTGTATTCTGGTGGTAAAAAAAAAATTGTATTATAGTGGGACATAATCGAGAGTATACCCTAAATATCATAAATTTTGTGTTGCATTTGATTCAAAACTTTGTATAACACTTTACCACGATTTTTAATAAATTTACAGCATTTCTCCCAATTTTTTTCAATTTGTTTTCAATTTTTTATGATTTTTTCAATTTTATTCCTTTTAAAAAATCATAATAATTGCTCGGAATCTCAAAAAAATAATTTAAAAAATGTTTTAGGAACTATACTTCATTACCTATCTGGAGGCAAAAACCAAAAAAACAAAAACATTATGGGGTATGCATGAAACAAAATAAAAAGAACGTGTTGATGGATTTGTTACCACTAAAATACAATTTTTTTTTAGACCGCCAAAATACAAATTGAAAGTAGGGATTATTATCATCCAATTTGTAAAAATAGGGATTATTATAATCCAATTTTCCCATTTAAATATAACTATTAGATTGATTTAAGTAAAATTCAAGCACAAATTCTTAGATGAGGCTGTATCACGTAAACTTATCATGAGACCGGCCCCATATAAGATGGCCTTTTTAATTTTTTACTTTGACTAACCAGTGAAATTAGAATGAATTTTTAATATAAATGTGACTCATAATTTATTAAGGGATGACTTTTATGAAAATCATTTCAAATTTATACATCTAATAATAAATACGAATGTGACCAATAGTCAATTCTATATTCATAAAAAGTCACCACAAAGTTATATATCTAACAATAAATATATGGTGAGACGATCTCACATAAAACTTACTGAAATTCAAAATAGTTAACACACTTGTCATTTTCATAATAATTATCCTAATTTAACACACTTGTCATTTTCATAATATTGTTTCTCTAACATAAAAAGAATGGTACAATAACTTAAAATAATATGATTATCGGGGCAATACCTCCTGTAATTAAGTGTATGATTAGGAAGAGTATAGGTATTGCTCTATTAGAAATCATACAAATTAATAAATTTTTATGACTGAATAGAAATCTCTAATTTGAGATAGGTAAGACATTTAAAACAAAATATCGTACAATAAATTTTGTATCATGATCAAACATTACCGGTTAAAGCTGAATAAGATGGGGAAATTCTGCCCTAATTGAAATTGTTTTCGATTGCAATAGTTAAAAAATATTTTTTTATTTATAAAAAGTCAAAATTAATATTACCCCTGTCGCAAATTATTTGTCCTACGTAATTTCTTCGTCATAAAATATTTGTCCAATTCGCAATCCAACAAATATAATTACTCTTTTACCCCTAATTAATAAATTCACTTGTCACTTTTTCTACATACTGCTATTTAATTATGTGGGTAGTTTTTTTAGTTAAATCCTGGTATGTGTAAATTTTCAAAATTGTCAATTAATATGGAACGGATGGAGTATAATTCTAACAACTATTATTTTCAATTAAATTAGAGGTAGTTGGGCATATTACTCCTCCATTATTTTTTATCTGTCATTTACAGTTTTCAATGCCAATCTTTAATCATTAATTTCTAATACGAGTACAAAATTTTTATAAAAAATTATAATATTATACTTTTTCAATAGCATTTTTTATTACAAATTTAATGACATTAATTTTGCATAATTAATCATTATACAAATTAAGATATTAATGGTCAAAGTTTTTTGTCACAATTCCTTATGCGACAGATAAAAAAAAACCGAGGTGGTACAAACTTTTTACCTCAATTCTCAATATGCATTGATATTCTCAAGTTAGGAAAAAAGAAAAATATAATGAGACGGAGGTAAATATTTTATGAAACATTTTCAAGGAAAATCAACCATGTTTGAATTTTTTCCAACTATCATTCTTGAAAAGCACAACCACCATTAATGTTACCATAAAATAAAAATACTTATTTCAAAAGTTAATTATTGTATTTATTGACATACAAATTGTTTTAGCTTATGAAATTTATTTTTAACTAAGGCCTGGTTCTTCTATACAGCTCGCTGCGGTATGACACGATGCAGTGTGGTGGAATTGTGGTGGATTGTGATGGGTTATTGATAAGTTGTGGTAGGTTTTATTTTTTATAAATGTAAATTATATTCATAAATGTGAAAAAATTGATTGTAAATTGTGGTTGATTGGTATGTTGTGGTGAGTTCTGGCAAAGTGCGGTGTATTGTGGTATCGCAGCCTACCAGCCAGCCGTATAAAAGAACATGGCCTGAAAACTAAAAAATAATAAGAAACCTTCAACTATTGCAGTTGAAAAAAATTCAACTATGGTGGGATTTTCAAACAAGATGATTAGAAATATTTTCATTTCTCCAAATAGCACTACGAACGTTCGTCAAACTGAAAGATGCAATCTTGCAGGAATGGAGCTACCCAACTAATCACAGCAGACAACCAAAACATATAATCTCTCCTTTCCTCTAACAAAACATTCTTAGAAAAAAAAATTCCCCACTGTTGTCCATGGCGGATCAAACTTCTGCGGGTCAGACAACAGGTTTACTACACAGCATCCTTTCCCATGTCTTCCAGCAGGAACATTTGTTTGATCTCAACTTTGACAATCATCACATCATCAACCACAAACCCTTTTGATGAAATGCAGACATCTTCCAGTGGACTGAATCCACGGTATCCCCAACTGGTATTAGTCGAAGAAAACCAGCATCCGCCTGCGACACATTTACAGGTATCATTGTGTACATCATTCGGAAGTCACAAGTGATGGCCGACGGGAGATGACCACAGTGAGACAGTACGGTGCTAAGACAACAAATTAACAAAAACATACTCAACTTACCATTACAAGTGTGATCAGAACCACGTAGCTGATTTTTCAACTGCAATTCATATTCCGCAAACAATTTACTTCCTTTTGCAAGGCTATCGGTGTTGCACAGTTTCAAAAACAAGGAAAGACTTTTTCCTTTAGCTTCAAGACATCCTTGGGGATATATACGCAACTACCTAGATACCAGCAGTAACATATTAAGTTAAATAAACCAAAAAAGAAAGAAAAAAAAAATAGACATATGCTAGCTGATATACCAAGTCCACTCTGAAAGTGAATTCAGGGGAAAGTGAATAGTCCTTCAGCTCAGAGTACTTGCTAATAATCCATGTGTATTTCCAGTTACAACTTGGCTCCAAAACAGAAACTCGGGATGCATAGCTTTCAACATTCATCACAAAAACCTCAACTCCAACTACACAGCAATCATCAATCAGATATCCATTCGAAGGATCAGTGAAAGAAGACAGATCAAGCACTTTTTGAATGCCCCATTGCACTCGTGGTAGCTTGGAATCGCTTCTCTCGTATATCTGCACACCACATATCAATTAACAAGGTTTGTTTACAAGTCACCCATTTGCTGCCTTGAACATAGAAAGATACATTTAAAAGTTAAAAAAGGGTCTACGAACCAAGGATAGTGAGGTATTTATCGCGTATCTGATCATGGATGAAAAAACGGAGTACTGCACTGACAGAGGTGCCCAAGCCAAGTTTGTCGACCAACTTGACATATAGAGACAAATGACCATCTCCATTTTCTTTACGGTTTCCATTGGGATAAACACACAACACCCTAAGAGCCACACAAACAAAATGGAGCCTTCGTTATGTTGACAATGAAAATGGTTTCACCTTTCTGAGCAAGACATATAAACAATGTGCATTATTATCACACAGTAATACAATATATATGCAATTCACCAATTATAACCTCCTGCATTAAATTGAGTAGAATCGAAATTATCTCTATAAGTTCCAACAGGATGTGTCTCTTGAAGTTGCGAGAATGATTCAACTTGCAGAGTGCACTGCACCGGTGGTAGCTCCCTTACAAATCGCACAACTTCTGCAAATTGTTACAAAAGAATAAAATCTGACTATGTGAATTGAAACTCAGAAATTAAGTATTCTAGGATTCATAAACCAACTGTTGGCAACCCAATACAGTTGTAGGAATGAAATGTTGGTTCGGAAAACTTCAACAGTCATACAATGTTGGTCATTCTTATACTTGTTTTAATCTTGGCCGTGCGTACAATGTAGGTAACTTAGTACAGGGTATGAATAAAAATAAAAAAAAAATAAATAAGACAATGATAAATAATAACTTACAGGGAAATTAAAATGACACACCAATTTAAAAAATTAATTTAAAAATTATGTTGAATCATAATTAAATCATTATAAATATAATTTTTAATTACTTTGACCATTATTACCAATCAAACTATGTAAAAAGTAAAAACACACATATATATTCCTAAAGTATAAAGTTATGCATAAAAATATGCACTCTTTTATAGTTGACATAATCAAGTTATCAACTATATATGTCAGTGTAACAGATAATTGATGATGAGTCCATAAATATAAAATTATGCAAAAAAATATATGCATTCTCTTTTATAGTTAACATAGTTAGAATATTACTAATATTTGTCAATGTAACCAATAATTAATATGTTCTTATATAATTATTGTTGATAAGTATAGATAAAGACTAAAAAATATTATTTATTATTTACAAACATTAAAACATAAAGAAGAGGCAATTCAAAATGCTTTTTTATTCAAAACAAAGTGCAACTAATGTCTGACAAAACAAAGTTCTGCGAGTAATATAAGGGTGTAAGAGGTTCCTATTTCTACTACGTACACAATAATAATACATAGTTTTTGGTATGAAGGTAAGATGCTCCAAAGTGTTATGCAATGTGCATCATCACATTTATCATTTTGCTTAACAAAGTTTCTTAATCTTTCTATTAGTTAATTATATTATGTTCTTTGTATGGGTATGGACCGTATGGTAAAGATAGCTGAAATAATATCGGATAATTAAACGTAAAAGGAAGTAAATTTTGAAAAAATAAACAGAATTGAACACTTGGATGTTGCAAAATTCCAATATGTTGGCCTCTTTTAGTCATTTTCATTTTTCACCAAAATGTATACCACCTTTTACCTAAATTTCATTTCACCCAACTTGGCCACACCAACGCCCACATAAACCAAGTGTATTACAGAGGCTCTCATTCCCAACTACTACTTCCGTCCCAAATTGTTTATCTGTTGACTAAATTTTGATTGTCAATTACTCACAAAATATAATGAATTACACTATAAAATTACCGTCATTGTAATCTTTACCAAATTATCTTTCTAATGCTAGTGATTTCATATTTTAACTCATTATAATTTGTGAGTAATTAACAGTGAAAATTTTGTCAACGAACAAACATTTTGGGATAGAGATAGTAATTAGATTAACACATGTTGGCACCTGAATCCATTTAACAAGGTCTCAAATTTGAATCTCATAAATGAAAAAAAATGTAATAAAAGAGCTTTAGGCTCTAGGTTTGAATGATTAGGGTAAAACCGGAAGCAAAAACTTCCACTGGTACATATATACTACGAAACTAAGGTTCAGTTCTTTTATGCGGTATTTTGCGATATGGTACAGTATGGTGTGATGAAATTGTGGCGGGTTATGGAGTAATTATGGCGAGTTATTGGTATGTTGTGGTAGGTTTTTTTGTATACATATAAATATTGCAGTGGTAATTGTGAAAAAGTAATTTGTGGTGGATTGCAGTGAATTGTGGTAGAATGGTATTGTGTGGTGGATTGTGACAAACTGCGGTAGGCTATTTGCCAACCGCAGAAAAGATTATGGCCTAAGTTTGAATAAAAACGTGCAATTAAAAGTTGCTAATTAAGGTTGGATCAAAATATGTAATAAATGGCTTCTAAAAGCTCTACCAATATACATAATGCAGATACTTAAGGAAGAAAAAGGGAGGGGGAACCTGGAGATGTAGGTAAAAACATACCATTGTCTTCATCCAAAGTGGGTTTGGTGAGATGGAGGACCATGATGTTAGCAAAAGAGTAAAGAAAAAGAGTCAGTCTTACTGTTAACCTTTACTTCATATATATAGAGCCCAATTATATGGTCTGACTTAAACAACAAACCTCAAAGGGCGCTTTTCGTAAGTTTAACCGCCCAAACTAATTATGAAAATCATTAATTACCTAGTTAGTAATGCTCCATTCTTTGGGAAGCTCAACCTAGCTCTCTTCTTTCAAAAACAGCGATTTACATCGGAGGATTGACGCTCAATATTTTACTCACTGAAAATGATAAACATCTTGACATAAGATGACTCTTAACCATCTTTCATTTCTTTTAAATCACTAATAAAGAGAAATATAAGTGTATTTAAATCATTTTAAAAGTACGTTTCATTATTTTTAGGGTTACTACAATTTATAAACAATTTAAAAATAATTATTTATTTATATTTATTTCATAAATATAAAACTATGTGTAAAATGTGGGTTTTCTACTATGATTGATAAAATTAGCTATAATTATATTTTTTCACCTAACTAATAAGTATTATATTATTATAATTGATAAATATATATAATTATTAAAGAAAATATTAATAAAAGTTACAAAAAAGTGAAATATGAACAATTCAAGATGGTTATCATGGTCCCTCACTCACACTGTACTTATTTATCCCTATCAACAAAAAAAAATTTATCTTGGAAAGTTTTTTAAAGGAAAGATTTTTGTCTGAAAATTTTCCTTTAACCTCCCTAAGGGAGATTTTTTTTAGGAAAATGTATGAAATGATGAGCCCACCATGAAATTTTTCCCAAATTTAACTTACATTTGAACATAGAAAAAATAAGTCAACTCGAAAAAATTGCTTATTTCTCTGAAATTTTTGACCAGCCTAACACACCCTTAATTGATTATTACGCTTTTCAATGTCAATCTTTAATTGACAATTTCTTATATAATATTTTATTAATAATTTTCATATTATATCTTTCAATTAGTAGTTTTTATTACATATCTAAAGATAATAATTTTATTTAATAAGTCATTGCACATATTAAAATATTTACGGACAAAATAATTTAAGTTTGCCGCACAATTTTCAAATAGTACGAATAATGAACGGATGCATTAACTTTGATTTCTTCAAGTTATAATTGCATTCTAATATTCCTCATGGTGAAATTTTAAGTCGAGTTCACATTATATCCCTAGTTCCCTACCGCGCGTAGAGGCGATGCTCGCTTTCTGATTTTATATAAAGGAGGGATCATTTTTGTGATGCAATGTTTATATTTTATAGTTAAAAGGGAAATTGAATTTTAATAATACGAATATTTGGCCATATAAGATTTAATAATACGATTAATAACTTTGACCTCTCAATTGCTTTCTAATAACACGCCACCGAGTTAAGATTAACTTTGAATCGACGGCGGTCTGTTGTGGCGGCGAAGGCACGCGTCTGATTGTTTTTACTTTGCCACGTCATCCATGTTGAGTTAAAAAAAAATAATACAAACTTTACCTCATGTTGCTCTGAATAATACGAACTTTGTTCTCTTTGTAAAAATCTCAATTCTCATTTTTAGTTATTCATCTTCTTCAATCATTCCCCTCCCCGTTCCCAGAAAATCTAGAAAACTCTTCTCTCCCTCTTCCTTCCTCTTCTTCAATCGAGAAAACCCAGAAAACATTACCCAAATTCACGTTCAAAATCAAAACCCTAACAAATGGGGCTTAAATCTGCATATACAAAAGGATCCATTTACAATCTTCTGTTGTCTCAAACCCAGCTCGTAGTTGTTCATCAAGTCAGAGAGAGAAAGTTAGAGAGAGAAAGTACGAGGCAGAGATGGAGACGAAAACGGTAACTCTAGATGCAATTTCGAAGATTATGGCAAACCCTTCTCTATATTCGTCTGTCAATGTTCTCGAAATTGTTGTCCAGATTCATGTCAGTCTCTCTGTCTATTCGTTTTTTTAGGGCTAGGGTTTGTGTGTTTTGTTAGTTAAGATCGCAAATGGGAATGTTTTATGGGGTTTCTGGATTGAAGAAGAGGAAGGAAGAGAGAGAGAGTTTTTTTTTGGGTTTTCTGGGTTTAATTTCGATGGAGGAGGAGAGAGAGGGGAGATTGAAGAAGATGAAGAAGTAAAATGAGATTTGAGATTTTCACAGAGAGAAAAAAATTCGTATTATTCAGAATAATATAAGGTAAAGTTCGTATTATTTTAACCAGGCGCGTGCGTCCGCCGCCACGTCAGACCGTCGCCGAGTCAAGTTAATCTTAACTCGGTGGTGTGTTATTGGGGGTAACAGGGGGTCAAAGTTTGTATTATTCATCACTGAATCGAAAGTTCGTATTATTAAATCTATGGCCAAAAGTTCGTATTATTAAAATCCAATTTCCCTAATTAAAATGTAAAAATGAAACTTACGAAAATAATAATGTAAAGCACAATGATATAATGCATTCCTGATGAATATTTAAGATATAAAAAATACAATGATGATGCATGTTTCTATTGAAGATATAAAATGTTCTAAAACCAATACAATAATAGTTATAAAAATCAATTAAAAACCAATAATTTAATATGACAAATTGATATAATCCCTGAAGCAATTAACAAGTGACAATTATAAGAGACAATGGATAATGATAGAGCAATCCGCTGGGTTGCCAACCCTCTGTTTTCCAATTTCATATATGATAACATTATGTTTCAATAGTACTAGCTACTTAAAAATCTGATTATGAGTCCAGATCCATCATGTTGTTTTGCACCCGGTCCATTTTGTTCGCCCAGCCCGATCAACTGTTGGGCTGAAGACACGCAGGTTGAACTTGAAGACGCAGAAGAAGCCCAGGCCAGAAGAGAATGAAAGCGCGCGGAGAGAACAAGGAACGGAAGGGGTTGTTTTGTTTTTTTGTTCAGCTCATTCATTTAATTAGCCCAGTTATGCTTGTATCGATAAATGTATAAATTTGTGAGTCTATGAGCGTTTTAGTAAGTGTTTAAGATCATTCTTGATATGAGTTATTAACATTGTTGTTAAATGTTACTAGCATTCGTTGATATTCGTTCTTTTTTTTATTTGTTATTTTGAGGGAAAAATCGCCACCGAGTGAAAACTACTCATTGCAATTTAAAAAGTGATGCATATTATGTTGGGCCAAGGCAAGAGAGACCTCGGGACCCTCCTCCGACCAAGTTCGAACAGACGAATCATAAGGTTGGAGAGGTGTGCTAAGGAATGCGCCACTGAATGCCCCACCCTAGGTACATGATGCCAATAAATTGAAGAAAATTTTACTGAAAAGTTCAAGATTTCATCTAAGATAATACTCATTGTGTTGTTCCCCAGGGAACGATTTTTGATGCGGGTAATGAGGGAGAGGCAGTCTCCTTCTAGTCACCAATGCTCTGAACCCTTTCTCCTATGCCAATTGGAGCTGGAGCCCAAGGAGGCATGCTTGAGCTTCTTCTATCTCCGCTGTCGAGAAACCTGTAAATTGTTTCAGTCGTGCTGCAACAATGCTTCCTCTGGGGTCTCTAATCACCGCTCCTCATCCACGACCCCAATCCCCCAACTTTGCGGCATCAAAATTTAGTTTCCAGAATCCATTTGGCGGTGGGATCCACTTCGAGTAGGGTTGAGTTTTTGGGGTCGATTTTAGAGGAGGCAGAGACTGGAATTCTTCAAGCATATCTTGAGCAATGCGGAAGGACTGTTGGGCTGGAATATGTCTGTTTGAATGTAACATCTTGTTTCTTGAATTCCAACATTGCCAGGCAACCATTAGAAATAAAGCTTGTTTCCCTGTATCAAGTTCAGAGAAGGCCTTGTGTAAGTAGTCCATCCCCGACGGGAAGGGATGATTCTCAACATGTTCACTAAGGCCGCTTTCCTCCCAAATTGACGCAGCTGGTGGGCAATGGAAAACAGCATGGACATTTGATTCATTGTTATATCCACAAATGGGGCAGCTACTGTCATGTGTTCTTATTCGTTTTGCAATCGCCCCAGCTGAGGGTAGAAACCCCTTAGAAAGCCTCCATCCAAAAGATCGAACTCGTGGTGGGACATTTGCATTCCATAGCTTCTTCCAGAATTGCCGACACTGTTGAGTATTTGAACTCGATGCTGCTGGCTGCCGTTCATCCGAGAGGACATGATACCCGGTCTTGACATCATATTCACCGTTTTTCATCTCATTCCAGGCTAATCTGTCTTTCGGCAGTGTTGGGCATATTGGAATCGAGGTAATAGCCTCAATATCTGCAGAGATGAAATTTTGTTGGATACTCTGAATATCCCAAATTCCTCTATTTTTATCGATGAGCTCACTGACCTTCTGTATAGCAGGTTGTTGTGGTTTGCTGGTTATGACTCTGAAAGTAGGAGTTCGGTTGAGCCACTTATCCTCCCAAGCATTTATCTGTTCCCCATTCCCAACACACCACTTCAATCTCTTTTGCACCAGGTCCCTTGCTTCAAATATGCTGCGCTAAGTAAAGCTCGGTCCGGGTCCAAGCCGAGCAGTAAAAATGTTTCCTGTTGCGTAATATTTTGCTTTGAGCGACCGTGCTACTAAGGTGTCTAGGTATCTCCACAGTCTCCATACTTGTTTACCCAGGGGGCTATATTGAAGTCCTCGAGATTCTTGAATCCCTTGCCGTCTTTTTCCTTACTCAAACAAAGTGTAATCTTGTCAGCCCAATGTATTTTCCTCTATGAGTGCTTAGCGCCCCACCAATATCGCTAAATGACTTTCTGAATGTCATAGCAGAGCGAGGAAGGTAGTTTGAATATGCTCATAGCGTAAACCGGGAGAGCTTAAGCCACCGCCTTGATGATAACCTCACGCCCGGCCCATGAGAGAAAGCGATCATCCCAACTGTTTAAACGTTTTGCCACAATGTCCTTTATCGGTAGCAAGCCTTTATACTTTGATTTACCAATATAAGTGGGTAAACCTAAGTATTTATTGTGAGACAGAACTTCCCAGATTTCCAAAATGCTTGTAATATTCCTTCTCCGCTCTTCCGGGGCATTCTTGTGGAAGACCACATCTGTCTTGCTGTAATTGACTTGTTGCCCCGAGGCTTTTTCATACATATTCAACAGTTTCTCTATCTCCCTGGCTTGATTTTCCATGGCTTTGCAGAATAGAATGGTGTCATATGCAAATAAAAGGTGAGATACAACAGGTGCCCCTCTACAAATTTGAATGCCAGCAAGAGCTCCTATATTCACTGCATCACTCATAAGGGTAGACAAACCCTCGGTAATGATAATGAAAAGGAAGGGGGAAAGGGGGTCACCTTGGCGTAAACCACGAGAGGGGACAAGAAACCCCCTCGGGGTGCCATTAATCATAAATGAAAAGGTGGGGGACTCAACGAACCTCATGACTGTGTCGATCCAAATCTGACATAAACCCAACTTGTGCATAATATTTCTCAAGAAAGCCCATTCCACCCTATCAAATGCTTTACGCATATCTAGTTTGATCGACATATGACCCTTGGAGCCTGTGTAGCAATGAATGTAATGGAAAAGCTCATAAGCTACAAGAATATTGTCACTTATGAGGCACCCTTGCACAAACCCGCTCAGCGTGTTTGAGATGATGCTTGGCAGAATATTTTTGAGTCTATTAGCCATAGTCTTCGTAGCAATTTTCACAAAGACATTCGCCAAACTAATTCGACGGAAATCGACTACTGATATTGGTTGCTTTACTTTTGGAACTAGAGTTACCAATGTATGATTGAGGCCCTCAGGGAAAGGACCTCTATTGAGGATATCAATAACCGCCTCCGTAACATCCCGTCCAACCACATGCCAATATTTTTGAAAGAAATGCGGGTTGAAACCATCAGGTCCAGGAGATTTTTCGAGGTGCATCTGGAACACTGCCGATTTAATCTCACCGTGGGTATATGGCCTTGTCAGCTCTTCATTCATCTCAGTTGTGACCTTCCTCTGTACTATACGGAGCACATCGTCCATCTCCACAACCCCATCTGATTTGAAAAGACTTTCATAATATTCAAGGAAGAGCATTTCAAAATCATCAATGGATGTATGTATTTTACCTTCAGAATCCTGTAGCTGAGTTATGGTGTTCGTCTTCCTACGAGCAGTTGCTTTTCGATGGAACCATTTGGAATTTTTGTCTCCATAAGTCAAGTACTCTTTTTTGGCTCTCTGCCACCACATCACTTCCTCTTGATTCTGAAGCTTTTTGAGTTCAGTGAGGTACTGTGATCTTTCCTATCTGCTCAACCTCGTGTCAAGTTTTGCTTGGATATCCTTAATGGATTTTTGGACATTCCTGAAAGTGGTACTGGCCCACTGTGTGAGGGCCTGTTGGCACTTTCCCAATTTCTTAACACAGGTCAGTCCACTCGCCCCCACTGTTGGATAGCCCCACGCTTCTTTCACCACATCTTCACTAGTGTTCTCCATGGACCATATGTTTTCAAAATAAAAACGTCTCCTTGTCCTTTCTCCCCCTCCTCTATTAATCTTGAACTCAAGCTTGATAGGTAAGTGGGTCACTGTAGCCTCAGGAAAGGAGCCACACCAGTCTGCATTAGCCATGAACCTGTCCAATCGCTCCTCAACAGAGGAGTCCCCCTCTCGACGGTTCCACCATGTGTAGTCATATCCTGTGTAGCCCATGTCGTAGAGCCCGCACCGAGTGAAGGTATCTTGGAAGGTGTCTAGTATATGATGTGCTTTGGGGGGACCTCCGCATTTTTCCACATTGAAAAAGATCTCATTTAAGTCTCCACCAATAAGCCATGGGAGGGTGGAATGAGTGACTAGGTCTTCCAGAAGCCTGCACGTATTTAACTTCTCTTGAGATTGGGGCCATCCGTACATACCGGTAAAATGCCATTGCGTTGAGCCAATCCCTTCATTAATTGAGATGTCAATATGATGTTGGGAATAAGATAATAGGGAGACTGTGATTTCCTTGTTCCAAAAAAGCGCAAGTCCTCCGGATCTTCCCATGCAATCGACGCTAACACAGTGGAAATCATTCATCTTCCTTTTCAACGTACTTAACTCATGCGTGGTGCGCTTGGTTTCAGAAAGGAAGACGAGGGTGGGTGGTGATCTGCGGATAAGTCCCATCAGATCATTTACTGCGTGGGGGTCACCCAGCCCCCGGCAGTTTAGACATATGATATTCATTGGGCTCGGCGGGGTTGCCCAACAACTCCCGCCTCTCCGCCATCCATTGTAGTATACATATGATTCCCAAATTCAGTAGCTTGGACTTTTCCGCCATGGGTCTCAAAAAATGTTAACTCCTGTTTCCGTTTAAACACCTCCCTACTGACGTCAATTTGATCGACATGCATGTTATTCATTGGAATAGAATTGTGCATTTTACGTAGCTCTGCTTCCCTTGAGCCACTACTTTTGACTTCTTCACTTTTCCTCCAAGTAGTTGCAGTAGTGCGATCTATTGGCCCCTCGCCGCCAAACATCAGGCGTTGTCAAGCTCTCACTGGCTTGGCCCCTTTGAAGGCTTGGTACAGTCGCTGCTCTTCTTGAAGTTCAATTTCAGCGTTCCTTCGTCTAGTCTTTAATGGAGATGCCCTCAACCAAGTGCCATATTCATAGTCTTCCGGCATTAATTGTGGTGTAGTGGTTTCACATTCCTTCACTACATGTCCTAGTCTCCCACATCCATAACAAAAGTCCGACAGTTTAAGGTATTTAAACTGTATTAGGATGGACTTTCCTTCTAGTTTCACCATTAACACTCTTCGAAGCGGCTTAGTGACGTCCAAATCTGCCCTAAATCACATGGCTTTGTCAGCCCCATACATGACTTCCTCTTCGCATCCCACAAAACTTCCTACTTTATCTCCTAGAACCTTTGCAAACATTGGAGTCTGTTTGATTGCCGGTACCCCATAAGCCTTTACCCAGAATCTGGCCTCTGTAAAGACTATATCTTGGAGTTTTTCCTTCCCAGTCCACTCCCGCATCAATAGTAGTTTGTCGTCGAACGACCATGGACCCTCATTGAACACGAAAGCTTTGTCTTTTTCCGCAAAGAATTGGAAGAGAAAAAAATTGTTGTCTAGTTTTCTTATGACGACCCCTTTCGATGGCTTCCAAACACTCTTGAGAACAAACTTCATCACCCGGGCATTGAACGAAATCAAACTATTAACCAAGAGCTAAAGAGTTTGTTCTTGTTAATGATTCAATTAAACTAAGTTTGAGGAATGAGATTTGTGTCTTACATTGGGCTATTACTTATGTCGTTCTAGGACAATGGTTATAGTAGACTGTAGTAATGTCTTTGTATCAGGTTGCCTAGTAGTGGTAGGTACCTTGAGTGGGCATTGTCCGATCCACCAAGATATGATTTCATTCTATATTTTTAGTATGATTTTGATTTTTTTTCTTATAATTTCTATTTTAAAAACTTACAATTATTATCATTTCCTATTACTTTTTTTAAGAATAATTTTAATTACCTATTGGTGTGTGAAGCGATGGAAAAAGGAAGAATGGTGCAAGTTCCTTGAATGGCGATGTAACATGTCGAATTCTTGCTACATTTTTTGTTATACTTGATGTGATAAAATTGATCTTGATGTAATCGTTGGTTTTAATTTTTGCAGGTGATGACAAAGTGAAGTTGCTGCAATTATATTTTCCAGATTACTAGTTACTTTTGTATAGATGAGGGGTGTCAAGCTAGTGAATATAGAATTTTGGTTTATTTTGTAGGCTTAAGTTGAAATCTTCATGTGTTCTTCAATTCACAGTTGATTGTATATGTAACTTATGTGACACATTACACAATTAATGACTATACTTTTCTATGAGAAATCAAGTTTCATTTTGGAAGAATTTGTGTTTTGAATATATTGTTTTATAAATTTATAAGTAGGCATATAACTAGTTAAATATGAAACACATTAGAAGTACATTGAAAATTCACGTAAGCATGGTATCATTACTTTTCTTCTTTTTTTTTTCTAAAAAAAATAATATACGCCGGTTAGCGGCATTTATTTTGACCTACAGCGGCAATTGTAATAAATTAAATGTCGCACAAACCTAGGGTGACATCTCTAACGACATTTGTTTAAATGTCACTATAGGCTATAGCGGCGTTTATAAATGCTACTACAGGTCAAAATTAATGCTGGCAGAACCTGTTTTTGTTGTAGTGTCCTATTCTTCTTCTTCTTCTTCTTCTTCAACCCTATGTTTCTCTCTCTAAAATGCAGGAGTGTGTGACTCTGATGTGATAAACCCAACCCCCCCCCCCCATTGTTTTTTTATTCTCCATTTCTTTTCTTATTTTCTTTTTTCCCTTTTATTCTTTCATATTCACTCTTTTTTTTCCAACCTCTAATTACTATCAATGAAACTAACTAATACTATAAGAAATTAATATAATTAAATTAATACAACAGTATGTCACATAGATATAATTTTAAATACTTAGATGAACCACATCGTCAGGGTATTACATTTGGAGTGTGTTTGGTAGGGGAGGAAACATTTTTTTGGAAAATGTTTTCCCAATTTTCTAGTGTTTGGTAAAAAAAAAAGTTTAGAAAATCATTTCCAAAGAAAATCATTTTCCTCTAAAGGAAGGAAATTGGCTTCCTTTGTTCAACCTAAAAAAATCATTTTCCACCATTGATTGTTGGATCAATTTTTACTATTAACTCTAACTGAAATTTGAGGCCGAAATTTACCATTAAAGGTTTTGCTCAAAATTTTGTAACACCATAGAATTGATTAAAAAACCCTCAAATATAAATTTTTAGCTGAAAATAGTTTAATTTGATAACATTTATCTCGATATACATCTGATCAGAAGTTTTTGCCCTAAAACTAACTGAAACTTTTAAAAATTCAAATTGAACTATTTGAATCGAAACTTTATGATTTGATAGTATGAACTAAGAAAAGCTCAAATATAAGTTTTGAGTTCCAAATATTTTTATTTGTAACATATATCGCCACTTTTATCGACATTTTTTGCGGTTAAATATGACTGAAACTTAAGAGCAAAATTCAATTTTCTCAATTTGTCACGAAACTTTACAATACGGTAGAAATGATTAAAAAACCTCAAATATGAATTTTGAGCTTCAAATATTTTCATTTGTAACATATGTCGCCACTTTTGTCGATATTTGTTTTGCGGTTAAATATGACTGAAACTTAAAAGCAAAATTCAACTTTATCGGTTTGTCACGAAACTTTATAACACGATACAAAAGATTAACAAAAGCTCAAATATAAATTTTGAGTTCTATATATTTTCATTTGTAATATAGATTGCTACTTATATCGACATAAATTATCATTTTTTGAAAAATAATTTATCTCCTACCAAATAATGGAAAACCATTTTCCTTGGAAAACCATTTTCATGAAAAACAATTTCCTCAGAAATCATTTTCCTTTCAACTAAACACACATCTCAAACTTCTTGATGCTTCTGAGCTAATGTATTCTTATGCTTTGAGTGAAAAAAATAAGCTTTAGATGGTGTTGTAATTTTGTGGAGAAAGAGGGGAGGGGAGGGGGGGGGGGGAGAGGAGGAGAGAGAGGAGGGAGAAAACACAAAAGCGGCAAACGTAACTGTGAAGCAGAGTCTAGGGTTTCGACGTTTATGTTTTGAGCTTCATGTTCCATAAATGCTTGTCATATATAAGGTTGTTAGAATTGGTTTCTAATTCGGATTTATGGGGTAGTTAGGATCAGAATCAACCCACGTAGGATCGTGGATCAAAATGTAGATTGTAGAATTGCATCGAAGATTTTGGATCATAAAATCGTAGATTACGTTCGCGATTTTAATAACTATGGTCATATACAGGGGCGGAACCAGAAAAAAATGATTGGGGAGACCGAACATATGTCGAAAAATAAATCATTATTTTATATTCTACCTCAATTTATTATTGTTTTAAAAAGCAATACTTTTAGTACCTTCTAATATTTTATCTCATAAATTTTTTTATTTAAACATTGTGTAAATCAAATTGTCATGTATTACAACTTTAAATTTCAAATTAAACATAAGTATTTCTTTAGGAAAATAAGTGTTAAAATATATTGTTATGTATTATAACGTTAACTTTCAAATACAATTTTTTAAGAAAAATAAGTCTTTAATCATACTAAATCCAACTTATATTGATATTGTGAATGTTATAGACTTATGGTTAAATAAACTCAACTTGAAAATTTAAGACCAACTCGTAATATGTCTAATAAATACCAGCATCTTCTTCATTTTTGTTCTTAGCGTTAAGGCAGATATACAAATTAAATAGAAGAGACAAACAAATTCAAATTTGCCTATATTAATATATTTTAGAAATAATTAATTAAGGTATTGCCCTCTAACTTAGCATGATCATTAAACATATCAAGTTATCAACAAATTAAAGTTACCAAAATAATTTAAACAATTTGGTGGGACAAAGACAATTAATAGAGATACTAAATTACATTTGGCATGGATGTTTTAAGTAAATATATAATACATAATATGTAAATGTAAATAAATGTTGTAATGGAAATGAGATAAGCATATGAATCGTAAAACAATGGAATAAAAAAAAGTAACAAAATGGAGTCATATAAACCAATAGCCAAAACGAGAAAAAAAAAAGGAAAGTGAAAGAAGGCATGAAGAATTGACCATTGCACCCCACACAAGTAAACACCAATCTCACTCCAAACACCTACAACCACTCATGCTACTATTGCATTTTATATCTCAATGCACTGCGAATGATAAATATTCCAAATGTAGGGGGGCCGTGGCCACCCTTAGCCCCCCTTATTTCCGCCTCTGGTCATATATATCGAGTAGTAAAATTACTTTTTTTTTATTTACCTTATTGTCTACTAACAATTATAGGGAGTTTTTGATTATTAGTTTTTTAAAAAAAAAATATTTATGGCAATTTTTTATGGTTAGGTTGAGTGGGCCTAGTAGACCAATATTATTATGTGGGATTAGATTCAATTCAGGTTAATGCAAAGAATTTTAGTAACTGCCTTTTCGAAAGTATATATGTGTTTTTGTTTTTGTTTTTTTTATTTATTGCTGGATCATGTTGGTTTTGAACAGTTAACCGTGATCCATGTTAACCAGTCCAATTCGGTCAAATCGATTCAACCTCTTGACCCATTAGTTCAACTAGTTTAGTGGCCGGGTCGAGTTTGATAACATAGCCTGCTACCCTCCACCCCCAAAAAAAAGTAATGATGATACACCCAATTTTGATGTGAATTTTGAAAATCAAACCCAGTAATCCAAGAACAACAATAAGCTCCATGATGAAGGTAATGAAGCAGGTGATTTTGGTGGTCAGAATGACAACAACATGCTGAAGATGTGCCAGATAACACCCCAAAAAAACTCATCCATGGAGAGACTTTTGTTAATGACAACAAGGATGAACAGAGGAAGTTGCAAGGAACAAACCTAGCAATGAGCTGCATGAACAACAACATGCTCAGTATGAGGTTGGCAAGAAAAAATAAATCCACCAAGAGATATTGATTTGTGTATTTGTTTGTATTTTGATTTGTTTTAGAGTTTGTTTGTTCGGTGCTTAATTAATTATTTTCATGACGTTTATAGAGAGGTTCAATTCTTGTGCACCAAATGGAGTGAGCTGGCCTGTATAAATTTGACAACACATGTAGAGGCTGGTACTTATTACGATGATGAAATAGCCAACGAGTGGTGTCGTTACCTCAACAATTTGGAGCTGTACAGAGTGATGGCTCTCTATATCGCTTTTTCTTTACATCACTGTATGGTGAGTATCGTTATCGTCACGATCTGTGGCATAATGCCACAAGAGCATACCATCTGGTTTGGAGGTACAAAGGGGCATGGATAATATATACTCAACATCACACAGCTTAAACCAAGTTCTTTATCAAGTAGCAAAAAATTACTCGGAGATACCCCAATATTTGGGGAAACTATTTTTCGGTACCCCAACTTTTCAAAACTTATTTTGATGTACCTTTAATTTTTTTTAGTTACTAATTATTTGGTACTTTTTTTACCATAAATTTTATTAAATGACCGAAATAGCTTTACTCTTCCTCTTCAAGATTATTTCTTCAAAAATGTAAGAATAAGAGTATTTCGGTCACTTAATCAAATTGACGACTGGAAATGCATCCAATAATTACTAACCCACAAATTAATTACTAATGGTACCTCAAAATGAGTTTTTGAAAAGTTGAGATATCGAAAAAATAGTTTTTCCAAATTTTGAAGTACCTCCGAGCAATTTTTTGATCAAGTAGCCACGCCATAGGATGGATCCTTGACTAATCTATTGCAGAGTACGTTGAACGAGAATGGCCTAGGCACCTATGTGGAAGAAAATATGAGTAAATGTGGGAGAAAGAATATGAGCAAGTGCAATTACTGCATTGTATTATCTTGCTACATTAGAATGCTATCATACATAGATGGGTATATATACAAGAGTAAAGGCAGAGGTCTAACAAACTAGTAACAGAAATAAAGCTTCTCTAACAACCCTAATATTGACAGCTAATTAGTTATGTACACCAACAAACTATCTTAACATCCCCCCTCAAGGTGGAATTGGTGGATTGTCCAACAATCCCAACCTTGAAGAAAGGTAGTTGTGTGAAAATTCACCCAGGGGTTTTGTGAAAATCTCAGCAAATTGCTCCTTGGTGTTGACATGTTGTAGCCGTAGAAACCCATCCAAAAGCTTATCCCTTGTGTAATGACAATCGATATTTAGGTGTTTGGTTCTTTCATGGAACACCGGATTAGTGGCAATATGAATCGCAACTTTATTGTCACAATGCATGACCACTGGGAGTTGAATAGGAACCTGGAGATCTTGAAGGAGATGAACCACCCACTCCAATTCTGAGGTGGTAGCAGACATCGCCCGGTATTCAGCCTCTGCTGAGGATTTGGATACAGTCTTTTGCTTCTTAGTTTTCCAAGAAACCAAATGAGACCCTAAAAATACATAATACCCAGTGAGGGATCGAGCTGTCATTGGACATCCAGCCCAATCGGCATCGCAATATGCTTGCAGTTGATATCCTGATTGTGTAGGAAAGTAAAGCCCCTTGTTGATGGAAGCTTTGAGATACCGCAAGACATGAAGGGCAGCTTGATAATGCGGCATTCTCGGAGCATGAACAAACTGACTCAAATGTTGTGTGGCATAGGATATGTCCGGTCTAGTGATAGTGAGATACAAGAGCCTTCCAATAATTTTGCGATAATTTTCCGGATCAGGTAGGAGATCTCCAGATTCATCAGAGAGCTTCAAGCCACGAGGTAAGGGAAACTTTGCCAGTTTAGACCCAGTGAGGCCTACATCTTGAAGAATGTCAAGAGTGTATTTTCTCTTATTAAGAAGAGTACCAGAATCGGATCTGGCAATATCAATGCCCAAAAAATACCTTGCAATGCCAAAGTCTTTGATAGTAAATGCCTGGTGTAGAAGACGCTTGACATTTGCAATGTTGTTGTCATCGTTTCCCGTGATCAAAAGATCATCGACGTATACCAAGATGTGTGTGTAAAAGCCTTGGTTCTCCCTGACAAAGAGGGAATAATCCGCTTTAGATTGCACAAAACCAAGACCTTTGAGGAACTTAGTAAGCTCTATGTTCCATTGTCTTGATGCTTGCTTGAGTCCATATAAGGACTTCTCCAAGCGACATACTTGACCATCAACTGCCTTCGTGTAACCCTGAGGAGGGGTCATGTAAACTTCTTCCTCCAAGAAGCCGTGCAAGAAGGCATTGTTAATGTCGAGTTGATGTAATGGCCAACCCATCGAGGTTGCCAAAGAGATGAAAATCCGCACTGTGGTAAGTTTGGCGACTGGGCTGAATGTGTGCTTGTAATCTTTGTCTTCGATTTGCTCAAAGCCTCTTATGACCAAACGCGCTTTGTATCTTTCAATAGACCCATTTGGAAGATAAAGCCTTCTTCCCTGGAGGTAAGTGAGTGAGGGTCCAGGTATGGTTGTTTTCAAGCGCGTCAAGTTCCTTATTCATAGCTTGAATCCACTCAGGAAACTGGCACGCCTGGTTATAGGAACATGGCTCAGGAACGGCCATGGTACTAAGTAATGAGTGAACAAACTCCCGTGATAAATGTGACAAATCCTCATCTTGCAGGAGAGGAAGAATCACAGAACTCATGAAACTTTGTGACTGGGAAGTAGCCCTCTGTGACTGACCAGTCTGCACAAAGTCTTTGAGCCACGGAGGTGGTGCTTTCAACCTGTCAGACCGTCTTGGGGGTGCTGAAATCTCAGGTTGTTGCCCACTGCTCGAGGATGATTCAGCAGGTCTAATGTTGGATGGAGAGTGATCATGGTGGGTGACAGGACTGATTTGATCACTATGACTGATAGGAGAGTCAAAATGATCATGAGACACGGACTGAGGCTCAGGCAGTGGAGTGATTTGATCAACTCGTGGAGACATAGCTGAGGAAGAATCATCTTCTGGGAATATCTCAAATTGAGGCCACAAACTATCATCAAGATTGTCAGAATCAGATGAAGAATTAGTAGCTGAATCAATTTGAAAAGGAAAAACGTCTTCTCTAAAAATCACATCTCTACTATGCACTACCTTTTTGTGATCCAAATCAAACAACTTATATCCTTTGACACCAAAGGAATAACCCAACAAAGCACATTTGGTTGCCCTTGACCCAAATTTATCTCCTCTAATAGTGTTGACAGCATAACACAAACGTCCTATTACTCTCATGTCCCCTAAATTTGGTTTTTCACCAAATAAAACTTCGTGGGGACTCCTCCATTGTATGTTCTCCATTGGCAATCTATTAATGATGTGAGTCGCTGCCAGGATACATTCTCCCCAGAAAAGTAAAGGAAAATGTGCCTCAAATCTGATTGCCCTCGCTACCTCCAAGAGATGTCTATGTTTACGCTCCACAACTCCATTCTGTTGTGGAGTCCTGACAATTGTCTTTTGGTGTATGACCCCCTTACTAGCAAAGAAAGATTCACACACACCTTGTATGAATTCTGACCCATTGTCAGTTCTGACTATTTTAATAGAAGCTCCAAACTGGTTTTCAACCAGAGCAAAGAAATTTTGGATGGTTTGGAAAACCTGTGTCTTGGATTTCAACAATTGTGTCCAAGTACACCGGCTAAAATCATCTACAATGGTGATAAAATATCGTGAACCATCCAAATTCCCAACTTTATACAGACCCCATAAATCCATATGCACAACATGAAAAGGAAAGGTAGTCTTTATTGAGCTTCTATAGAAAGGAAATCTGTGAGCCTTGGCAATAATACAAGTCTCACAATCCATATGATCAATACCGACAAGAAAATCTGTAAATTCAGACATGTGTTTCATTTTTGACAGAGAAACATGCCCTAGTCTAGCATGCAATTTATTTAGAGATAAAGCTGCATTAGCTGCGTGAATAACTTCTGCTTCAAATTTCTCACCAATCCTACTATCTCGTCCATTGCCACCATGCTGCAATCTGTATAGTCCTGCCATCACTGGAGCCACAGCCAACTCCTTACTACTTAAATGATCCTGAAATACACATCTGTTAGAGTAGGGCTGAATGCAGATTTTCTGGTTACATAACAATTGGATGACAGATATAAGGTTGAATTTGAACTCCGAGACAAAGAGAACTTCATGTAGAATAATATGAGGTGTAATTTGTACAGTACCAACCATGTTGACCGCCTTATGTGAGCCATCAGGTAATACCACATGTACAGGTTTACACTAAAGTGCTAAATAATTTCTTGTCAAAAGTCATGTGATGACTAGCACCAATGTCAACAATCCAACTAGAGTCCTTTTGTTGAGCTACGCAGCAAGAACTAAAAGTAGTAGTCATGACATGGTTACCTGCAAATTGAGCAAGGCGTTCCATAGAATTTGCTTGCGACATCACTTGTTGCCCTTTGGAAGACATCTTGTAAACTTCTTGAGCTATTGCTTGAATAAATCTCATGTCAAACTGAGAGCCCAATAGACTCTTCTGAGAAACAGAACCAGATGATGGACCAGTCTGAGAGCCAAGAGAGCCAAGAGGAGAATCTTGTTCCTCAGGAGCAATATGAACATTTGCCGCCATCTTCATATTCCTCTTCCTCTGCTCATACCAGTCTGGATAGCCTTTCAACTTGAAGCATTGATCCACTTCATGTCTCATCTTTTGACAATAGCTGCATTTCTTTGATTTCTTGTCCTCCTTCCTGTTTCTGTCTATCTGTTTTGCCACTAAGCCATGACTGAAATTTTGATCATAGCCAGAAGCTTGCTTCGGAACACAGGCTGCCATTTCTCCAACATTATGAATGTTATTTGAAATTCGCTTTTGGCTTTCGGCTCTTTGAATCAAGGAATAGGCCTTGTTCACTGATGGTAGAGTTTCCATTAGCAGAATCTGTCCTCGAATCACTTCGTACTCATCACTGAGATGCATCAGAAATTGTACAAGCCTCCTCCGTTGCTCCAATTCTGCTGTCTGCTTTCCATGAGGACAAGTTTCAGGACAAACACATTCTGGAATGCTTGTCATAGCATTCAACTCGTCCCACAATTGCTTCAATTTTGTGTAATAGACAGCTACTGTACTGTTTCCTTGATGCAAATCTCCAATTTCTTTTTCTAATTGGAAAATCATTGGACCATTGCTTTGGCCAAACCTTTCTGTCAATTCATCCCACGGCTCCTTTGAGGAATCAACATAAAGGAAAGATTCCGCGAGATCTGTCACCATGGCATTGAGCAACCAACTCAACACCATATTGTCGCATTTGATCCATTGTTCCAGTTGTGATCCTTTGAAGCTTGATTTCTTGCAATGTCCAGTAACAAATCCTAGCTTGACTTTGGTACGGAGTGCAATTTTCACAGAACGACTCCATTTCTGGAAATTGACTCCAGTGAGTTTGATACTCACAATCATCAAACCAGGATGATCCAAACTTTGAAGATACAAAGGATCATTGTTGTATCAATCGCCATTTGTGTTTACTTGTTCCTCTCTCACCTCAGAGCGTGCTTCATCAGCTGACATGATCAAACGCTTGAATTTGAGAGAGAAAACAAAAAAACCAACAGAAACACCAGGATATTCCTTAGTGCTCTGGTACCATGTGGAAGAAAATATGAGTAAATGTGGGAGAAAGAATATGAGCAAGTGCAATTACTGCATTGTATTATCTTGCTACAGCAGAATGCTGTCATACATAGATGGGTATATATACAAGAGTAAAGGCAGAGGTCTAACAAACTAGTAACAGAAATAAAGCTGCTCTAACAACCCTAATATTGACTGCTAATTAGTTATGTACACCAACAAACTATCTTAACATGAAGAAATAATGGACTTGAGCCCAATTCAACCCAAAAGCTAAATATGGGTGTCAAAGGCCGATGTGGGACAACTCAACAACCTACTTGTCCTACAAGATTTTGACTCTCTCCCTATTGCCTAGGCACCTGCATGGTCAATCGATGTTCTATCTTCTCTCAAGTTGCATCAAAGTGTTGCTTAGGTACGTTAGTTAGCCCCCAACCGGGCTTTAAGAGTGTTTCCATCTGAAAAATAGCAAGCACTTAGTATGTTTTTTTTTGTAAACATAGGTAATAATTCAATTCATCGGGCCCCTATCTCAGGGGTTCAACCCAACAGACCTTTATAACGGATCGGGTACGGGGGATGCCAATGGTCCAAAGATAGGTCCCACTCCAACCCACAACACTCTCCGAAATGGACAACTGAGGTAGTATGTGGACCTTTTACTACTCAGTCGAGAGGTGATTAGAAGCAAGCGCTTAGTATGTCAGATAACATTGAGTTCTTAGTTTTGGTCACATGTCAAAACATAGTGAAATATGCACGGTTGAGTGGGTTTGGAATGAAGGAGGGCGAGAGATTGCATTAGATCTAGGCAGTAAGATATGTATACTCCCATTAATCAATCACTAAAGAGAAATTTCATTTGGTAGACTTCAATTTTTACCTATTTCAAATTGTCAACTACTTTACAAAATATTTCAAGTGGTAGACTTATTTTGAAAACTTTTCCATATAATGTGCTCCTTTTTGTATTATTAATTAATTTTTACTCACAAAACTCTCGTCTTCTGCCATTCTCACACAGCTCACCATCTTAATCTAACACTCGACTTACTTAGACTAATTTAACTCTAAATGGCCACTAGTCAACAACTCAACAACTTGAAATAATATCTAAAATGTTCAAATATGCCTATTACTTGGAATAATTTTCAAAATAAATTTACGACTTGAAATATTTTGTGAAGTGGTTGATAATTTGGAATAGATAAAAGTTGAAACTTACCAAATGGAATTTGCGAAAAATTAACTTGGTAGTGGCTTTCAAAAAAATAAAATAATCAAATAGAATATTAAATTACTTTTTATTTTATTTGACAAAGAAAAACAATGTTTTAACATAAAAGTAGAGATGACAACGGATTGGAGGCAAATCCGCAAATGTTACCCACCTTCACTCCAATTAATAATCGAAGATGGAGGTCCACCTCCAAATCCAATTAATCGGAGGTCGAGTGGACCTCCACCTTAGATAGAGTCGGAGGCGGGAGTCCTCAGATTATAATCGAAGGTCCAATCATTATTTGTTCTATTTTTTTTTTTACTTTTATGACAATGTTTTTGTTGCAATTAATATTGTACTCATTGTGTGTCAAATTCATGAGTAAATTAAAAGTAGTTGGATAAAAATTAAATTTTGATAAGTTTTGGTAATTTTTGGTAAATTTACTTTAATGTATCAAAATTAATTCTTTTACTTTTTAACATTGGTAATTTTTGGTAACTTTTAATAACTTTTGGTAAATTTAGGTAAAAACTGGTAAATTCAGTTTATCTATGAATTTGACAAGCTAAATTGTAAAACAATGAAACACCAACATCAAACCAAAATAATTTTTTACCTAACAAAAAATATATAACAACAAAACAGAAATATAACAGGTGAGATAAATTTTTCAACCATCAGAATATTGGCAATACGTCCTTAAAAAAACTAAGTTTCAAATTATCCCATCAATTAGGCCTCAACCCGTGCGATGCACGGAGCGAACTCAATTAGCTACTTTTGAAATTTTATAAAAGTCATGGATAAGTAACTGTCCATACAATTAAACCAAACGAAATATTAATGAAATTGTTACATGGAAAACATCATGATAAATTGTTCCGACAAAACATGTAATTCAGCAATAGAAAGTTTCCTAAAATATGAATGAACGTCGACCACGGCGAGTTGCATGATGCATCATCCTTCCTTACGTTGACCTGAAATTTTAAATTATCGTATAAGTAGTAGTAAAATTTTATGAAACAAATTATGATTGAATAGTTAAGTACAGTGAATGCAATCAAAGTAGACTTAAACTGGTTTTTAAATCCATATAATAGTGACATGTGACTTACCTTAAAGATGATAACTTGAGAGTATGAAGTGTGAATGACTGAATGGTAATCAATTATGTCAAATATGATAATGTAAACTGAATCTGCAGAATTCAAAGTTTTTGTATACGTCAATAACAGTGAATGCAATCAAAGAAGACCTAAATAAGTCTGAAAATCTATATAATAGTGACGTGTGACTTGCCTAATCGAAGATAACTTGAGTGTATGAACTGCGAATGGTACTCAATTAAGGCGAATATGTTGAAGTGCGACAATTATGATGTTGATTGCTTGGAATAGTAGATGAAAAGAGTTTAATCCCTAACAGATGTATTGGATTTATATGTTTTCAAAAAGTTATAAATGTAATTGACCTAGCTGATTACGTTGGTAATGGAAGAGTTGTAAACTTAGTCGGAGTCCAAATCAATCAGGGATTAGTTATGTTGGTTATGAAAGAATTGTAAACTTAGTCGGAGTTCAAAGCAGTCAGGGATTAGTGATACTTTTTTTTTTTAATTTTGAAATAAAATACGTATTGTAAATAGAAAAAAAATAAAAAATTTCTACGTTGTGATTGACCAATTCCCCTACAGTCACTCCAGTGACTCTATTTCATGGGACCCACAATGATTTTTATTATATATTATTATTATTATTATTATTATTATTATTATTATTATTATTATTATTATTATAGACAACACCAAAATAATTTAATTCAGAGTCCAAAGCAGTCAAGAATTAGTGATACTTTCTGGTTTTTTAATTTTAAAATTATCAGGATTGAAAATAAAAAAATAATAATAGAAAAAATATAATTTTGTACATTGTGATTGGTCAATTCCGCTACAGTCATTCCTGTGGCTCTATTTCGTGGGACCCACAATGATTTCTATTAGAATATATAGATTATTATTATAATATGATAATTATAATAATAATAATTATTATTATTATTATTATTATTATAGGCAACACCAAAATAATTATTGTTATTTGCACCAAAATAATTTAATTCAGAGTCCAAAGTAGTCAAGGATTAGTGATACTTTCTGGTTTTTAAATTTTAAAATAAAATCCGGATTGAGAATAAAAAAAATTGAAAATAGAAAAAAATATAATTTTCTACGTTATGATTGACCAATTCCCCTATAATCACTCCCGTGGCTCTATTTCATGGGATCCACAATAATTTCAATTATAATATACTAGTCTTAAACCCGTGCAACGCACGGGATATAACAAAACAAATATTTTATTAAAAATAGAAACTAAATAGTAAATGTATATATGTACAAATTTGAGAAAAATATAAATGAATTATCAAACAAAAAGATTTCATAATAAGTTGTTGATACTGTTGGACAATAAACAAAAAAGATTGCTATAAGTTTATCATCACCATAGTATAATTTTGTGTAATCAATAATTTATATCCTTCGAATAAGATATTTTTAATAAAAAAATATTTATTGTCCATTTCGACTTAATTGTGATAATTATCATTTATAATTTAATCAAACTTTAAAATTTTTCACCACTAAATTCTTAACATGTACTTTCATTCTTTGTCTTGTATCTAAAATGTTCTAAGTTAGAGAAGGATATATTAGAGACCTTAAAGTATATAACATTTATGAAGTGATAATTAATATAAAATGAAGGGAGTATATAAAAATAGATAATGCACAAACACAATGATAGATTGCTAAAACACGTTTATGAATTTAAAGGGAGTTTGATCTCACAATTTTAAAAAAAAAAATTAAAGAGAGTGGGGGTGTATATATATTATGTTAACATAGTATTGGGCTTCTTGAGTTCTTGAGGGCAAACCCTATCCAGATTACACCACCACAAATAGGCAATATATATTCTAGTTTTTTTTTTTACAGGAAATATATATTCTAGTTAAGTTGCATGTGAGCAACTTCATTAATTTCTCTTGTTGAATACAGCCTATAGGTCGTATAAAAATAAAAATAAAAGTGTTTTAAAACCAATGCTTAAAAGGAATTATTATACATAAAAATGACTTTTAAAATGAGATCAAAATGCTCAAGAAACCTCCTCCTCACATCTTAGGATCACTCTCCAAAATCTGAATTTTTTGGCTGAATAATTAAGCCCGTTTGCCACATGTCATAACCATGGTCTCTGCTTCTTCTGTCTCTCACGTTGCTCGATTGTTTTCTCTTTGCTTGACATGATTTTATGTGATGCTCCCTACAATGTATTGCCCTTCCCCTAAGCCCTTCACATGGTGCTATATTAATATGCTGCATAAACTCATTTCGATGAGTTCTTTCAATATTATGCATTTTCATATAGGTACCAAAAGTGTTGGCTTGGAATATAACATAATATTTGTCAGACTCTTAGTGGTTGCATTAGAGATAATTGGCTAATTGCTTCCATGGAAGTAAATTTAAGTGGAGTATAAAATTATATTAAAACTAATCGATCTCCAACATATACAGTCGAAGTCATACCTTATTAACTATTAGCCTTGGTTTGTCATACTCACTCATCCCGATTGACTCAGTCTTCCTGCCATACCCATACCTGGTTCCTATTAAATCTTCTTAACCAAAGCGACATGAGATTTCAATTGATAGATAGCAAATTCAAAGTATAGTTTGGAGGAAGCAATTGATAAAACAAAAATATAACCCCACTTAAAACATGAAAATGAACTTATTGGGGGGGGGGGGGGGAATAGAAACACAATCATACCTGTCATCTTTTCTTCTGCATCATCATACACCTTCCAACCACCAATCACAACCAGAAAGAAATTAGGTAGGTTTCCTGCCAATTTAAATAAAAAAAGTTATAAATAAATCAAGTTTTGAGCTTCGGTAATTAGATAGTTGACGAAGGAGATTATAGTGTTCTATATGAGGTCAAAAGTAAAAACAGAATGCATGAGTGGTTAGAACTGCACATATATTAGAGAGTGAGTGGAGGGATGACGGTGAGTGGGTGCGACAACAGTAATTAATTGTATATTGATTGTATACCAACTTGCAATTTAATTACTGCAACACAATCTTCAATTCTATGCAAATTGAAAATGAAATATTATCATCATTAGTATAAGTATAATTGTTTGAATTCAGTTGAGTGGGATACAAGAGGGCTTACCATATAATAAAAGCAATGAATTCTTATGGCAATCTAAATATATATAAACCTTTGTTGGGAGTTTATGGCCGGTTACAATTATAGTGGTGTTGGGATACGTGACTTTCGTGGGGATTAATCTGATCAGGTAGAGTGAGAATCCTAATTAGGTTTTCTAATTAGATAAGATATATTCTTAATCTGATTAGACTTCTTGTTTATTATTTTTTTAAATTGATTTATTTTATTATTACATAGGCGGGAATTTTTTATTATATTTTTAAATCGATTTTTTTTTTCATCTGATTGGCCGATAACCCCTACAATCACTCTGTGTTGAGTATTTCAAATTTCGAATATATTATTTTTATATTATTATAGATATAGATTATCAAATTCTGTCTTATTATAATTTTTCAATTTTTTTATATATTTATTATGATAATTGGACTTAAGCGGATCGAAGGTGGCATATCACTCCAATTACAATCGAGGTAAGACTCTTTTAATCAGATTCGGATTCAAATTTCTTTTTATCGGACTTGTATTGAATCTTTTGCTAAAGATTGGAGTGGATTCATTTCGGATTCGAATCTGACTATTATCTCTACATAGAAAAGTATATATTCGCCATAACAGAAAAAAAAATCTAGAAAGTAAAGACTGGTCAAACATAAATCGAAACAAATTAAAGGTGGTTAAATTATTCTTAAACTCTACTGCTCTGGTCTTTCTAGTTCCTACACCCCAAACCAAACCCCTTTGAAGTATAACAATATAAATAAGCAAACAAATAAACGAATAAATACAATTTTTTTTTTCTGTACTGTTATAAAACCCTACGCCGGGTAACCTAATAGTCTTCCCTCTTCGCCTCTTCTGTTTTGACTCAGAGTTTTTTTTTTTTTTTCTCTCGTCCAATGGACAGGGACCAAGATAATCATCAATGGCTTCCCAACAATAATTACTCCGCCGCCCTCCCTTCCTCTTCCTCTTCCTCCACCGCCGACTCACTCCTCCACCAATTCCACAACCTATCTTTATCCTCAACCACCGCAACTGGCGGCGCCGCCCATCGTCATCCTCCTCCTCCTCCCCACACCTATGCCAATAATTACTCTTCTTTATTCTCCATCTCCAACGCCCCCATCTCCTCCCCCTCCAATCCATGGATCGACATGTCCTCCTCTCTTCACCGGGATTTCCCCGCCCCCAATTACTCTCCTCTCGAGTTGCATACCCTCAGGATCGATTCCGGGTCGTCATCCGCTTCTTCTTATTCGGGTTTGGATCTCGGGTTGCCCCCGACCCGGATGGATTACGCCGCTCTCTTGATGAGAAGCCGATCGATCTTGGCCAACGGTGGTGATCATGTCTACGGGAGTAACATGTCGTCGAGTTACAATCCGACGGATCTTTTAGAACGGAGTTTGCTCAACACCTGGAACGCCAACAAGACATTCAACAGGAGATTGGGACACAACAACCACAATCGTAATCATAACTATCACAGTAACAATGATAATAACAACTGCGTCAACAATGGTGGATGGATGAACTCGCAATCGACCATGGATACGAAACTGCCCACTTGGGAAGAGGTTAGAAACAAGGTTGCTACGCTGGCCGTGCATGAAAGAGGGTCCACGATTTTGCAGAGTATGCTGGACAAAGGCGGCGGGGGGATCGACATCCCGGTTTCCGAGGTCAAGATTCACATTGCTGAGATCGTCTCCAATGAATTCGGGATTTCTTTCTTGCATAAGTTGGCTCAAGCGTGCAGCGAGCGCCATGCCCATGAGATTATTGGTGCTCTCATGGGGAATAAACAGCTCTTCTTGAAGACCTGCCTCAACTCTCGAGGGTAATTCAATAAGTCAAAGTCGTAAACAACTTGAGTCTTTCTTTGTTTTGTTGACTGTGGGTTTGGATTAGGGTTGATTATGTATTAGGGATGACGCTTGTGTGACGTGTGTATTTATTTATGCAGAACTTTTGCGGTGCAGAAGTTGTTGTATAAGATTAACCCGAACGACTCGAGTGTGAGAAGTGTTGTAGCGTCAGCGGTGGTGCCCAATGCATCCAGGATGAGCAAGAATCACCATGGCAATTATGTTGTGAATTCATGCTTGAAAGTTTTTGAAGGATTCAATGATGTCATAGCGGTAAATTCTAGTACCCTTGTTTCTTTTTGTGTTTGTTCTTAAGATTTTATACTTCTACTTTAGCCATAGACAACTAACTCGAATGTCTCACAAAAATTGATGCTTCAGTTGAGTCATTAAACTTTCGGGAATACATTAAAAAAAGGTGGTATATACATGATTTCAATTTTCTAACGAAAGATTTTCTTTAGGGGTTAGTATTAAATAATTTTTTTTTTGGAAAAAGGTAAACAAAAACTTAAAATTTGAGAATTATTTTTCTAATAAGATTGTTAGCGGAATAATAGCATAAAAGATTGTTTAATCTTTTAGTTAAGATTTGCCAACATTATATTCTATTTTGAAAAATGAAATTGGTTTTGTCAAGTCAATAACAGCAGTAGTTATCTTTCTGATGAACGTATTACATTGCTTCAATTTGATTTTCATAAACTCAAATATCTCACTAAAATTCATGCTTTGGTTGAATTATTAAACTTTATGGAGTACTAGTATATTAAAAAGAAACGATGGTATGTATATTACATGCTTCAAATTTCTAATGAAAGATATTCTTTAGGGGTTGTGATTAAAGATTTTTTTTTGAGAAAGATAAATAAGAAATTCAAATAAGAGAAGTATTTATAATTATCTATCTCACAAGATTGTTAGCAGAATAAGTTGGAGAAAAGACTCTTAATCTTTCAGTTAAGATTGCCAACATTATATATTAATTAAATAAATGAAAGTAGTTTTGTCAACTACATAAAATAACAGCAATAATTAGATAATTACCTAATCAAAATATGATAACCATACTTGTGAATCATTTCTTGGAGAACATATTACTAATATTTAATTAATCAACAAATGCTTTACCTTTCCTATCATTGAATTGAGTATATATCGAGCCGGTATAATCGTTATTACTAGTTATACAGAATTTACATTGAAATTGCACTGTGAAATATGGAGTCATAATTTTTGGATTAAACTTCAGAAAAATTTTGCTGCAGCCTATTTTAGAGGAAATAGGAAATAACTGTCTGGAGATTGCCATGGACAAGAGTGGATGTTGCGTACTACAACAATGTTTGGCTCAACCAGAATTACAAGTTGGGCACCAACGCCTTCTGAATGTGATTATCAGCCATGCATATGATTTGTCCCAGCACGAATACGGGTTCGTTCGATCTATCTCCTCTTACTTTCCTTGCCACTTGGCTTTTGCCCCTTGTTTTCCTGGTATTTTATGTGATTCTTTTGCTGACTATATACCCACACAAATGGGAATTGAATGCAGAAACTATGTAGTACAATTTGTGATTGGTATGAGGAATGAGATAACTAACACACAAGTGATCCAAAAGCTGGAAGGATCATTTTCATTCCTGTCTAAGAGCAAGTATGGTAGTCATGTGATTGAGAAATGCTTGAAGGATACTAGGGATGAACAGGTGAAGCTCATTATCAAGGAACTTTGTGACGATCCCAACTTTCTTGAAATCGTTCTGCATCCATGGGGTAACTATGTTGCTCAAACTGCCCTCCATCGATCCAAGGTAAATGAGAACTGTCTTATGATAAATTAACTTTAAGAGTCGATTGTTGTTATAATTAAGTTGAAGATGTTTAATTATTAATTATTTGTATAGGCATTGTCGGGGTATAGCGAGGTAAACCCACTGCATCAAATGTTGGTGGAACGAATTCAGAGATACAGTGGGTATTTGAACCTAAATATATATGGGAGGAAGGTTTTGTCCCACACCAAGTGCAAGTGCAGGGTAGAAGACTTTGGGTTTAATATGTATTAGGATTTCGTTGTTCCTACGTTGTCAAGGTGTGTGATCTATTCATCTTTCTGCTGGGAAGAAGTAATTGGTATAGCCATATATATATTATGTTGTGTTTGTTGTCTTAGTGTATGGGTCGTTGGCTAGCTAGTTGATGAGGAATTTTGGGAGTACCTCGTTACTGAGAACTGAGAAGTGAGAAGTGATCGGGGTGTTGTGTAAGGTTTTTTTCTTCTTCTTTTTTTTTTTTTTTGGTGTGTGTGTGTGTGTTGGTGCCAAGCTTCATGTGGTATGTTGTGAATTTAAGCCAGTAATATTGCTTGTTATAATAAAAAGAATGACAAATAATATAGCAGTTCAGTAGTATCACAATATTGTATGTGCATTCATTGCTTTTTATATGCTTGTTTCCGATTATAAGCTCAAAAATATAGCTTTTTGTTGATCAAAATTTTTGGCATGTATCTCATAACACGTTTTCTTTCAAGCAACTAGAAGGTTGAGACATGCAGATCCTTTGTCTCCATGTCTAATTGTCTTATATATATATATATATATGAATGTCTTAAACAAGGATTGAGTTGGTGCCATGTAATTGTGAGATTATAGATTTGAGTCTTGGAAGCAACTTCTTGCATTGAAATGTAAGGTAAGGTTTGCATATATCAATTACACCTTTGTGGTGAAATCCTTTCCCAAACTCTGATTTCCGGAGAGTCGGGGACGTTTTGTGCATTGGATCGCCCTTCGTAAATATCTTAAGCAAGGCATGAGAAGAAAATGCACAACTACATAAGTCAGGAATTGGTATCAATTGAAGAACCTTTTACTTCAAAATCTCATGTGGTTCCTTTTCTTTGCATGTGACTATGATAGCTTACTAATTCCACAAAGCTAAAGTAGAAGAAACGACCAAGCGGAAAGGAGTCTTGCAACACTTTTGCACTATCTTCGCACTTGTAAACTTCAACAAGTTGTCCTTGATGTTTGCTAAAAACAGCACTGTACAATGTTTCTAGCTACTAAAATCTACTTGTAATAATCTTGATGGAATAAATAGAAACTTCTTGAAAAAACTATTAGAGTTAAAGAAAAACTAAGTTGTCCACATTTTTCCGATGCGAACTAGCCTAGAAAATACTGGCAAAGCATGATAGTATTTGGGCACATTCTAAAATACTTTCGAGAACTTGATTTCTTAGCATGTCTTGTCAAAAGTAACAACCCTTTAGTATCAAAAAAATATTCATAGTAGAAGATCACTTCTCAGTTCTCACACAAGACTTACCATGGAAATT
Source organism: Portulaca oleracea (assembly GCA_029582165.1). Lineage (NCBI taxonomy): Eukaryota > Viridiplantae > Streptophyta > Magnoliopsida > Caryophyllales > Portulacaceae > Portulaca > Portulaca oleracea. The sequence goes on along the minus strand of CM055875.1, from coordinate 32,346,626 downwards.
GGGCTATGGTTAGCAAGTTTGATTTCGGAAAGACAACTAGATAGACAACACTGATCTAGCTAGAAGAATTTTTTAATAATGAGAGCAAAGAAAACGGTAAGTCTTATATGAGAATGTCTCGTCATAACTTTACTGTAAGATGTATAATTTATGGTCACTTTTTATGAATATAGAAGTTACTAATAATTTATGTGGAATGATTTTGATAAAAGTCATCCCTTGTGAAATTTTAGTTACATTTGTGTTAAGAAGTTATACAGATATCGATTATTAGTCATTGTAAAATTATAAAAATCATCATATAAGGAGTCCATCTCCTAATAAATTTATATAAGGTGATCTCATACTAGAATATGTCTAAGAAAAATGAGGAAACTAAAGTTTTCAAAGTAGTTAAAAGTGACAAGACCTGAGATTTGAATAAATTAATGTGTGAATTGACATAAAAAGATGTGGATAATTTCCAATATGAAATTTTTAAATGGTATCTTTTGACCAAAAAATAGGAAATGCTACTACAAATGCTAAACGTTAACTTTAACGTTTCACAAATTGCTACTTGAAACGTTGAATGCTCTTCAAAACGGTCGCTAGCCTTTAATGTTAATGCTTATGTAATTAGAGTTTTTGATTTGGTCAAAATGCTAAAGCTATCCCAAACAATGTCTAGCCCTGTTATGCAAAAGAGTGGATTGAGCAGATAGTTGTTTGGGTTGTGGATAGATGTCAGGTCAGCGGATATATGTTATATATTAGTGGTTAGCTGATAGCGTTTACAATAGCCATTTATAAAGGATGTATTCGATAAAATTAAAGGTTGAAGTGGCTGATAAATGTGAAATGACCAAAAAGGACATCACTATCACTATTATTATTATTATTATTATTATTATTATTATTATTATTATTATTATTATTATTATTATTATTATGCTATAGCTACATATATTACCACCTTAATAGCACATACACAAATGATAGATGAATTTTAATAAAATTTCTCTACAATAATTCATGACATATAATTTTAAAAAGAAATTAGAATTAAAGAGTGAGAGGAATCATCAGTAGATTTTGGGTGGCATGCTGTAGCAATAATAACGGGAAAGGGATGAGTGTTTATCAAATGCATGGCACTAATTAACGATGATATGGCCTGTAATTTAAGGGAAAAGCATGGGGTATATTAAATGCTAACAACCACACACTAGTTCAATTTGGGTGACGTTAGCAAGACTAGCATCTCTCTGTCTTTCCATACCATAAAAATTAAAATTAAAAAAAGCAAGACTAGCATCAAGAAACGCAGCTTTTTGTGCTCCCTCAGATGCCATACGCTAATTGATCCATGAAATACTGAGAATTCAATAAATGTAAGAAAAATTAACTCAAAGTACTACAAGTATAACATCATTTATAGCCATGAGTAGAACTCACAACTTGCAACACAACAGTTAAAATCTCTCCCTCTCTTGGGTAAAACCCTAGCGCCGCTACGTACTGGGGTTTGCCTGAGTTGTGTGGAGTTTCGTCCCTCCGGCAGTGTAGGACTGTGGTGCTCGGTTTTCGTCTCTTAGTAGACGTGGGGAGTTTGTTTTCTATTGTTTTCTTGAGTGGATCTTGCTCTTGCGCAAAGAGGAAGTTAGGGTTAGGGTTCAATATGGCAACAAACCTAGAGTTGTCAATGAAAAATCTACAACTTGCAGAGGAGGAGGAGGAAGTGATTGATTTCGAGTATCCAGATGCTGAGAAAATTAATGAACAGATTGCACTATGTCTGGTAGGGAAACTTTACACCAAGATCAAGTTCAATCCGGAGGCCTTCATGACAACTATGAAGAATATTTGTAGGCCGGCACAGGGTATGGTGGCAAAAGAACTTGGCAAGAATCTGTTCTCTTTCCAATTTTTCTCAGTGGAAGATAAAGATTGGGTCTTGAATAAAGGGCCATGGACTTTTGACAATTTTATGGTACTGCTTAAACCCCTCAATGGCGACGAGCAGCCATCGGCTATGAAGTTTGATACCGCAAGATTTTGGGTGAAAATTATGGATCTTCCAATGAAAAAGAAGACACATGCCTGGGCTGAACATATTGGTAATATTCTGGGGACATTCATAGCAGTGGATGAAGAAGATATCTTGGCTCATTCAAAGTATCTGAAAATTCGCGTAGATATGGATATATCGAAACCTTTGAGGCGGGGGATGAAAATTAAAATAGAGGGCCAGGTGAAGTGGGTCTCCTTTAAATATGTAAAACTATCGGACTACTGTTATCTGTGTGGTCTAATAGGACATGTCGTCAAAGGTTGCGACGGATACAGATAGGGGATGGAGGAAGAGGATATGCCATATGGTCCTACGCTAAAAGGCTCACCAATGAAGAGGAAGAGAAAGGGAGTGGGAGAAGAAGAACGGGGGGATGATCGAAAAAAGATTCTAGAACTCCAAGGGGAATGGACAGCGTCGAGACTCGCCAGCGGGGCAAAGAAGGTATTGGAATTCAATCACAAAGAAGGGATGAGGGCAGATGAGATGGATCACATGGTCCTTGACATGAACAACAAAAGGAAGAATGATGATGATCGAGGTAGGAAGACTGTGGAGAGGAAGATAAGATTGCTAGAGGACAATAATGTAGATGCTCAAACAGAGGTGGAGGCTGGTAGGGCCAGCCCCACCTAGCAAAATGAAGATCTTTTGATGGAACTGCCCAGGGAGTGGAAACCCTCGCGCAGTTCAAGCGCTCCAATTTGGAGCAAAAAGCAGTGCCCTGACGTAGTCTTTCTCTCCGAGACTATGTTGGACAAATTGAGAGTTGAGAGACTAGGGGTAAAATTTGGGCTTCCTAATTGTCTTGCAGTAAGCAGTAGGGGAAGAGTGGGCGACCTCACAATCTTTCGGAGAGGAGAAGTGGATCTTACTATAACATCATATTCAGATCACCACATTCTATGTGATATCATAGAAGGAGGCATAAGGATTATGAGGTTTAGGGGAATATATGGTTGGGCGGACGGACAGGAGAAATCGAGGACCTAGGAGCTGATGAAGTCGACTGTTGGTGATGACAGCATCCCTACGGTAGTTGGAGGAGACTTTAATGAAATTCTATCAATGGAGGAAAAAGACGGCGGACCATGGAGGAGACAATGTCAACTGGAAAGATTAAGAGAAGTCCTCGAAACATGAAGTATGCAGGACTTGGGATGCAAGGGACCATGGTTTACTTGGCAACGTGGGAATGACAGTCGAACCTGTATTCGAGAACGGTTAGACCGGTTTGTAGCAAATGAAAACTGGTAGAACAACTTTCCCAAGGCAACAGTGCTTAATCCAGTCAGGTACAAGTCCGACCATTGTCCTATTATCCTAGATACAAATCCTAAATACACCAACCTAAGAAGCATACGTCGTTTCAGATTGGAGAAATTCTGGGTAGAAGACCCGAAGTGTGAAACAGTGGCCCGGGAGGCTTGGGATCGCACCGGTGGAGATGTCACACATAAAATAAAAGCATGTAGTGAAAGCCTGCTACTGTGGAGCAAAGATAAATTTGGGCAGGCTGATACTGAGATTCACATAGTAGAGGCTCGTTTGTGTAAGGTGCAAGAGGGTCCTATGAGTCAGAAGAACATGGAGGAGATGAGCAACCTCTCGGCAAACCTTGACGCTTTGCTAAACAAGAAGGACAAGATCTGGCTAATGAGAAGCAGGGCGTTGGAGATAAAAGATGGAGATAGAAATACGAGTTACTTTCACCATAAAGCCAGACAGAGAGCTCGGACAAATCCAATCATGCAGCTGAGGCGTGATGATGGTGAAATAATCAGAGATAACAACAGAATAATGTATATTATCACATATTATTTCTCTGAGATATACAAATCTAGTTACCCGGGGTAGTTCGAGCAGGCGCTAAGTGGTGTGGATACGGTGGTAACGGAGGCCATGAAGGAGACACTCGACCGGTCATATACAAAGGAGGAGGTCAGAACCGCCCTATTCCAAATGCACCCCCTTAAGGCACCGAGACCCGACGGTATGCATGCACTTTTTTATCAAACTTTTTGGAATATTGTTGAGGGCGATGTTTACCGTCAAGTAGTTGATATTCTGAATGGCAGCCACATACCCAATGATGTGAATGAGACTTTTATCACTCTAATCCCAAAGGTCAAGAACTAAGAGATGGTTACCCAATTTCGACCTATAAGCTTGTGCAACGTTGTCTACAAAATTGCCTCTAAGACAATTGCAAACCGCCTCAAGGCCCTCTTACCTGACATTATTACTTTGGAGCAATGTGGTTTTGTCCCAGGTAGACTAATTACAGACAATGTGTTGGTTGTTATGGAGATTTTTCACTCTATGAAGAGAAGGTCCACGGGTCGGAGGGGGACAATGACGGTCAAATTGGACATGAGTAAAGCTTATGATAGGGTGGAATGGGGGTTCCTAAGGGCTGTTATGGAAAAAATGGGGTTCGAACACAGGTGGGTGACTGTGGTGCTAAATTGTATATCTTCTGTGTCGTATAGAGTTTTGGTAAATGGAAATATAACAACATCGATCACCCCCACCCCGGGTCTCCGACAAGGGGACCCGATGTCGCCTTATCTATTCATTCCGATGGCAGAAACTCTATCGGACTCCCTCAAGAAGGCTGTGACAGCAGGTGCTATACATGTGGCAAGGGCTAGTAGGAGTGGGCCCGCTATATCCCATCTGTTCTTTGCGAATGACAGCTAGCTCTTCTTGAGAGCCACGAGACAAGAATGCTCGAAAATGGTTGATATAATAAACCAATATGAAGGAGCATCGGGCTAGAAGGTTAACTTGGAAAATTGGAAGTTTCGTTTAGTAGAAACGTTCCTAGAGAACAACGAGCTGAATTAGCCAACCTATTGGGAATGAAACTAGTTGAAAAACATGACAAGTACCTGGGAGCACCTAACTTTGTGGGGAGGAGCAAGAAGGAGATTTTTGCGACAATTATAGAGGGAGTGTGGAAAAAGCTCAATGGGTGGAAAGAAATTTTTTTGTCTCGAGTCGGGAAAGAAGTGCTTATTAAAGCAGTCATACAGGCGATTCCGACGTATATCATGAGCATCCTTAAACTGCCCCAAACTCTGATAGATGAGATAAATAGCATGTGTGCTAGATTTTGGTGGGGTATGAGGAATGGAGAAAGAAGGCTTCACTGGAAATCATGGGTGTCTTTGTGCAAACCAAAGTGTTTGGGAGGCCTCAAATTTAGACGACTTGAGGTATTCAATGAAGCTCTTCTAGCAAAACAAGGGTGGAGGTTAGTACATAATGAAAACACTCTCTTGTACAAAGTTTTCGAGGCCAAGAAGTATCAAAGGAAAAGACTTTCTGAACTCATCGCTAGGGTATTCAACGAGCTATGCAAGGAAAGGAATTTGGGCGGCCAAAGCATTGCTAAAAATAGGTCTTTACTAGAGAGTGGGGAATGGCACTCAAATCAACATATGGAAAGATCCATGGTTATTCGACGAGAAGGGAACGCAAGCTACCACCATACTGCCATAAGACACACAATAGACTAGGGTGCATGAGCTTATTAACCATGAGATGGGAGAATGGAAAGTGGAACTCATTGAGGACCTGTTCAATGAGAGGGACAAAAACATTATATTATCCATTCCGCTCAGTAACCGTGGCCACCAGGACTCACTGGCGTGATGTTTTGACAACAGGGGCATGTTCACAGTGAAGTCGACATATATGGTGGGAGCTGGAATAAACCTGGATGAGTTCGAACCCTTTTGGCCAAGAATATGGGATGCTAACATTGTGCCGAAAGTGAAAGACTTTTGGTGGAAATGGTGCTCAAATATACTGGTCACCAGAGAGACACTCCATCGGAGGCATATCGCTTCATATAACATTTGCCCAAGATGTCACTCAGGCTAAGACGACGGCTTCCATGCCATTTTCAGTTGCAAAGATGCGCAGTAGGCCTGGAGTATGATAGGGGTGGAGGCTGGAAAGGTGTTGGAGGAATTCACAAGCCCAGGAGATATGATTGTTCAATGGCATGATCAGCTAGACCCGGGGACACTCCATCTAAGGATGACTCTCGCATGGTTAGCCTAGACAACGCGTAATGACTTTGTGTTGAACCAAAAAAGCACCCCTGGGAGAACTTTGATGAGGAGGGCGCAACAAGCTGTAGATGATCTGAACAAGGCACAACAGTTAGAAGCTCGAAGGAGGACACATATGGTCTACATCAGTCCCACATATTGGGTACCTCCCGAAAGAACAACACACAAGTTCAATTTTGATGCGGTAATAAAATCAAATGATTGGGTATCTCTTGGGACTGTAGGACGCAATAACAGGGGACAACTTAAGGTTGCTGCAGTAAGAAAGTGGCGAGCAAGATGGGAACCTAGCGTGGCGGAAGCAAAGGTGGCACTCTACGCAGTACAGTTAGCAAGCAGATTGGCTTTCACCAAGGTAGAATTTGAGTCGGATTGCCTAACGCTCATACACTGAATTAATAACAGTGTGAGATGTTTAGATGAATTAGATATTATTATTGCAGACATTCAATTTTTTTCTAGCAGTTTTGATAGTTGTAAGTGGACGCATGTCCGAAGGGAAGGTAATACAGTGGCGCATAATATGGCCAAAGTAAATCCTGATGGGGAAGAGCAGGTCTGGCTAGGGGTTTGTCCTAGGAAAATCTCATGATATGTACTGATGGATGGTTTATTAATATAAGTTTACCTGCTATCCTTCAAAAAAAAAAAAAAACACACACACAACACAACCCAAACTCTAATAATGGAGTAGATCTAGATATCAAATACCCCAAATGAATAAAAGTTTGACAAGATATGGACAATCTATAAAGAATAATCACCAAGATTAAACTTAGAGTTCAAAAGATACATAAAGGCTTGACCATCAATACTCATTGAAACTCCATTGAAACCCTCACCAAGCTTGAAGAAGGAGTCCACACTACAAGCTCTGAAGGGGGTACTCGATAGAGAGAGAGAGAGAGAGAGAGAGAGAGAGAGAGAGAGAGATTTGAGAGGAAAGGGTTGGCAAATACCCAAAATTCTTTATTCAAAGTGTCTAAGTTTTCCAATAAGCCAATACAATATATATGGGGAGGGGAGGAAGACAATAGCCGAAAAATGAGGAAAAAGAAATCGCGTCAGGGTTAGGCGCTGAGGCGCAGCAAACGCCTAACCCAGAGAGCTGGGGGCGAAGAAACAACGTGAGGCGTGGTTGGTGATACCCAGACAAAACTAGCATCCATGAAGCGCAGTCAGCACCTACAGGGGCTTGTCGGGTCTGCTGACTTCCAACGCGCAAACCTTCTTCGTTTTAACTTGGATTTGGTCATATAATATATCGATAGAAAACTCTCAATGTGTACTATAAGCTCAGTAAATTTCATAGTCATCACAGTTATATCGAATGAGATATAATCAAAAGAGTGAAGACATGTCATTTCTTATTGTCCAATTTTGCCCAAAAACATTATATTATTCAACTAGCTCCTCTTGGCTTGGTCTTGTTCCCTCATGACTTTTTCCTAGCCTTCTTCCATGCCCAATACAGAGCCCTTTAGCTGAAAATGAACCCGAGCTCGAGCTGGAAATTATTGGTGCTGATGTCGGCCCGACCCAAGGTCTTCAATTGGGCTCAGGGATGGCCCGAGACACCATGGAGGTTCGGGAAGGACCCTCATTGAATGCCCGGAAGAACTTGAGGATGATGTGGAGATCGGTCGTCCATGACTTCACCCAATACTCTTCCAACAGGGCCGGGAAACTCACATCAAGGTTGAGGAGAGCTCGGGAGGGGATCAGGTCACTAATACAAAACACTATTTTACCGAATAATTTAAAATTTAATAAATTACCATTTAGACCGATCAAAACAGTAAACGTTATTGCCGAATAATCTACTTCCTAAAGGACCGCATAAGGCCCATTTCTAGATTTTATTAAAACATATCAAATTATCCATTAAGAATTACTTATTTCCCTTATTTTCATATTTTTTTCCACATATAAGGAAGCAAGACCGAAAAAATAGAAAATATATAGGACCTAATTGTCTTTATTTTCCTTTAAAAAAACATTTTTATATTTTTTTCATATATTTTTGCATAAATGGAATCAAACTTCCCTTTATTAAATCAAGCCAAGAAGTCGTAGATATAATTCTCCCTTGGGTGGCATGAAAAATCCCCGATTGCGTGTTCACTGGTCGCTCTATTCATTCTTCTTTGTGCCTTTGCCGTCTCTCTCTCTTAATTACTACTAGTTTTTTACCCATTCTTTCGAATGGGAGTCATTTAGGTATATGAATACCAATACAAATAATATAGAGAATAAATGACCAAAATAATGAAGAATACGACTAAAGCATGACGATCAGATATATAAGAATTCCAACTACGTAATCTATAATAATATAAAAATAATATATTCGAAATTTGAAATACTCAACTCGGAGTGATTGTAGGACTTATTGACCAATCATATTAAAGAAAAAAAATTGATTTAAAAATACAGTAAAAAATTCTTGCCCATGAAATAATAATAAAAAAAATCGATTTGAAAAATAATAATCAAGAATTAGATTAAAAATTTACCTTATCTAACTAGAAATCTACTTCCCAACCCAATTAGGAGTCTAACTCCCACCAAATCTAATTAGGACTCTACCTCTCACCCAAATCTAATTAGGACTCTACCTCTCGACCTGTTGTAAAACTCTTATTAGTATCTATCTCTAATTAATACTAATCTATCCTAAAAACCCTAAACCGAAACCTACCTATAAAAACACAATCTTTATACCATCTGCATGTTGGCAACTATCAATATGCTCCTTACTACAAGTTCATTTTCTATATCATCCATACTCTACAGTGTGAAAACGCATAATCCTCATTTTAATCAGGTTAGCATATTCTTTATCTATGTGTGTTATACTATTGTTGCTTTGTTGAGTACCTTTGTTTTTTAACTCTTTGCACTAATGATGATTATCTACATGGATTACTAATGCTTCTTCATTCTTTTTTTTCGTGGATTTTAGTTTTGTGTTTTTTGAATTGTTTTTCGATTTTGCACAATAGGTATGAGATGGATTCTAGCTAATGGAAGGAAGATAAAATTCTGGAAAGACAGGTGGTGTGATGATCGTACAATCCTAGAGATGATTAACCAGGAAGAAGGAGATATACAAAATAGGGAAGTCACGGTAGATAATTTTATTAGACCAGACAAGACTTGGAATGTGCCGAGGATCAGGACACTCACTAATGATGAGAATGTTATCCAGAAAATCTTGGGTACATCGATTCCCTGGGTTGAAGTACAAGATGCTATCTGTTGGGGTTTTACAGGTTCAGGGAAATTCTCTACGAAAACTGCAACCTCTATTGCTCAGCAAAATAATGATAGGCTAGAGAAATGGGAGTTTAATTGGATTTGGAGACTTGATCTTCCTCCAAAATTTAAAATCTTTTTGTGGCAAGGTTTACGAAATGCTCTTCCCGCTAGAGGGAACCTTTTCCATCGAGGAATTAACCTAGGCTCTCTCTGCCCCGTTTGCCAAGAAGACCTAGAATCTAATGAGCATACTTTTTGGGAGTGCCCCTTGCTAAGAGGGTATGAAATTTAGCGCATCAATATCACTGGCTTCCTTTAGTCCACATTGACCAGTCAAGTCCAACTTTAGAACAACTAATAGGAAATTGGAAGAGAGATAGTAATAACAAAACTATTATCCGTGGAGTTTTCCTTCTGTGGATCTTGTGGAAAAGTTGGAATGATATAGATTTTAGGAACATTATTCATAATCCCTTAGGTAATCTAATCCAGGCAAAAAAGCAGACTACGTAATGGAAAATAAGGAATTCTTTAGAGCTGAGTGGGGTGGAGGCTAGGTACAAAACACTTAGGGGGTTTCCTACAAATAAACTAGTAAAGTGGCAGGCACCCCCTCGTGGAAGCATTAAACTCAATTTTGATGGTTCACGTATTCAAAGTTCGGCGGTTGGAGGATTCCTTCTCAGGGATTGGAGGGGAGCAGTGATCAAAGCAGGTGCAGGGAGCTATGGTCACTCCCCAATCATTGTTGCGGAAGCAAGAGAATTAAGGGATGGGCTACAGGAAGCGACAAATTCAAGTTACTCTAACATCTTTATAGAAGGTGATAATCTGGTGGTAACTCAAGTCATCTTGGGTAATTTCGCGATCCCCTGACAGATTTGACACCTGGTTGATGATATACGTTACCTCCTCTCAAAGTTCACTTGGAGCAATATCTCCCATATTTACAAAGAAGCGAATAGAGCAGCTGCCTGACTTTAAAAAAAATGTCACAATTTGCTGGCAGCTAAAAATTGGGGTCAGATAGATGATAGAGAGTTCAATAATATCTTGTATGAAGATAGGGTGGGTGGGATTCTTGTGAGAAGGAACCCTTAACCACCTCTGTCACTTACCTTGTTAAAAAAAAAAAAAAACTAATGTTGTAAGTGCTTGGGTAATATGACACATAACATATATTAGCGCTTCTCGCTATATAGGACGAAAGGTAGACATGTTAATTATTTGAAATATAGCCATGATCAATTAAATGGAATGGAGTTATAATACTAAATTTGCAATAGAAGCAACCGATCGAAGCCAAGTCCTTACCAGACATATCTAGAAGAATTGCAACAACTTCTTAAAGATTGTGAATGTTCATGTCATTTTTGCATTATTCGTGAATCTATTGTGAAGTAAAATCTAAAATAGAAGAATGCAACGTGTAGGAGGCAAAAATTTGTCGACAAATCAGAAGATGACACGTGGAAATAAATTAAATTTATTTGGCCAATTATTGTCCGCCACATGTAAAATTAATTACGGCGGTCCATTTAATTAAATTTTAAATGGAAATATATCTTGGCCAATAGCGTCAAGACACGTGTCAATTATGATGCAGAAAATATTAATTATTTCTTTATTTAAAGTTAAATGAATAATTAATTAACTTGGGCCCAAGCCCAAAGCCCAACTCAAACCCTAGGCAACCCTATGCCTCCAGAGCTTATAAATAGAGATCATCTCCCTCATTTTCAACACACACTGCAGTCTACCCCGGCGGCATTCGACATTCTGCACTCCAGAGGCTCCAGGAGATCAAACTGCCAGCGGCCTCCAGCTACCAAGCGTCAAGGATCGGATCAAGGTCTGCAAAAGCTCCAAGCATCTACAGCGTCAAGATCAAGAACTGCTACAGAGTTCTTCGACGGGACCTGCAAAGCCTTTAGAAGATCGAACTACAAGCGACCTCCAGCTATCAAGCGCCAAGGACCAACACCTACTAGTTCAACAACTTCTGTTCTTCGCATCAAAGACTGCAGTCATCTTCTTCGTCTGGTTCATCGATCGAGACCAAGCGCTCAAGCCCTCGCATCGAAGAACTAGAAGAAACTGCAACCAACAGTCAACCTGCAAACGGTCAACCTTCGAGCAAGCCTCCAGCTACCAAGCACTAAGGAGATCAATGCTCAAGAACTGCTATAGAGTTCTTCAGCTAAACCTACATTCGAGATCGAGATCAAGCGTCCGCGCCCTCGGCTCACCCAAATTTCAGGAGATCGAATCAGAGGACTACTTTATTGTATTTAATACAGAGATTGTACCCAAAATTCTTTGAAATTAATACAATTATATAAAATTATATTTGTGCACTTATTTCTTGTCTCTATTTATTTTAGATTTGAAATTTGTGTTTACAAATTTGGCACGCCCGGTGGGACATCTCTGCCTCTCATCTCCTTTTCCAAGAAATCAAGTTCAACATTCGACTCAAGCGACGTGATGACACCCTAGAAAGTTGTCTCTCGACTCTCAACAAGGAGGATGACTCAAGCTTCATCCCAGGGGTCAACAACTACATGTGTCACATCGTTTGAGCAACGACTCGAAGGATTGCAACTGTCACCGCTACTATTTTTACGACGCTAGAAAAACCAACGGTGAATGCACCAACTCAATTACTTAAAAATCCAATTACCGGCTCCATCACGTTGGGGGCAACAACTCAAAGGGCTCCTCAATCTTGGAAGCCAACTACGATTACCTTCGCCTCAAAGCAGACTTTACCTTGTGGACTCTAACGATTTGAGGGCTTTGAAGACCATGGCTACTCCAGTGAAGAATACTCTTCTGAAGAAGAATCTATCTTCTCGCAAGCAGAGATTGAATCTACTTATACCTTCGTTATGACGGTGATAACATTTGGAGCTGTTAACATGGAAGAAAAGACTGCCAAGCTTGAGGCTACATTGAGAATAGAAAGCAAAGAGAAAGATAAAAGAATCGACGGGTAAAGTCAACAAATTTTGAAGACTTTCCTGGTCAAAAGTTCAAGACTTCCAAGTCATCCACATAAAGACTCACAAGTCAAAAATTCAAGACTTTCAAGTCATTTACCAAAAAAAAAAAAAGACTCACAAGTCAAAATTGAAAACTTCCAAGTCATTCAAATCAAGACTCACAAGTCAAAAATTCAAGACTTCCAAGTCATCCAAAAAAAGGACTCACAAGTCAAAATTCAAGACTTCCAAGTCATCCAAATTCAAGACTAAAGTCATTCACAAGTCAAAAAATTCAAGACTTCAAGTCATTCACATAAAGACTCACAAAAAAAAAATTCAAGATTCACACAAAAAAAAGTTAAAATTCAAAACTTCCAAGTCATTCAAATCAAGACTCACAAGTAAAAAATTCAAGACTTCCAAGTCATCCAAAAAAAGGACTCACAAGTCAGAATTCAAGACTTCCAAGTCATCCGCATCAAGACTCGCAAGTCAAAAATTTAAGACTTCCAAGTCATCCACAAAAAAAAATTTCAAATCAAAATCCAAGACTTCCAATTCATCAACACCAAAGAATTACAAGTCCAAATCCCAAACTTTCAAGAAAAAGGCTCTCAAGTCACCAAAAGTAAAGACTCCCAAGTCAAAATCCAAGACTTCCAAGTCATCACCGCGAAAGAATTGTAAAAGTCCAAACCCAAGGCTTTCAAGTCAAATTCTCAAGTCACCAAAGTTAAAGACTCTCAAGTCGAAATTCAAAACTTTCAAGTCATAGACTCACAAGTCATCCAAATTGAAATCAACAAAATGAAAGACTCAAAAGTCAAGAAAAAAGAAGACAATGACTTCCAAGTCAGCAATCTACAAGATTTGCAAGTCAGCAAAAATTCAAGACTCTCAAATCAACAAATTTCAAGACTCTCAAGTCACTAAATTCACCGATTTCCAAGTTGACAAATATTAAAGACTTCTAAGTCCACAAAAATTCGAGATTTTCAAATCAACAAACTTCAAAACTTTTAAGTCACAAAATCCATTGACTTCCAAGTCAACAACACTACAAAGACATCCAAGTCAGTCGAACTCCCGTATCAACAAGTCTCCTGACTCCCAAGTCGACAAAATGAAAGACTCACAAGTCAACCAAATTCAAATTAACAAAATGAAAGGGCTCACAAGTCAAGATCACGACTTCCAAATCAATAAAATTCGAGATTCCCATATCAACGATGCATACGACTCTTACGTTAGCAAATCCAAAGACTTTCAAGTCAACAAACTTCAGACTCTTAAGTCATCAAACCAACCGACTTCCAAGTCAAATAAATTGATGACTTCCAAGTCAGCCAAATTCAAGACTACCAAGTCGTCAAAATCAAATTTTAAGGTGAAGAAAAACAATTACTCCTAGGTCAACACAAAAAAACTCCCAAGTCTGTAGACCCCGAAAAAATCCGAAGGACCTCTTCGCGGCGCTACTTAAAAGAGAGGATGTTCTCTTTTTTTAAATTGGGAGCCGACTAGGATTGCTTACCCTTAATTAAAGTTGAACTATTAAGGATGCTTGGTTAACAAGTTAATTTACCCCGAAACTCAATTTTCTTAAAAAAGACAAAAGAGAAAGAAAAGAAAAAAAAAGAAAAAAAGAAAAGAAGGAACCCGGCTGGGTTCAAAGAGAGAAAAACCCAAAAAAAAAGAAAAAATAAGCTAGGAACCCGTCTGGGTTCCAACAGGCCAAGCAAGGGGAAACAAAACACCCAGGAACCCGTCTGGGTTCCAACAGGCCAAATAAGGGAAAAAAAAAGCTAGGAACCCGTCTGGGTTCCTGCCTCTGGCTCGGGGTGAATACAAGACGGGGAAACCCGTCTGGGTAATCTGTCACGAGAAGAAGAAATAAAAAAAAGGTTTTCGGGGAGAAAAAAAAAAAGGTTAGAGTCGCCAGTTGAATTTCAGGATAAAACAACAAACCAGTAAAAATAGACTCCGGCCTACGAACCCAAAGATGGATTCGGGGGTAAGGTTACGGATTTGACAATAAAGATCGTCAAACCCGCCCGTTCAAACGAACGGACTCTACTAGAATTAAATTAAAGCGACAGATTTGAAAAAGGGGAAGGAATTAGATAAATCTCATAATATTATCATTAATGTCATGCAAGAAACGAAAAACAAAGAAAGTACAAAGAAAGCTAATAAGATTACGTTACAATAATACAAAAAAAGCTACGCTAACCTTAAAATAAAGCACGCAATGGAGGGAGAAGAGAAGAGGAATATATTAGTGTCAATACTCCCAGTATATTCCGTGTTTTTGTGGGTGATGAATGGTGGGTATTTATAGGGGAATTAGGTTTAGGTTTAGGTTTGGAGGCTAAGTTAAGCCGCGCGCTGGAATCAACAGAAACCCAGACGGGTTCCTGGAAGGAAAACGGGCCCAGGAACCCAGACGGGTTCCTGTGGGCGGAGTCAACTCGCCCATCAACCCAGACGGGTTCGTGGGCGAGCTAAGCTCCGCCCATCGAACCAGACGTTCTGTGGTGTTGGAGCCGAGCTCCGCCACCAACCTGTGTTCCCGTGATTTGGGCTTTGTATATTTTTTGGAGTTTTCGTGGAAAGAGGCTTGCGTGCCATTTATCGGTTAGCCTATTTTCTAAAACTGACACTAAAAATACTGATACAAAATTCAGCGTCTACAGATAGCCCCCACTTTGATCGAGTTTGAGTAAAACGATGATCAAAGTAGTCTTGATGATCTTGGATATGAATCAGAAGCCTGTTCTGAAGCTGGTTGACGCTTGGAAGCCGGGTCCTGCGTCGATGTAGATGTGATGCTCATCGCATTGTGAAGGCCCGATGATGGCCCTTGTCGCATTGTGAAGGCCCGACAATGGCCCTCGTCGCATTGTGAAGGCCCGACGATGGCCGCTGTTGACGCTTGGAAGCTGGGTCCTGCGCCGATGTAGATGTGATGTTCATCGCATTGTGAAGGCCCGATGATGGCCCTTGTCGCATTGTGAAGGCCCGACAATGGCCCTCGTCGCATTGTGAAGGCCCGACGATGGCCGCCATCGCATTGTGAAGGCCCGATGATGGCCGCCATCGCATTGTGAAGGCCCGATGATGGCCGCCATCGCATTGTGAAGGCCCGATGATGGCCGCTATCGCATTGTGAAGGCCGGCGTTGGCCTCGTCGTATTGTGAAGGCGACGATGGCGCCATCGCATTGTGAAGGCCCGGCGATGATGGCCGATTGATGAAGTGTCGCGTACTAGCGTGGCGGTGATGATGTCATGTATTGTTAGGGCCCGGATGGCGGCGTGGTAGAGAAATGTCGGCGTATTAGCGCTGACGCTAATGGTGTCATGTATTGTTAGGGCCCGATGACGGCCGCTGGTGATGAAGTGTCGCGTATTAGCCCGGCGACGGCTGATGTCATGTATTGTTAAGGCCCGATGATGGCCGCTGAAAAGTGTGTCTTCGTATTGTGAGGGCCCGATGGTGGCTGCTGTCATCGCATTGTGAGGGCCCGATGATGGCCGCTGTCATCGCATTGTGAGGACCCGATGATGGCCGCTGAAAAGTGTATCCTCGTATTGTGAGGGCCCGATGGTGGCCGCTGTCATCGCATTGTGAGGGCCCGATGATGGCCGCTGAAAAAGTGTGTTCATCTTTTGTAACCGCCTGACGATGTACCTCGTGTATTGTCCTGCAAAATAGAGGAGGAGGGCATTAGTTTATATGAAAATCAGAACGAGTTAGAGAATTTACCTGTCAGCTTTAGCTCTCGGAAGTGGGCTGAAATTTGCCATTGCTTTGGGCTTGAACTAGAGCACAATCTTGGGCTCGTTGGCTTTGCCATAAGCCAAGCAAGAACCCGTCCAAGTTCTAGTGGACTGCAAATTCAAGGCCCAATTTGCTGGTGAGTGCACTAGGAACCCGTCCCAGTTCTCATGAGCTGCCCAGGTAAGTTGGGCTCAAAATTGGGCTCAAAACGCAGACGGGTTGTGCTGGTTCTGTCTGCATTCTTTCCGGAACCCGTCTGACATCTTGCAGGCCCATTTCCGTTTGCAAATTCGACTGGGCCGATACATTGGGCCAGCTTCGTGGAACCCGTCCAAGTTCCTTTTTTCTTTGTTTCTTTTTTTACACAGCAACTGGGCCGGCTTCTCTTCTTTTTTTTTTTCCTTTTGGCCAATGCATGGATAGATTTTAGGATAGATTTCCGGCCAATGCATGCTCTCCATTATCTTGCTGCTGGGGCCCGCCGCTTGGCCACTTGTGTTTTGAATTCGTTTGAGTTGGGCTTTAGGATTTAGGAAGAACCCGTCTGTGAACCCGGCTGCGTTCTTTCCGAAGAAAACGAGGCCCGGCTTTAGTTGGGCCGAAAATAACGAGGCCCAAATGCTTTCGTCTTAATGGAACCCGTCTCGGTTCTGGTGGGCCAAAAGCGTGGCCCAACTCTTTCAGCAACCTGTCTGTGTTCTTAGTGGGCCGAAAGATAATTTTTTTTTAGCCCCCTAATTTAGTGGAAGTTCAATTTGACTTTTGCTAAATTAGGGGTCAATTGATAGGCTGCCGTAGGGACTTTTCTGAATTTTTATGGTGGACTTTGTGGACCTAGGCAGACTGTTCCAGCCGATTTGTCCCCTTGCTTGGGCTACATAGCCCCCAGTTTAGTGGCAGTTTGATTTAACTCTTGCTAAACTGGGAGTCAATTGATGGTTGCTGTAGTGACTTGCTTCCTTTTTTGGATTCAAACAGCTCCCGGCTTAATGGAAACTCGATTGAATTTTTCTAAGCGGCCACTCGAAAATGCAGCGTGCCGGCGTCGCACTTATCCGCTCGGTAGCGATACAGAGATGGTAGACTCCTCTTACTACGGTGGGACACTTACGCCGGATCCGGTGGGCGGGTCCATAGAGCTGATAACGCTAGTGGCGGTGGCGACACAGAGGTCTGGCGTGATGACGACTGAGAACGATGCGTCTGCAGGATTCTTACGCTATGTTATACACGACTCTTTGCTATGTACTTAGGACAATGCTATGCAATGATGTACTAAATGCATTTTTCTATACTTATGTACTAATGCAGACTGTTGATGCAATGCTCATGTAATGATGGTGTTATGCAATGCAGTTATGACTTTCTATATACTGCTGAAAACAATCCGGGATAAAGGATTTTCGATCAACACAAAGTCGAACTAACAAGCAAGCACAAAGATTAATCTGGACAAGATCAAAACTCAGTTCGAAAGAGATAGGAAGAAGTTTTCGAATCTTAAGGGAGAGAACAAGTAACTCAGACGCATAAGTCCACCAACAGTTCGAAGAACAATGCAAATATGCGCGGTTGGTTATGGACGTAAGCTAGCCAGAAAGAGCGAACCTCACACAGGAAGGAATAAACACTCAATTTTGAATATGTATGTGGGTTTCTCTCATGCTCAAACCAATAGAAGCAAACTACCATAAGCTTGGTAAGAACCTCGCTCTCCACTACGGGTATGCAATGCACAAGTGACAATCAAAAGGACTTTTTCGGGTTGTAACGGGGCTTAGGCTAGGGTAAGGAGTGGTAAAAATTTGGGAATGAGGAGTTAAAAAGCCATGCTTGGATTGATTTTCAATGAAATCCTCTAAACTCTCCTTCTCACTTAATGTATGCAAAGCGTTTCACCTTCCATCCTAAAACATCTCAACCGAATACAACCGAGTCAAAGTTTTCTGGACTTTAAGTTGAATCTCCCTAACCGCCCTTTTATTTTGAATTTTTTTTGGTTTTTTTTTTTGGTTTTTTTTTTTGATTTTTTTTTTGGGTGATCACGGAGAAGAAATTTCTATTACAACCTCGACTTTGAACAGCATAACCAAATTCGCTCAAGATATGGGACTTTCAGATTCTCCCAGACTTCATATTTTGCTCACACCAAACCAATTGTTCCTTCCAAAAATGACAGACTCTCTTCCAACCAAGCAAGGCTCAAGGGGTACTGGATATCATAGGCTAAGGCTTGTATTGTCAGGGTTCAATCAAAAAAAAGGGGTGAGCAAAGGCTAAGCGGGGCAAAAAAAGAACGGTAAATACAATGCAGGGAAGGCTATTTGGCTATGTAGCTTAAAAAGAAAATCGAATGCCTCAATCATTTTGTCACAGCGTGCAATGCAAATCTGTAGTCTCAAGCAAGATGCAAAACAAGTTCTAGAGATGCAACTAATGGGTGAGTCGCTCAAGGGATCATGGAATTGATGAAGTAATCAATTCAAGTTTTAGGCAATGTGGACTCACGGGACGGGCTCAATCAACTAAGCTTAGCCCAAAGATTTGCGGCACGCACATTTATACCTTCTAAGATAGTCGAAGCAGCCAGATACGTCTTTTATAACTTGTCTCAAAATCAGAAGGTTTGAAGGAAAAGGTTTCAAAAACTTTTGAGATCTCGTCCCGATTTTTCTAAGTGAAGCAAGTTAAGTCGGGAAAAAAAGTCGATTTTTAGAAAAGGTCAAGGACTCTTTTTTGTTTTTTTTTTAACCTTATGACTAAAACTGATATGATGCTCATGCAATGCAATATGTGACCTACATGATGAGAGACGTGGAACTTATGTAATGCAATATGCGACCTACATGGTGGGATCATTCCCACTTCCCCAAACAAAAAAAAAAAAAAAGATGATTAAGTAAATTCGAACTACAGTTTCAGGGCTAGCGAAGACGCATAATTAGCTCGTGGACCCGCATCGCGACCATAATCGGGCCCAATGGAAAACTGCCCGAGTTGAGAGCCCGAAAGGAGTTTTGGCCTACAGCAGATGGGCCGAGGAAGGGAGTACAATGGCCCACGAACCCGTCTGGGTTCCTGGCTTGGAAATTGCGACAGAAGGGCCCAGAAACCCGTCTGGGTTCCTGGCTTGGGGATCAGTGTGGCAACAGGGCCCAGAAACCCGTCTGGGTTCCTGGTTTGGTAATGATGCGATTTGAGCCCAAAAACCCGTCTGGCGGTGGTGTTAGGTCGGTGGAATCCGTCTGGGTTTCGCTAGCATCCTTGCGACGCCGTCTATGCATGTGATCTTCGCATTCTAACTCCGCCACGAAACCCATCTGGGTTTCTCAACACTCTCAAACTGTCGTCGCTCTTTCTTCATCCATATTCCACATTAAACTCATCTGGGTTAAAGCCAAGTGTCTAGAGAGAGGCATTCTAGTTGCTTGGCCTAATCAGTCGATTGTTCTTTTAAGGGCACAATAGCTCGAGTAAGCAGAAGTGTTCATCTTATTAAATGCAGAAATGGGTACATCAACAGACTCTGGGTTTACCCCGACCAACTTAGGACTACTAGAACCTGACTCTATGACCTTTGGGGATGCATCATCCTACGCATGAGTGAATTTATTCTCTTTCATAGGTGATCTCATGGTGGTCGCCATCTTCTCCAATCAGCAGACTTGGATTAAAGCTCGGGTTAGAAAGCGCGGCGATGACTGGGTCGACGGCTTCTTCCTTGTGGGCCTCTTGTTCGAAGAGCTTTCCAAAGATGCCACCTCCAGCGAGGTGAGTCCATTCCAAAGGTGGACGGCTCCTCCTGGGCGGGATGAATGTAGCGGTCGTGGTGACAGCACAGTCATTGAAGATTTCTAATCCCGCCACCAGGATCCCTTGAGATTTCAGATAATGCGGTTTTGGGAAGCCGTAGTAGGCTTCCGAGGTGGGTTTGATGGGGAAATAACACTGTCTCGGATTAGTCCTTCGATCTTATTTTTCAAAGACCAACATACTTCGGTGTCGTGACCTCGACTGCGATGGAAATTGCAGTATTTGTTCCCATCCCACTTCGGAGGCTTATCTTCAGGTTCAGGGGTTGGCAGGGGCAATTGGATGATACCCTTTTTCACCAGTCTTTCCAATGCCCTGGCATAAGACATATCCAACGGGTGGTAAGAGTCGAACCTCGGAGTGTATTGTCTTCGTTGGATGGAATTAGTCTCAACAGTTTTCTGAGGGGGGCTAGGCGCGCTAGTGGCCCACCTGTTGGAGCTAGATCCTTTCCAACCAGAATGTTGTGTGCTTTTTTCATTTATAGCAGCTTCAATTTGAACACACAAGTCCTTTAAAGTCTCAAAGTCTTTGATGGATTGGAAACCAAAATGCCGAGTGATGCGGGGATGGATTCCTTGCCTGAAAGTGCTTAGTTGCATTCTAAAGGGGACAGACTCGTCGATTTCAGATAACATGGAGTGCCATCGCTCGTAATAAGAGAGGAACGATTCATCCTCCTTTTGTTTCAGGGAAGTTAAATCATCCACAGTGACCTCCTTTTGCTGCAGGCGACTGAAATGGCTTATGAAGGCTCTGAATAACTCATCTGCGTTGGTCTTAACTTGCTGGGATAGATTTTGGTACCATACCTTGGCCTTACCTTCTAGAGTGGAAGGGAAGACTGTGGTGTAAAGACCTTCATCTACCTTATGGAGGGGAGCCAGCCTCAGGAATTCCTCCAAGTGATGCGATGGATTTTCAGAGGGTCTAAATTTCATGTTCGGCACCTCAACTTTGTCCCTTATTCTCGATACGCAATGTTTGGGGATAGCAAAATCCATACAAGGGTCGATGAAGGTTGGATCAGTTTTCATCATCCTTCTAGTGAGCATGTCAACTTTCTCCTCAAGTTTCTTGACGTAAGGGTCTTCCGAAGTTCTAGAGTTATTCAGTATAAATTTGGACCTGACCTCACCAAATGACTTAGGTTTTGGGCCTCCTTTTTTGGACTTGGGGTGACCTTCTCCAACCCCATCATCTGCTTCGGCCTCAGATTCGGTGTCATAATAGTTCTCTTCTTCGTCAAGTCCGATGCCGAGCTTTTTGTTGATCTGTTTAATGGCTTCCAGCACGCCATTCATGGTTTGTTGATTTTCATTGAACTTCTTTTCCAGTTTCTCGTTAGTTCTGTCCTCTTGATCTGCCATGCAGAAGGCAATTGCTTCCTGTATCCTCTCATATAGCCCATCAGGTAGCTTGTCACCAGAACTCTCCCCAAAAAGGTTGTTGTTGGGAGATGCTGACATGGTGGATTCACTGGATTGAGCCGACAGTCTGTAATTGGGATTGCGAATAAGCCTGCCGGTTTGTGGGTCACGGATGCGGGCCCGGAGATGGTCTGTTATCTTGCCTGCATGGAAACTGATTAGTGCTCGAAAGAACTTTTACGCCACCCGCCCGATGCATGCATGACTTAGCGGACCTATATGAACCTAGGACATGGACACGACGCCTATATGCTGACACAAGGGTGACTCACCCACTTTTATGGGAGTGCATGTCTTAACACTACATGGACCTAGCATGCGGACTGACAACATTAATCGTCTATTGGGTCCTTACTTGGATCGAGTCACGATCGGTTTGGTTCGCTCGATTCAAGTAATGTGATACAATAGGGATTAGACTTAGGAATGTCATAAAGGGCCGAATAGGATCATCAAGAAGGCATTGGGTTGTCAGGTAGGTGAAGCGGTCAGGCCCGAAGAGAAAAGAGAAGGCCAGACTGGGTTAGGAAACCCGTCTGGGTTCTCTTTTCAAACTGGGCCCAGACCGACAGTGACCAACACAGATGGGCTGGCCTTGACGGGGTGAATACAAGACGGGGAAACCCGTCTGGGTAATCTGTCACGAGAAGAAGAAATAAAAAAAAGGTTTTCGGGGAGAAAAAAAAAAGGTTAGAGTCGCCAGTTGAATTTCAGGATAAAACAACAAACCAGTAAAAATAGACTCCGGCCTACGAACCCAAAGATGGATTCGGGGGTAAGGTTACGGATTTGACAATAAAGATCGTCAAACCCACTGCTCAAACGAACGGACTCTACTAGAATTAAATTAAAGCGAGATTTGAAAAAGGGAAGGAATTAGATAAATCTCATAATATTATCATTAATGTCATGCAAGAAACGAAAAACAAAGAAAGTACAAAGAAAGCTAATAAGATTACGTTACAATAATACAAAAAAAGCTACGCTAACCTTAAAATAAAGCACGCAATGGAGGGAGAAGAGAAGAGGAATATATTAGTGTCAATACTCCCAGTATATTCCGGTGTATTTTTGTGGGTGATGAATGGTGGGTATTTATAGGGGGGAATTAGGTTTAGGTTTGGAGGCTAAGTTAAGCGGCGCGTGGGAATCAACAGAAACCTGCACGGTTCTGGAAGGAAACGGGCCTCGCCCAGAACCCAGACGGGTTCCTGTGGGCGGAGCTGAACTCTGGCCCACTGAACCCAGACGGGTTTCTGTGGGCGGAGCTAAGCTCCGCCATCGAACCTGAGACGGTTCTGTGGTGTTGAGTGAGCTCCGCCACCTGAACCTGTGTTCCCGGCATTTGGGCTTTGTATATTTTTTTGGAGTTTTCGGTGGAAAGAGGCTTGCGTGCCATTTATCGGTTAGCCTATTTTCTAAAACTGACACTAAAAATACTGATACAAAATTCAGCGTCTACAAAGTCACCCGCGACAAAAGATTCATGAGTTCATGACTCCCAAGTCAAAATGAATGACTCATACGCTAGCAAAATTCAATGACTCGCAAGTCAACAGGATGCAGGACTCCAAAGTTAAGAAAGTTAAAGGCTTAGAGGTCAACGGGATGAAGGACTCCCAAGTCAAGATAGATAAAGACTCATAAATTAATAAGAGAGACTCTTAAGTCAGTAAATTCCATAGTTCACTCGTGCAAGACTCCAAAGTCAACAAGGTTAAAGACTTTTACGTCGTCACAACAACGACTCTCAAGTCAAAAGTACAAAATAAAAGGGATCGACTTCCAAATCATCAAAATTTTCGGCTTTCAAGCCGCACTCTGACTTGCCAAGATCTTCATGTTAGTGATTTGCTTCAAGTAAGCACCATCAACAGGATATTCAAGCTAGTTGACAACTTCATTCAAGCATGCAATGTTGGGGCATCTTAGTCGTGTTGGTTGAATTCTTGAGCATTGATCTCCTTAGTGCTTGAGCAATGTAAACACAAATTTCGAATCTAAAATAAATAGAGACAAGAAATCGGTGCACAAATATAATTTTATATAATTGTATTAATTTCAAAGAATTTTGGGTACAATCTCTGTATTAAATTTTTTTGTGGATGACTTGGAAGTCTTAAATTTTTGACTTGCGAGTCTTGATGCGGATGACTTGGAAGTCTTGAATTCTGACTTGTGAGTCCTTTTTTTGGATGACTTGGAAGTCTTGAATTTTTGACTTGTGAGTCTTGATTTGAATGACTTGGAAGTTTTGAATTTTGACTTGTGAGTCTTTTTTTTTGTGCGAATGACTTGAAAGTCTTGAATTTTTGATTTGTGAGTCTTTATTTGAATGACTTGAAAGTCTTGAATTTTTGACCTGTGAGTCTTGATGCGGATGACTTGGAAGTCTTGAATTTTGACTTGTGAGTCCTTTTTTTGAATGACTTGGAAGTCTTGAATTTTTGACTTGTGAGTCTTGATTTGAATGACTTGGAAGTTTTCAATTTTGACTTGTGAGTCTTTTTTTTTATTTGTGAATGACTTTAAAGTCTTGAATTTTTGACTTGTGAGTCTTTATGTGGATGACTTGGAAGTCTTGAACTTTTGACCAGGAAAGTCTTCAAAATTTGTTGACTTTACTCGTCGATTCTTTTGTCTTTCTCTTTGCTTTCTATTCTCAATGTAGCCTCAAGCTTGACAGTCTTTTCTTCCATGTTAACAGCTCCAATTGTTATCACCGTCATAAAGAAGGTATAAGTAGATTCAATCTCTGCTTGCGAGAAGATAGATTCTTCTTCAGAAGAGTATTCTTCACTGGAGTAGCTGTAGACACCGGATTTTGTACCGGTATTAGTTTTAGTTATTTGTAAAAATAAGTTAGCCGAGTAGTTTAGTAGCATGCAAACCCATTTCGTTTCTGGCCCGAAAACAAGCATAATGGCCCAATATTACGGAAAAACCCGTCTGGGTTCGATAGGCCAGAGCATAACTCAGCTCGGATCAAACCGGCTGAGTTTACTGGGCCAGAGCTCAGTTCAGCTCAGGAACCCGTCTGGGTTCCGCGGCCGTATGCTAACCCTAAAACGCACCCCCTACTCCCCCTATTCCACTATAAATTAAACCCTTTTTTCCCTTCCATGGACACGACATTTTGCTAGAGTATTGACACTAGCATAATTCTCTCTACCTCTTCTCTCCCTTTGCATGCTGCTTCACTAAAGGTTAGAATAGTTATCATTGATGTAAACCATGTAGTATAACCTATCGAATTCACGTTTCTTTTGTATTTTCAATTCAGTATTTTGCATGACATTAATGTTAAACTTGTGAGATTCATACTTAATTCCCCTCCTTTTAACTTTTTCCGCTTTGATTTAATTCTAGTAGAGTCTATTCGGTTGAATAGGCGGATTTGGCAATTTTAATTGTCAAATTCGTAACCTTACCCCCGAATCCATCTTTGGATTCGTAGACCGGAGTCCGTGTCAAAATGGTCTGTTGTTTTTTCTCCTAAAAATTCAACTGGCGACTCTATACTCATACTTCGGTATCTTCCTTTTTTTACGGTTTCTTTGACCTAATTTGTGATTAGCGAAAGAAGTAACCCGGTTTGGTTCAATCCATGAACCCAGGCGAGTTTACTGTCTTCTTTTCACTTTCTTTTTGCTTCGCTATTCCTTCGGTCCAATTTGTGGATAGCACCTGAGTTAACCCGGCTCGGTTCAATTCATGAACCCAGACGGATTTATCACCTTCTTTTCAATCTTTCCTTTAGTCTTTTTTCTTGGGGGGGGGGGGGGTCTGCAGCAAAGAAACCCGGCTTGGTTCAAGCGATGAACCCAGACGGGTTTCCTTGTTTTCTCCTTCCTTTTTTATCTCTTTCTTTCTTCTTTCTTAAAAAGGTGAATCTCGGGATCATGGCGCATAAATCGATTTAATCTGTCGGCAAAAATATTCTTAAAAGTTAAACCTTATTTAAGGTTAAGCAATCCTAGTCGGCTCTCAATCAATCACTTTTAAGTAGCGCCGCGAAAAAGGTTATCAATTTTTCGGGGTCTAAAGATTGGCGACTCCACTGGGGACTTAAACTTAAAAAGAGGGTAAAACTTGAAAGAATTAAATTTTAGTGAATTTTGTAAAAAAGGGAGGAATTAATTTATTTCACATTTTTATCATTTTTAGGCATATTGCATACCAGGCTACTCTTGGGCCTTTATGGCTGGGGAGCACAAAAGCGTTGGTTTAGGTTTTAAAACTAGGAATCAATCCCGAGAGCGGGAGGTCACTACTTGTGGGATGCACTTACATCGCCAAGCATTTGATCTCTCCTCTCACCCGTGTTACACTCTAAAGGTTTCCTTGAAACCCAAAGAGCAACACCCCACACATTTTTCCTATGAATTCCATATAAGGAAAATGCACCGGGGCGAGAACATGTGGTACCCTATTCATCTCCCTAAACCTAGAAAAACCCTGGATCTAAAGCCATGGTTAGGCTCATCCCGCATCTGTATGTCATGTAAATTAATCCTGTAAAAGTTGAGTCCAAGTGTCTAACCCGATCATGAGTGGGACGCCATTCTAGCCCGCGTAGGATCAAATGAGAGATGGACTGGCCCAAACCCAGACGGGTTTGGTGGCCTAAACCCAGACGGGTTTGATGGGCCTGGCCTAGTTGGACTCACTGCGGAATCCTGTCTATGCCCATTTGAAAGGGAGGGATTACGCTCAAACCTGCACGCTTGAGCCTGTTTTTCTTCTCCTTCCACATCGGGCCAAACTGTTCGATACTGTAGTCAGCCTGATCCACTTACTATTGATCCTATTCGGCCCTTTATGACGCCATTTGAGTCAGACACCCAATGAGTATCAGTCCTGTCAGTCATCATGCTAGGTCCATATAGAGTTAGGACATGCACTCCCATAAAAGTGGGTGAGTCGCCCTTATGTCAGCATGTAGGCGTCATGTCCATGTCCTAGGTTCATATAGGTCCATTAAGTCATGCATGCATTGGGCGGGTGGCATAAAGGTTCTTTCGAGCACTAATCAGTTTCCATGCAGGCAAGATAGCAGACCATCTCCGAGCCCGCATCCGTGACCCACAAACCGGCAGACTTATTCGCAATCCCAACTACAGGCCACCGGCCCAATCCAGTGAATCTAGTGAATCCACCATGTCAGGATCCCTCGCCAACAACCTTTTCGGGGAGAATTCTGGTGACAAGCAACTTGATGGGCTGTACGAGCGGGTACAGGAAGCAATTGCCATTTGCATGGCAGACCAGGAGGACAGAACCAATGAGAAGCTAGAAAAGAAGTTCAGTGAAAATCAACAAACTATGAATGGCGTGCTGGAAGCCATTAAGCAAATCAACAAAAAGCTGGGCATCGAACTTGAGGAAGAGGAAAACTATTATGGCTCCGAGTCTGAGGCCGAGGCTGATGATGGGGCTGGAGAGGGTCACCCCAAATCCAAAAATGGAGGCCCAAAACCTAAGTCATTTGGTAAAGTCAAGTCCAAACTTGTACTGAATAACTCTAAAACTTCGGAGGACCCCTATGTCAAAAAACTCGAAGAGAAGGTCGATATGCTCACCAGAAGGATGATGAAAGTTGATCCAACCTTTACAGACGCTTGCATGGATTTGGCCATCCCCAAACACCATGTATCAAGGGTAAGGGACAAAGTTGAAGTACCGGGCATCAGGTTCAAACCATCTGAGAACCCATCTCATCATCTAGAGGAGTTCCTGAGGCTGGCCCCTCTTCACAAAGTAAGTCTTTACACCACAGTCTTCCCTTCCACTCTAGAAGGTAAGGCCAAGGTGTGGTACCAAAATCTACCCCCTCACATCAAAACTGACGCAGACGAGTTGTTCAAGACCTTCATCAGCCATTTTAGTCGTCTCCAACAAAAGGAGGTCATCAGAGATGACCTCACTTCCATGAAGCAAGGAGATGATGAGTCATTCCTCTCTTATTATGAATGATGGCACTCAATGTCGTTAAAGATCGACGGCAGTCCCTTTAGGATGCAATTGAGCACTTTCAAGCAAAGCATCCACCCTCGCATCACCCGATTTTGGCTTTCAATCTATCAAAGACTTTGAGACTCAAGGATTTGTGTGCAAATTGAAGCTGCTTACAACGAAGAGCACATAACATTCGATCTAGCTCCAACAGAGGGCCACTAGCGAGCCTAGCCCTCGTAAAACCGCTGAGACTAATTCCATCCAACAGAGGTCAGAAACCTTTCTTACTTTCCTTAACTTGCTTCACTTAGAAAAATCTGGACGAGATCTCAAAAGTTTTTGAAACCTTTTCCTTCAAACCTTCTGATTTTGAGACAAGTTATGAAAGTTGTATCTGACTGCTTTGACCATCTTAGAAAGTATAAATGTGCGTGCCGCAAATCTTTGGGCTAAGTTTAATTGATTGAGCCCCATCCCGTGAGTCCACATTGCCTAAATTTTGAATTGATCACTTTTATCAATTCCATGATCCCTTGAGTGACTCACCCATTAGTTGCATCTCTAGAACTTGTTTTGCATCTTGCTTGAGACTACACATTTGCATTGCACGCTGTGACAAAGTGATTAAGGCATCCGATTTTATTTTGATAAGCTACATAGCTAAATAGCCTTCCTTACATTATATTTACCGTTCTTTTTGCCCCGCCTAGCCTTTGTTTATCCTTTTTTCATGATTGAACCCTGACAATACGAGCCTTGGCCTCTGATATCCAGTATCCCTTTGCCTTGCTTGGTTGGATGAGAGTTTGTCTTTTTTTTTGGAAGTCTGGGAGAATCTGAAAGTCCCATATCTTGAGCGATTGGTATTTGGTTATGTTGTTCATATATTATATCAAAGTCGAAGATTCCATAGATATTCTTCTCCCCGATCACCCACAAAAAATAAAAAAGAAGTAAAAAAAAGGAAAAGAGTTTCAAAAATAAAAGGGTGATTAGGGAGATTCAATTTAAAGTTCAGAAAACTTTGACCTGGTTGTATTCAGTTGAGATGTTTCAGGGTGAAAGGTGAAATGACTTGCATACATTAAGCAAGAAGGAGAGTTCAGAGTGTTTTATTCGTTGAAAATCAATCCAAGCATGGCTCTTAACTCCTCATTCCCAAATTTTACCGCTCCTTACCCTAACCTAAGCCCCGTTGCAACCCGAAAAAGTCTTTTTGATTGTCACTTGTGCATTGCATACCAGTAGTGGAGAGTGAGGTTCTTGCCAAGCTTATGGTAGTTTGTTTCTATTGGTTTGAGTATGAGAAAACACACATACCTATTCAAAATTGAGTGTTTGAGTGTTTGTTCTTTCCTATGTGAGGTTTGTTCTTTTTGATCGACCTACGCCCATAACTAACCGCGCATTTGCATTATTCTTAGAATGTTGGCGGATTTATGCCTCAAGTACTTGTTCTCTCCTTTGGGATTCGAAAATTTCTTCCTATCTCTTTCGAATCGAGTTTTGATTTTGTCAGATTAATCTTTGTGCTTGCTTGTTGAATTGATTTTGTTCGATTTTGTTGTTCCTATCGAAAATTCCTTATCCTGAATCGTTTCAAAGAAAGACGAAAATCTCAATCTATTTTCACTTGCCTCAAACTTAGCAGAGAAGTCAACTTATACCTCCCAACTCTCTCTTTTCGACGCCATCGGACGAAAGGACGATTTGATTCACGTCGGCAAGGAAATAATGGGGATAATGAAACTCGACGGGTTTGATGGTGTTTGGCTTGTGCTTGTGATTTGGAGAAGGCGAGCCAGACGGGTTTACTTGCCTGACGCCAAGATCGCCTTTCCTTAAATCGCACACCAAGTTAGAGTTTCTCGACGAACGCAGACGGCCCGCCACCTATGTGGAGTTCTAAAGGCCGCCTCCTAGAGGTGGGAATCATTTTGGGCCCGAAACCTGCACGGTTTGGGCCACTTTATTGGGCTATCTCACTGAGCCACTTCAACTCTATTTTGGGTCGAATGCGGTCCACAAGATAGTTATATGTCTTCGCCCCAAATCGTAGCTCGAACTTACTTGTAGCATTTAATTTTCGGTCTTTTTTTCGTTTGGGGAAGTGGGAGTA
Organism: Portulaca oleracea; assembly: GCA_029582165.1. Lineage (NCBI taxonomy): Eukaryota > Viridiplantae > Streptophyta > Magnoliopsida > Caryophyllales > Portulacaceae > Portulaca > Portulaca oleracea. The sequence goes on along the minus strand of CM055875.1, from coordinate 32,317,137 downwards.
ATCCCACCATGTAGATTGCATATCGCATTGCACATTATTGTTACATTATGCATAAAGGTACATGAAAATAAAAAAAAGTGCATTACGTAGCACCATCATTGCATAAGCATCACATCAGTGGTTCGCACTAGTGCATAAATAAAAAAAACGTACGTCATGCATCATTGCATTGCATTGTCCTAAGTGCATAATAAAGAGTCATACATAGCATTACATAGGTTCGTTGCATAAAGACCCTGCATGTGCATCATTCTCAGTCCTCATCATGCCAGATCTCCATATCGCCACCACCACTGGCGCTATTAGCCCCATGGGCTCCGCTTCCACCAGCTCCAAAGTAAGTGTCCCACTGGTAGTAGGAGGAGTCTACCACCTCTGTATCGCCACCTGAGCCAGATAGGTGCAACACTTGATCGTGCGCATTAAGCCAAGAGTGTTCTGGAACTTGCCACTCTTGATTACCTCCAGGCCACCCCTGTGGAGTGGGCCAGGAAGATCTTACTACAGGCTCTGGGACAGACAATCCCGACCATACCTGAGTTTTTTTTCCCCAAACACACGTTCGATGTAGCTCCAAACCTCCTTGCGGAGGAGTAACGGGTACAACAGTTTGGGACGGAAGCACTGATGAGGCGCCATCCGCAGGGCAGTTATACCCTACGATGCATGCACCGATCATCGCAGCACCACGCAGGATCGACCGCCGCAAAGGAAGTGCCATAACCTAAATCCACAGTCGGTGCAGGAGACGCAGGAACGTACTCAGGCATTCCATAAGGGTACTGAGGCAAAGGATGAGAGGATTGACGAATAGACCCCGAATGATGAGATTTTGAAGGAGTACCTAAATGCAGTGAAATGCCTTCTTGCTCGCCGCACACAGCTCCACCAACAGCGCTAGACTCGGAGCCTGTCTCCACCACAAAACTGGGGGTACCACGACGAGAACCGCGGCTCCGACGAGAATTCCCATGATCATGAGACCTCACCTGATGCCCGTGCTCACCTAAAGACATGGAGGATATGTTGTTCTCCATGCATCACGAAAGTCGTGGCCAAAACCCGTCTCCGTGGGAATCGTTGAATGACTATCCTCGAGTAAAATACCTTTCCCACGGCCATCGTGAGCGGCATGCCCGTGCTCGCGCTCTCCTCTCCCCGTGCCTTCGGAGAACAGCTTCACCCCCATAAGACCGCCTCGCGTCGGCCATAAAGGAAGAATGTCGAGGAAGGTCCATCTGCTCCGACCGGCCACGAGGCACGTATGCATCTGAATGGCGAGGAGGATCCACAGGACGAGATCGTGCATCATCATCCACGCCAAGGCCCCCAACCACGTAACTCCGCAAGGTCTTTCTCACGAGCCCATTTGAGTATGAAGTAATTTTTGAGGAAGCCTTTTGCTTGTTTCCATCGCCACTGCACAGAATAGGGAAAATTGGTCAAAGTTTGAGCAAGGTACAAGCAAGCAAAGAAAAAGGCGGCTCACTTACCGGCTTTTCCATGATCTTCTCTAGTTCCGGTTTGATGTCCTCACTAGTCGCCCTCGGGTAGCCGCAAACTGTATCCCTAGAACTGCTCTGACTCTTCTCGTCATCCTTGCAATAGGGCCCCAACTGCAACAAGCAAAGAATTGGTCATATTAGGCGGTAATAGAAGGAACATGAAAAGAGTAAATAGAGGTCTTCTTCCCCACCTTTCTGAAGGCCAGGCGGTCCCGATATTGTTCCCATTCCTCCCAGAATTGGTCGGGCGATGCCATCGATGCATGATTAGTATACCAGGAACCTCTCTTAGCTGCTACAAATGTCTCGGCATGCAAGGCTCGCGGATCATGCATGGTCTCGGGTGGGTCTGATGGTATTATCCACCTTTCATGGCCCAGGGTTTGCCTTGTAAGTCTCTCACCAAGACTCCAGACCCAACCGGACGGACTCTCCATCACCAAGCGCAGGGTACTATCCCTATGCGCCGCATTTCGTGAGGGAATAAAGTCTTGCGGAATCTCGAAGCCAACCCAGGCATTCCAATTGACATCATCCTGCACAAGTAAAGGAAACATAAGCCCCAAAGAAATGTAAGAGAGATTACATGAAAGATGTACCTCTTCAAGGTGATCCAAGATGCGGCGCAACTCATCTAAGCTCCCAAATGGTTTCTTCTTTTGCTCGAGGTAGTTTTTGTGCCACCGTTCTGCTGCCGACACTGTCTGGACGTGTCGGGTAGGGATAGTGAATCCCTTAATGTACTCATACCCCCATACCTGCAAATATGTCAATACCGAGACTCATGATATAAAAAAGAAGAGAGAAATGCATGTAAAAGAGAAGCGTCTCGAAGATTACCTCGAGCACCTTCCACATGCTCGGACCGCTTATCTCCCACGGATTCTCCGGTGCAAAGAATGGGTCCACATCAGTGCCAGGCCGAACACCAAAGCGAAGCCAACGAATGAAGTTAGCATAAGCAGCCTTTGCCCAGTTCCGATGAATGACCTGCTCTAGATCAAGGAGATTCTTCATCCAGGTCAAATAAACGTCGTCCCCTCGATTGGCAAACATCGTGGCGGAGATAAAATATGCCAAGAAAATGAAACGACGCTGAAACTCATCCATATGAGTGAAGTCGGCAGAAGTGATGACATCCTCGAAGGAACCATAAGAAAGCTTCATCTTTCGACCAAATCGGCGCCGTTCGAGCACAGGCTCTAATAATTCCATCACCTGATCCGCACAACAGGTCGAATTCGACATCTTGACCACCCCAACAGAGTCTTGTAATCATCACAAAGTCGATAGGGTTATGGCCATCTCTCCTACAGGAGGTGGAAGGTTTTGGTGGAATCCTGCATGAGCGCACGCCCCATCACGCGTGGTGTACAAGGTTCCCAGGCCTTGACACATTTCCAGAAGAGGTCAAATCCCGACTCTTCTAAAAGTGCAAGCGCCCAATTATCTTCCGCAAAATGCTCCACCACCTTGATCGGTTTCCGCATATTGCCACCAGTTCTGAGGGAATCCTCCTGAGGATCCACCATAAAAATTCAAAAAAAAGAGACAAGTCCCTACAGCAAACTATCAAGTGATCCCTAGTTTAGCAAAAGTTAAATTTAACTTCCACTAAATTAGGGGGCTAAAAAAATCATTCGGCCCAACCCAAGACGAATTGAGGGCTTCTTTGCTCTCAGCCCAGACGAGTTCTCACAAGAAAAAAGAGGTTGGGCCGTATGCAGAAGCTCAGACGGGTTCAAGAGAAGTTGGGCCGCATCGGCCCACCCAGACGGGTTCACTTCAGAGAAAAAAGGGGTTGGGCCTTTCTCTTTCGGCCCACCCAGACGGGTTCACATCAGCGAAAAAAAGGGTTGGGCCTCTCTTTTTCGGCCCACCCAGACGGGTTCTCACAGACGAGTTCTTCCAAGAAAAAAGGGGTTTGGGCCTCTCTTTTCGCCCAACCCAGACGAGTTCTCTGTTAAAAAATGGACCAGTTTAGGGGCTAAAAAGGGCCAACACGAGTTGAGGGCCTCTCTTTTTTTTTCGGCCTAAAGAATAACTCAGACGGGCTCGTGGAAACGTTGGGCCGCTCATTTTCCAGCCTAACTCAAATGGGTTCACGAGAAAAAGGTTGGGCCGCTCATTTTTTCGGAATAACCCAGACGGGTTCCTAGCTCAAATGGGCTCATTTTTCGGACTAACTCAGACGGGCTCATTTTTCGGACTAACTCAAATAGGACCTGTTTGGGCCTCTCACGCAGCAAACTCAGACGGGCTCACTATGTGTTCCATTCTAAAAAAATCGGCCTATCTAAAGCTCGATTTGAACAATACGGGTAATCGACATAAATTACTTCATTATTTGTAGCTAAATCAACAAGCTAGAATTAAACATTTCTACTTGCAAATTTATGCTATAATTAAAGAGCAGAGTCAGGAAGGAGACGTTACCCGGACATGTGAATGCTTGTGCCATACGTGATTCCACGGTTCAGGCACCAGTATCGACGGTTCCCAACCCGGCCTAGGAGTCCATGCTCGCCGGGAGGACATTTCATGTGCCCAGTTTGTTGCATGGGGTTGAACGGGCAAATCTCTAACTTTCCTAACCATTGCTTCCTAACTAGTGAATGAATTTTTTTTATTTTTTTTTTGAGCAAGAAAAGGAAGTGGAAGAATGGGATGTGTGATTAAGGGCATGGAGAGGCCCCCTTTTATAAGAAGAATGGATGCATGCATACCACACAAGTGGCCAACCGGCGGGCCCCAGCATTAGTATCATGGAAGGCATGCATTGGCCGAAAATCTATCCTAAAATCTATCCTAAAATCTATCCTAAAGTCACATGCATTGGCCGAAAAAAAATAAAAGAAAGAAAAAAAGAGAGAAAAGAACAAGACGCCAGACGGGTTCGCAGCGAAGCCCAACGTGCCGGCCCAAACTCGTCGCAGCCGAAATGGGCCCTACGATTACAGGCCCAATGCAGGAACTCAGACGGGTTCGCAGCGAAGCCCAACGTGCCGGCCCAAACTCGTCACAGCCGAAATGGGCCTTGCAATTACAGGCCCAATGCATGAACTCAGACGGGTTTTGCAGAGCCAAAATGGGCCCAAACTCGTCGCCCCAATTCAAGCCCAATGCAATTCGAGCGGTAACTCAGACGGGTTTTCTGTCTAAAACAGGCCCAAAGTTCAGGACCAATGCAATTCGAGCATTTCCCATGAAGAAATGGCAAACTTAAGCCCATTTTCGAAAGCTAAAGCACAACTGACAGGTAAATTCTCTGACTCGCTTTGATTTTCAGATAAACTGATGCCCTCCTTCTCTGTTTTGCAGAACAATGCACGAGATACGTCGGTCGTCAGGCGGTTACATAAAGACGAACTCATCTTCGGTGGCCGTCATCGGGCCTTCACAATGCGATGACACCCTTTTCAGCACAAAGACACAAGTCACGGCACGCTTCACGGCGAAATGAAGTGCGCTACCTCGGTCCGCCTCACGGCGAAATGAAGTGGACCACCCCATCATCACGGCATGCTTCACGGCGAAATGAAGCACGTCACCTTGATCCACCTCACGGCGAAATGAAGTGGATCACCTCATCATCACGGCACGCTTCACGGCAATATGAAGCGCGTCACCTCGGTCCGCCTCACGACGAAATGAAGTGGACCACCCCATCATCACGGCATGCTTCACGGCGAAATGAAGCACGTCACCTCGATCCACCTCACGGCGAAATGAAGTGGATTACCTCATCATCACGGCACGCTTCACGGTGAAATGAAGCGTGTCACCTCGGTCCGCCTCACGGCGAAATGAAGTGGACCACCCCATCATCACGGCATGCTTCACGGCGAAATGAAGCACGTCACCTTGATCCACCTCACGGCGAAATGAAGTGGATCACCTCATCATCACGGCACGCTTCACGGCGAAATGAAGCGCGTCACCTCGTCGCCTCACGCGAAATGAAGTGGACCACCCCATCATCACGGCATGCTTCACGGCGAAATGAAGCACGTCACCTTGATCCACCTCACGGCGAAATGAAGTGGATCACCTCATCATCACGGCACGCTTCACGGCGAAATGAAGCGCGTCACCTCGGTCCGCCTCACGGAGAAATGAAGTGGACCACCCCATCATCCTGTCATGCTTCACGGCGAAATGAAGCATGCCCCCCAGATCCGCCTCACGGCGAAATGAAGCGGATCGACCCCGACCGGCTTTACGGAAGAAACTAAGCAGGTCAACCCATACATACACAGGTCTTGCACTCCACGGCGAAATGAAGTGCATGACCTTGATCTACCTCACGGCGAAATGAGGCGGATCAATTCGGTCAGCTTTACGGAAGAAACTAAGCAGGCCAACCAAAATCGATGCAGGACCAAGCTTCCAAGCGTCAACCAGCTTCAGAACAGGCTTCTGATTCATATCCAAAATCATCAAGACTACTTTGATCATCATTTTACTCAAACTCGATCAAAGTGGGGGCTATCTGTAGACACCGGATTTTGTACCGGTATTAGTTTTAGTTATTTGTAAAAATAAGTTAGCCGAGTAGTTTAGTAGCATGCAAACCCATTTCGTTTCTGGCCCGAAAACAAGCATAATGGCCCAATATTACGGAAGAAACCCGTCTGGGTTCGATAGGCCAGAGCATAACTCAGCTCGGATCAAACCGGCTGAGTTTACTGGGCCAGAACTCAGTTCAGCTCAGGAACCCGTCTGGGTTCCGCGGCCGTATGCTAACCCTAAAACGCACCCCCTACTCCCCCTATTCCACTATAAATTAAACCCTTTTTTCCCTTCCATGGACACGACATTATGCTAGAGTATTGACACTAGCATAATTCTCTCTACCTCTTCTCTCCCTTTGCATGCTGCTTCACTAAAGGTTAGAATAGTTATCATTGATGTAAACCATGTAGTATAACCTATCGAATTCACGTTTCTTTTGTATTTTCAATTCAGTATTTTGCATGACATTAATGTTAAACTTGTGAGATTCATACTTAATTCCCCTCCTTTTAACTTTTTCCGCTTTGATTTAATTCTAGTAGAGTCTATTCGGTTGAATAGGCGGATTTGGCAATTTTAATTGTCAAATTCGTAACCTTACCCCCGAATCCATCTTTGGATTCGTAGACCGGAGTCCGTGTCAAAATGGTCTGTTGTTTTTTCTCCTAAAAATTCAACTGGCGACTCTATACTCATACTTCGGTATCTTCCTTTTTTTACGGTTTCTTTGACCTAATTTGTGATTAGCGCAAGAAGTAACCCGGTTTGGTTCAATCCATGAACCCAGGCGGGTTTACTGTCTTCTTTTCACTTTCTTTTTGCTTCGCTATTCCTTCGGTCCAATTTGCGGATAGCACCTGAGTTAACCCGGCTCGGTTCAATTCATGAACCCAGACGGATTTATCACCTTCTTTTCAATCTTTCCTTTAGTCTTTTTCTTGGGGGGGGGGGGGTCTGCAGCAAAGAAACCCGGCTTGGTTCAAGCGATGAACCCAGACGGGTTTCCTTGTTTTCTCCTTCCTTTTTTATCTCTTTCTTTCTTCTTTCTTAAAAAGGTGAATCTCGGGATCATGGCGCATAAATCGATTTAATCTGTCGGCAAAAATATTCTTAAAAGTTAAACCTTATTTAAGGTTAAGCAATCCTAGTCGGCTCTCAATCAATCACTTTTAAGTAGCGCCGCGAAAAAGGTTATCAATTTTTCGGGGTCTACAGTAGCCATGGTCTTCAAAGCCCTCAAATCGTAAGAGTTCACAAGGTGAAGTCTGCTTTGAGGCGAAGGTAATCGTAGTTGGCTTCCAAGATTGAGGAGCCCTTTGAGTTGTTGCCCCAACGTGATGGAGCCGGTAATTGGATTTTTAAGTAATTGAGTTGGTGCATTCACCGTTGGTTTTTCTAGCGTCGTAAAAATAGTAGCGGTGACAGTTGCAATCCTTCGAGTCGTTGCTCCGCTTGATGTGACACATGTAGTTGTTGACCCCTGGGATGAAGCTTGAGTCATCCTCCTTGTTGAGAGTCGAGAGACAACTTTCTAGGGTGTTATCACGTCGCCTGAGTCGAATGTTGAACTTGATTTCTTGGAGAAGGAGATGAGAGGCAGAGATGTCCCATCGGGCGTGCCAAATTTGTAAACACAAATTTCGAATCTAAAATAAATAGAGACAAGAAATCAGTGCACAAATATAATTTTATATAATTGTATTAATTTCAAAGAATTTTGGGTACAATCTCTGTATTAAATACAATAAAGTAGTCCTCTGATTCGATCTCCTGAAATTTGGGTGAGCCGAGGGCGCGGACGCTTGATCTCGATCTCGAATGTAGGTTTAGCTGAAGAACTCTATAGCAGTTCTTGAGCATTGATCTCCTTAGTGCTTGGTAGCTGGAGGCTTGCTCGAAGGTTGACCGTTTGCAGGTTGACTGTTGGTTGCAGTTCTTCAAGTTCTTCGATGCGAGGGCTTGAGTGCTTGGTCTCGATCGATGAACCAGACGAAGAAGATGACTGCAGTCTTTGATGCGAAGAACAGAAGTTGTTGAACTAGCAGGCGTTGGTCCTTGGCGTTTGATAGCTGGAGGTCGCTTGTAGTTCGATATTCTGAAGGCTTTGCAGGTCCCGTCGAAGAACTCTGTAGCAGTTCTTGATCTTGACGCTGTAGATGCTTGGAGCTTTTGCAAACCTTGATCCGATCCTTGACGCTTGGTAGTTGGAGGCCGCTGGCAGTTTGATCTCCTGGAGCCTCTGGAGTGCAGAATGTCGAATGCCGCCGGGGTAGACAGCAGTGTGTGTTGAAAATGAGGGAGATGATCTCTATTTATAAGCTCTGGAGGCATAGGGTTGCCTAGGGTTTGAGTTGGGCTTTGGGCTTGCGCCCAAGTTAATTAATTATTCCTTTAACTTTAAATAAAGAAATAATTAATATTTTCTACATCATAATTGACACGTGTCGTGACGCTATTGGCCAAGATATATTTCCATTTAAAATTTAATTAAATGGACCACCGTAATTAATTTTACACGTGGCGGACAATAATTGGCCAAATAAATTTAATTTATTTCCACGTGTCATCTTCTGATTTGTCGACAAATTTTTGCCTCCTACACAACGTTAAGGTGAAAAAAGGCTTGAAACTAATTGGATAGAAAATTTTCTGAATGTAAGATACGAAAACAATATACGTTTTAACAGTAGTGTTGGTTGGAGTTCGACATTTACAATAATTCCTTTAGACTTTCCTGATAATCTTAAACGAAACCTTCTTACTGTTGTTATGTACGAATCCAATAACACCATTGTCATCATCATCATCATTATCAAAGTAGACACATTCAATGCATATAAGAAAGGTAGGGGAGATAGAGAATTGTAGTATGGATTAAGGTGCGACAATTGAATTCTCAAAATTCCACATTGAAGATATCCCAAAAAAGTGAAAAAGATGGTGGAATCAATGACAAAACTACATTGTACCAATGAAAGAACTACCTAAGTTGTGAAGCAAACAGTGTGGTCGAATAAAATGCATGAACTCAGTCTCCATTGACTTGATATGAACCTAGCAGCCAACTTGCACCCACCAACATGGGCTTCAAAGAAGTATCGTGTAAACCAAAAGATATAATCATACTTAAAATAGATTCTTCCTAGAAAAATTGGACACAGAGTAATTAATTAGATGATTAACTGGAAAACTCATTACTATTTAACCTGCTGACCTCTGTGCATGGAAGTGACACGTGGTTAGCCCGTAAAAGGTGAATAAGAGAGAATGGAAAGATAGACTTACAAAGAGAAGGAGTGACGACTGGGACAATAGGTGTTGCTGTAAATGAATTTCTAGTTGAAGAAAGGGTGAGTGACTTAGGAGGAGGAGAATGGATGGTGTGTTGGGTGCATGTTGGTTAACATAGAGGCTAGAATGATTAATGAGATTAATTCGCTTCTACATTCCATCTTTTCTAATAAGTCAATAAGAAGGAACTAAATCGCGGGGTGAACATAGATGAAGACAGTTCTTTTTCAATAAGTCAGCGTGTTTTTTTTTTAAATGTTTGAAGTGATCATATTATTAATATATACTAATAGATGACATAATTGGAGATGTGAATGGACAGTCTTCATTTGTTGTTAGACGGAGAAGTACGGTGGATAACCTAGTCCGAAACCCACAAAATCCATCCCAAAAACCGCGAAAAAGATGAAATCAAGGAAAACACATAGGCGCGCATGGCAAGCCAAGTCGGTATCTAGACTCGTATTCATCTCTCTACCGGAGTTAAATGTTGACCCGAAATTGGCATCCAGACACCAGTAAACCACGTGGCATGATAGAGACCCCCTCATTTGATCTAACCTTCACTCTCACGTTCAACTATAAATATTCACTCATTTCACTACTTTTCGTCACCCCAAGTTGACCGAGGAGCATTAAAACTAAGTCAACTCAATTTCGTTCTTCCGTTTCTCCCTCTAACACTTGTATCTATGCCACTGTAATTGATTAAAAATTGGTGTTAGAATGCTCATTTTTGTTTATTCATTATTCTTAATTCGTGCTCCCATGTATAAAGATGTCCATGCCTGCATAAAATGTGCTTATACTTTGTTTCTTTATTTTTCTCATTTTCATTCCATTAATTTACATGTTCTAGATAACAAAATCAAAAGAGAAATAATAAGCCTCTCTTTCTACTTTTTCTTTTAATTTAAATTTTTATTTTCATATTCATAATCTTACCCCCCATTCTAAATCCTATGGTTCACGATTTCGGAGTTTTGTTCTTTGTTTATTAATTCTCAATAAAAATTAATTAATCTAAATCTTATGTCATTATGTATTTAAATTTTGAGACCTATAGATTGAAAATGAAATTCATTAGAAATTGACTTAATAGGTGTACCCTGGCCCGCACTGCCATGCATGCTAGGCGACATATATGCTAGTGGCCTGGATACTACATGCCCAATGCAGTCTTTAGACTGGCCAAAGACACTGGATCGGCGACATGCCACGTGGCATCTATGCCAGCTAGTGGCCCGGGTAAGTCCCGAGACTACTTATTCTAGCTTTTAGTGTTTTTTTTATTCCTTATTGGTTTCATTTTTTTTTTCTCGTCTTGAGCAAAAATATGAATTATGAGTTATTCAAACCATTAACGAAAATAAAGATATACACAATAGAAAAATGAAATCAAGTCTCTTAAAGAATAAACAAGCTCTTTTGATTCATTATTTACTTCATGGGGATACTCGAAAAGTTTCCTTCAGAATTGTTCCCGACCTCTAAAGAAAGATTATATTTTTTTTATCAAATTATACTATCATGCAAATCTAATAGTGCTAGTGCAAGTTTTTTAAATTAGATTATTGTATACATCGTGAGCTTAATAGTAAAAAATTGTACAAAATTAGTTGCAATTGTTTTTTTGGTGCCAAAGAAAGCTATATTATATAATACTCAAGTTTATATATATATATATATATATATATATATATATATATATATATATATATAGGAAAATTGGAATCTAATAAACCAAACTTTATGTGCATTTTGATCTAACAAACCCAACTTAATTTTTTGTTAATGGCAAACTGTACTTAACATAATATTTTTCTTGGTAAACCTCCACCAATTTCCGGGTACCGGAAAAATGACATGGAGGTTTTTTTGCTGATGTGGAGTGTTTTATAGGCAAAAAATAAAAAGAAAATGAAGATGGTTTCCTCTTCCTTTTCTCCTTGTCAAGCTTGGTTCTGAGCCTCACATTTTCTTCATCCAAACGATCAAAGTTCTAACTCTCATCCCTCATTCTCTGTAATTCATTTCCCATTCTTGTCACTTTAGACAACAGTTGTTCGAACCTTTCTTCCAACACATTATTCATTTCAATTAGGTTCATTTCAATCAGCAAAAAAACCTTCATGTCATTTTTCCGGTAACCGGAAATTGGTGGAGGTTCACTAAGAAAAATATTATATTAAGTACAGTTTGCCATTAACAAAAAGTTAAGTTTGGTTTGTTAGATCAAAATGGACATAAAGTTTGGTTTATTAGATTCCAATTTTCCCATATATATATATATTTTTTTTTTTTTTTGAAAAAATGTGATGTATATTCAAAGAAAGAGTGTCAACACACCAGAAATACAAGAGTTTAATTACAAACCAAATTTATGAAACTGGAGAAACTAGCTTGATTCTTAGAAATAAAAAGCGTTCTATCTCTCAGATGATGTTTAATAGTGTGGTAAACCTGAATTGGATCCCTTCTGATGTTCTTGAAAGACAGGTTATTCCTCGCTAGCTAGATGTTGTAGATGTAGGAGGAGAAAATGGCAAAAATTATTTGCTTCTTAATCTTGTTGCTTTTGAGATTCAAAAGTTTCCCACCCCATTGGTCCCAACTTCCTGAAATGGGGAGTTTGATCCAGTTATCCAGGTGCTCTCTGAGTTGCTGCGCATAGGTGCAATCGTGGAAAAGATGGTCGATTGTCTCATTTTGATCACCACACATTATGCAGGTAGGGTTGTCTTCATGGTTGTGCAGCCTTGTTTTAACCTGGAGTCTTCCATGAAGTGCCATCCAAGTGCAAAAAGAGTGTCGTGGAGTGTTGTATTTGTTCCACGCAATTTTAGCCCATGGCCATTTGTCATTTTCCCCCTGAAATGCTTTGTATCCCATTGAGACTGAGTATTGAGTTTTGGGAATGCTCAGCAAATTTATTTGCTCTTTTACATCACAAAGTTTCTTGAAATACCAACATGTATCCCCCTTTGGTTGGTATTCCCACCAATTTTGATCTTTGATGTATCTTTCATGAATCCACTTGACCTAGAGACTTTCTTTACGGTCTGCTATTGCCATGGCTTGTTTGGCAATCAGAGCCTTGTTCCAATGAGTCAGGTTTTTGATGCCAAGCCCCCCACATGCTTTTGATTTACAGACTGTTTTCCAGCTTATTGGAGGTGTCTTTGAAAAATCCGTACTCGCTCCCCAAAGGAAATTGCGGCACACTCTTATGATTTGATCAATGACATACTGGGGAATTATCACTATAGAAGCCCAATATGAGAAAGCACCAATTAGAACAGAGTTGATGAGGGTCACCCTACCTGCATAAGATATATTCGCTGTTCTCCAAGATTTGATTCTCAAGGTGATTTTGTCTACCACTTTCTGGCAATCCAGTTTGCTTAACCGGCCGTCAGTTATCGGTATACCCAGGTAGAAAAAAGGAGGGATATCTTCTTCAAAACCAGTCAATTGAAGAATCTGGTTTTTAATGGTTGGCCCAACTCCACTTATCATGACTTTTGATTTTGTGGCATTTGAATTGAGACCAGAAACTTGATGGAAATGATCCAGCATATTCATAATCTTTTGGATGCTAAAGGGATCTGCAGAAGAGAAAATCATCAAGTCATCTGCAAAAATTAAATGTGTGATATTTAAACTCTTACAGCGCGGGAAGTATTTGAAGTAAGGCTCTTTTGAAGCTGCAGAGAGGCTCCTTGAAAGATATTCCATTGAAAGAACGAATAGGAGCGGTGAGATTGGGTCTCCTTGCCGTAGACCTCTTGTTCCTTTGAAATATCAATGTGTTCCTCCATTGATTTGAACAGTGTAGGAAGGGGAAGAAATACAACTCATGATCCATTGAATAAACTGAGGGGGAAATTTGTACCCTTGCATAATTTCTTTGATGAAGTTCCATTTCACACTGTCAAAAGCTTTTTTCAAATCGATTTTGAAGATGCACTTTGATTGGGTGGCTTTCCTGCGAAAACCACGGGAAAGCTCATGGCACATTAGCACATTATGGAGGAGTTCACGCCCTGGGACAAAAGCCGTTTGACTGTCGTTTATCAGATGTGGGAGATAAAGTTTGGTTTATTAGATGCCAATTTTCCTATATATATATATATATATATATATATATATATATATATATATATAGGATCATTGGACGCTAATATACTGAACTATTGGGGTATTGGACAATAATATACCGAACTTTGCGGGCTATTGGACAATATTGCACCTGGAACTATTCCGACGATGGTTGACTCGGTGGATATCATACGTGGCAGGTGAAGGTGCTGAGTTGGCAAAAAAATTTAAATTTTTTGACAGATCAGATTAGCTAATATACTGAACTATTGGGGTATTGGGCAATAATATACCGAACTTTGACCTTGGACAATAATATACTGAACTTTGGGGGGTGTTGGACAATATTGCACCCGGAACTATTCCGATGATGGTTGACTCGGTAGCTCTGTTGGTTAGGGGGGATGAAGTGGGAACACTGGTCGGGGATTCGAAACCTACCATAGACCTATATCCCTTGCCATGCCGCTGAGTTAGGCGGTTTAAACTCCTCGTCAGCGAGTGGGGAAGTTGGCGGGGCCCTCAAGGGAAAGGTATTTCCTTTTTTTTAATATATATAATAAAAAGGGGGCATATTTTTTTTATGCAAAAAGATTACTCTAAAAAAAATATTTAGCTTTTGAGTTCTCATTAAAATAAAGTGCATAAATAGCATAAAAATCCTTATAATTTTAAGCCAATAGTATAATTTTACTCTTCCAAATATTGTTATCAAAACCATTATAATAATTGATATATGTTGTGAATTTTAATTGATTAATATTGAAATAGTTGGAGATTTGAGGGGCGTGCGCGTGATGGAGAAAATTGAAGGTAGTTTTTCTTTTGTTTTTCTAAAGAAAGATAAAAAATGTCAAAGCTCCTACAATGGAAGGGAGTTAGATTTCTAATGTCAAACCATTAAGAAGGGAATAGTCAAAGAGATTTTGTAACTATTATAGTAAGATTTCTCGCACAAGTGGAGACGTGGCAGGTTTATATTTAAGCAATATTCTAAATTACATCTTGAAAATTAACTTAATTAATTACCAAATGTCATATGGTTATATATGGGAATAGATATGGTGAGAAGGGAGTTAGGGCCAGCATGTGAGCCGCATTATGAGCCATTAGATTAGAGATCAATGGTCCACATTAATTCAACAATTTTCTTTTTTTTTTTAAAGGGTCTCACGTGACCCATAAGTGAAAAAAAGGAAATATGAGGAGGTGTGGGAGGTCGCAGGCGTGATTCATCTCCCAAAAAATCTAGAAACTCTTATTCAGCTCTCCAAAAAAGAGATGAGATGGAGTGGCGTATCGTTGGTGCATGCTGGGAGAGGGAGTGAGCGCATGTGGTTAATGGTCGCCGGCTGGAGATGGTGGTGGTGCGAAGTGGTGGTACGGTGGTTGGTGATCACCGAATGGTGATGTTGAGAGGAGGGATATTGTTGGGTCGGGTTAGGGTTTTGAGGTGTTGAAAAAGAGATTGAGGAAGAAAGGAGATGAAGGGATGAAGTAGTATGTTGAACATGATGTTCACTTGGTCAAAACTTGATGCTCATTAGTTTGAACATGATTTCCTTGTTGATTTTGATATAATGTAAATTTGTTTTGAACTTGATGTTTATTTGATTAACACATGATCCATTTCATTTAAATATGATGTCTATTTATTTTACCAATATAAAGTAGCCATTTCCTATTTATTATGATCGTTTTAACCTAATAACTATTTCTGATAATTTTTTATTTTTGTAATGATTTAAAATAAAATTCATTTCTAATAATCTTACCTTCAAGATTGCTTTCAAGAAAAGTGGTTAAAAAAATAATTAAATATAATTATTCCTTACCCAAATAGTACCAAAAATATTAAATCATTCTTTCTATTTTCATTTTAAAAACTAAGCTTTTCATCTTTTAATATTATATTTATTCCCTGGATTTAAAATTTTCTATTTAGTGTTGAGTTTTCCTATATAACTTTTTATTAATTTACTCTACTTGTGTATAACTTTATATTTCTTTTAATTCTTTTTATGTATTGCACATTCAAAATTGTATATTTTAAAAGGCTAACTTATTATCATACCTTTTAATTTCATAATATAATTTTTGCTTTATTCTTTCTATTTTTATATATTTATCATTTAATTTTTCTTTTTTAGATTAAAATATCTACTTTTAGACACCATGCATTGGCCGGATTTCAAATATCTATATATGTTATATGCCAGTTTATTTTCTTTTTCATTTTTTGTATTTTTATTTGAGCAACCCTTTATAATATACTTTCATTTGACGATATTATTTATAGTTTGTTATTTTTAATTTGTATGTACATTAATAGTTTAAATTTCATTTTTATTAAAATTTTCTGTAAAAATATAAGATTGTTCCAAAAAATGTGTTGTTTAATTTTGTGTTATTTAATTTAAGTTTATTGTTTTTTGAAAAGGTATCTATTTTTTTTCGAAAATAGTCAGATTAATACTGGTGTGATTGTCGTCCAAGCAATTAGTTAGAGAGTAATTGATTTTGTGAAATATAAAGTACATTTTCAAATTTTTGTAACAGAAAGAATAAAAACAACAGAGTTTGTTTTTGTTATCTTACCAAACTCAATCTAAATTTTTTATTTTATGGAACTCAATCTAAAATCTGAAAACTTTAGTTTTGTTTTAATTTTGAGGAAGTCAAAAACTGTTGAAAGTGTAAAAGGAAATAATTAAAAAAATATTCTGCTACTATAAAAACCCTAGATCCTCTAACTAACCAACCATATTAATCCTCCTTCCTTCCTTCCTTTTGATTCTTCCTGGAATCACTTTTGACTCTCAAGATTTTCCTCTGCTCTCCTGATGGAGTCATCTTCTTCTTACACTCCTCCTCCCAATTCCAATTCAATCCTCCATCAATTCATAAACCTCTCTTTAGCCTCTTCTGCCAGACCCTCCTCCTCCTCCTCTGTTCCAACTGCTGAGATCATTGCGATTCTGCAGTCTATGCTGGCGAAAGATTGCGATGGGCTCGACATCCTGGTTTCGGAGGTCAAGATCCACATTGCTGAGATCATCGCCAATGAATCCGGGATTTCTTTCTTGCATAAGTTGGTCGAAGTCTGCAGCCAACGCCATGTTCATGACATTCTTGGCGTTCTCATGGGAAATGAACAGCTCTTCTTGCAGACCTGCCTCCACTCTCGAGGGTAATTCAATCAGTCAAAGTCGTAAACAACTTGAGTCTTTCTTTGTTTTTGTTGACTTTGGGTTTGAATTTATGCAGGACTTATTTGGGCAACGGTAACCCGAACGACTCAAGTCTAAGAAGTGTTGTAGCATCGGCTGTGGTGCCCAATGCATCCAGGATGAGCAAGGATAACAATGGCCATTATGTTATCATTTCCTGCTTGAAAATGTTTCAAGCCTTCAATGATGTCATACCGGTAAATTTTAGTACCCCTATCTTTTTTCAATCTTTCTTAGGATTTTCACATCCTCTTTTTAACTAGCTTCATTTTATATTTAAAATTATTATATACACATTGAACAATTGATAGTTAAAAGTTTTTAAAGTTGACTACATGTTGCCAAAGTTTCAGAAATTCAATATCTCACTAAAATTCATGTTGTAGTAGTGTTGTTAAGCTTTAGGAATTTCATTAAAAAAAATGGAAGGATATGCTTCAATGTTCTAATGAAAGATTTTCTTTAGAGGTTGTGATTAAGTAAGATTTCTTCTTTTTTTTTTTGAGAAAGATAAATAAAAAATTAAAATATGAGAAGTATTTATAATTATCTTTCTTATAAGGTTGTTAGTGGAATACTTTGAGAAAAGATTGTTTAATGTTTCAGTTAAAATTGCCTACATTATATTCTATTTAAATAAATGAAATTAGTTTTTTCAAGTGCATAAATTAAAATTGAATCATACATTGGATCGAGTGCTTCAGTTTGAGTTTCAGTTTCATAAACTTGAATATCTCAGTAAAATTCATGGTGTGGCTGATTTATTAAGCTTTAGGTAATACATTAAAAAAAGATAGTAGCTTCAATTTTGTAATGAAAGATTTTCTTTAGGGGTTGCGATTAAATAAGAGTTTCTTTCTTTTTTTTTTAAAGAAAGATAAATAAGAAATTAAAATACGAGTAGTATTTGTGCTTATCTTTCTCATAAAATTGTTAGAGGAATAAGTTGGAGACAAGACTGTTCAATCTTTCGGTTAAGATTGCAAGCTATATATTTTATTTAAATAAATGAAATTAGTTTTGTCAACTACATAAAATAACAGCAATAATTAGATAACTACCTAATTAAATTACAATAACCTTATTTGTGAATCATTCCTTGGAGAACATGTTACCAATATCTAACGAATTAATTAACAAATGCTTTACCTTTTTATCATTGAATTGACTATTGATTATATGTCTAGCTAGTATCATATATAGTTATTACTAGTTATACAGAATTTACATTGAAATTGCACTGTGAAATATGGAGTCATAATTTTTGGATTAAACTTTAGAAAAATTTTCCTGCAGCCTATTTTAGAGGAAATAGGAAATAACTGTTTGGACATTGCCAAGGACAAGAGTGGATGTTGTGTACTACAACAATGCTTGGCTCAACCAGAAGGACAAGTTGGGCGCCAACGCCTTCTGGATGTGATTATCAGCCATGCATATGAGTTGTCCCAGCACGAATACGGGTTCGTTCGTTCTATCTCCTCTTATTTTCCTTGCCAATTCGCTTTTTCCTGGTATTTTATTTGATTCTTTTGCTGAATATATATACACACAAATGGGAATTGAATGCAGAAACTATGTTGTACAATTTGTGATTGGTATGAGGAATGAGATAACTAACACACAAGTGATCCAAAAGCTGGAAGGATCATTTTCATTCCTGGCTAAGAGCAAGTATGGTAGTCATGTGGTTGAGAAATGCTTCAAGGATTGTAGGGATGACATGGTGAAGCTTATTATCAAAGAACTTTGTGATGCTCCCAACTTTCTTGAAATCCTTGAACATCCACTGGGCAACTATGTTGCGCAAACTGCCCTCCATCGATCCAAGGTAAATGAGATTGTCTCATGATAACTTAACTTCCAGAGTTTCGTTTCTCGATTGTTATTACAAATTGAAGACGTTTATTATTATTTTTGTATATTAACTGTACGGTATGTATATGCAATGTTGGGGTAGCTGTCCATGTTGGTGGATCGGATTCAGAGATACAGTGAGTTATTGCAGAGGTATCCATGTGGGAAGAAGGTTTTGTCCCACATCAAGTGCAAGTGCAAGATAGAAGACTTTGGGTTTAATGTGGATTACCTCCCTTAGTTAGTACGTAGCAATTGTGTTTTGTCAAGGAGTGTTTGTTATCTTAGTGTATGTGTCATTGGCTAGCTAGTTGATTAGGGATTTTGAGGACTATCTCGCTACTGAGAACTGGGAAGTAATTGGTGTGTTGTGTAGGGCTTTTTTCTTCCTTTTTGTATGTGAATTCATTGCTTTTTATATGCTTGTTTCCAATTGACTATAAGCTTTTCTTTTAAAACCAAAATATAGCTCCTTGATCAAGAATTTTGGCATGGATCTCGCAATACCATTTCTTTCAACCAACTAGATTGTTGTGACAAGGAGATCCATTGTCTCCATGTCTAATTATCTTATATATGAATGTCTTAAGTAATCATTGAGTTGTTGTCGTATGATCGTGTGATCACGGGTTTGAGTCCTGAAAGCAATATCTTGTGAAATGAAATGTAAAGTTTGGCTACATTAATTGCACCTTTGTGATACTATCTTTCCTCGGACTTGCATTGAAATATATGGTAAAGTTTGCCTATATTAATTACACCTTTAGGGTGAGATCCTTCTCTAAACTCTCTTGCAGGAATGCTTTGTATACTAGGTTTTCCTTTATACATATATCTTAAGCAAGGCAAGAATAATGCTTGACTGTGTAAGTCGGAATTTGTATCAAGATAGCACCTTTTAATTACTTCAAAATCTCATGTCGTTCCTTTCCTTTGCATATAAACATGATAACTTGCCATTCTACAATGCTAATGTAGAGGCAGTGACCAAGCTTAAAGGAGCTGATTGTTCAATACTTTAACATTTTCTTCACACTTGTAAACTTCAACAAGTTGTCCTTGATGTTTGCTAAAAACAACACTAGACAAGGAGAATTTTATTCAAGAAATCTTTAATTTACTAACAATAGACTAACTAAAGTAAAATATCTGAAATGTCTAGTTATCCAAGAGAGACTCTATATTCATGAAAATCATGGATAAAGTTGCTAATCGAATGATATCCTAAAAAGCTAACTCAATATCCAAAACAGGAAGAGCAGTACTCATCCAAACCCGTTTAAGTTCATTAACCTCACACACTATACAATGTCTCTAGCTACTAAAATTTTCCAGGCACACGTCTCTAACCCATGATATGGAAATTCCCCAATTAAACTTTTAGGTCTCGTCTCTAACCCATGACTGTCTGCCCTTGGTCGCTGGAGGGTTCATCGATCGGCCTCTCGGGAGGCCGGTGCTCAGGTTGCCAGGCACACGTCTCTTTGTCTCCTCTTATCTTGACCTGTCGCTTCCTCTCTAAAATTAAACCGATCTTTCGCCTCCTCCTCGATCTACTACTTTTGGCTGCCATCTAGGTGGTCGGAGTTTAGATTGTTGGGGGTCCTTCGACTCTCTGGGTTGTTGGAGTTCCAGTTCCTAGGTTGTGTACCGCTCCTCTACTTATCAACCTCGACTCTTTTTTTCGGTGCTAGTCTAGCATTCGAATTGCTTTATGGCTGGGCTTTCTGGTGCCTTTGTTCAAATCTCCGGGTGCCTTCTTTCTTCTTCATATTCTCTAGGTGTAGGGTTGGTTTCAGGGTTTGCAGGGGAGGTTTTTGTTTTGCTATGTCTCAAGTCCTAGCTGCTAGGTGTTCGGTTTCTTGTTGTTTCTCTAGGTGTCACTCCCTTTGTTTTGATCATGGATTTAAGCAACTGAATTCTTGATAAGTTCAAGGTGTTTGAAACTTAAACTTGAGAGTGTTTTTTCCTCCATTTCTCTGGAAATTTTTCTTCAAAGGTTGAATGCGGTGTCTTCTTGAGTACAGCTTGTGAAAATTTTTCTTCAAAGGTTGAGTGCGGGGAGGTTCATGAAGGGTTGTTGTCTCCCTCCCCTATTCAAAATCATTTGCTTAGTGGTGATGGTGTTACTGTTAATGATTTACCCCTCAAGGTTGTAACCTTTGTGTCTAAGATGCCTATTAAGGATAAGCTTTTGTACTCCCTTTTTGTTGATAATTTGCCTATCAATATGGGTAGCTCGAGGCTCAAAATTTTGCTTGCAAAGTTTGGAGATGTTATTATGCTTATATTCCTGCAAAAGTTGGCAAAAATTGTAGAAAATTTGGTTTTGTGCGGTTTGCAAACAAGAATGATGGGAGGAAAGTCATTAATGAGATGAACCTTAGAATTGTCAATCGATCACATGAAACCCTTTATTTCTTGGTCTAAATTCAAGTCGTTCCACCAACATTCTTTCCACCTTGTTCTTCCTCAGCTTCGACCGTTGTGTCACAGCTCCGACAGCAACGAGGTAATTCATATTGTTTTGCTTCAATTTAATTAGGGTTTAGGGTTTGTCTTGGCTGGATTGGATTGGATTTGTTTCGGTTGCTTCGATTTGTTTATTTAGATTTGTTTCCTTCAATTTCTTACTACATATATTGATTTAAAACTAATATTAAAGTTGTAATACAGCTCTTTTATTCATGTCGGAACTACTTAGACCCTGGTTACTTCAGAATCTAATTAGTTCCGACATGAATAAGGAAGGTGTATTATAGCTTTAATGTTAGTTTTAACCTTAGTGATGTATAATTGAAGCAAAGCTAGGGTTTTGATCAATTCCTAATCCTACTAGGACTCTTAACTTGGCGCCAAAGCTACCCTAGGATGAATCCATATTGGATTCCCCTATGACTCTCCTAATCCTAATTAGATTAGTTACAAAAGTGGCACCAAAATACACACCTTGAATCCGAATTGGATTCCACACTCCTAGATCCTTCTAGACTCTTCTAGCTCCTTCTAGACTCTTCTAACTTGACGCCTAAGCTATTAGATATTACTTGATATCACACTCAGCTAATAATAAGGAAAATACAATAGTAAACTTGCTACTAATAAGGAAAACATAAAAACTGTAAACTTATTCTTGAAAACACCAAAACTGTAAACTTCTTCTTGAAAACACCAAAACTGTGAACTTCTTCTTGAAAACACCAAAACTGTAAATGTAACACCCCAACCTTAATCACAAGATTAAATACCTACTTAGCACCCAAACCTGTGATTAGCGCAGCGGAATACCAAGGTCGGAGTATTACCGCCGTCCCGAAAGAGACAAGGCAAAACACAAACCACCAACACTTTATAACCATAAGAAAGGGAAATGCTAAACTCCAAACCCAAAACATAAGTACAAACTTATACAATCCTTGAATTTACCGAAATTCAAGCAACTGCCAAACCGGTTCTCCTGCCATTAACGTGACTTAGGGACTACCTCACGCGATTGAAGCTACCTCGGAACTGATTTGCCTTTGCCTCGGGAGCTCGAACCTCCTAAAAACAAAACATTAAAACATTGCAAAAAAAAGGGTGAGTGGGGAAACACTCAGTACGTAAACCTCCAACACGTACTCAAATTCGTGTCGTTACGGTTTTGGCCATATCCCGGCCCATACTAGTCGGAATTTCGAAATTCCAAAGCCTATGGTTAGCTAACACTTTGGGCTATCTCATGGAGTAAAAATCTGGCCTAATATCTCACTTTTAGGTCTCGGAAATTTTCCAGAAACTAACCAGAAACTTTATTTACCGAAATTTCAGTTTTTAACTTGATTTTTCACCCTTAATCATACTAAACATAACCAAATCTCACCTAAACTTTAATCCACCATATTTCCAGAATATAAACCTTGAAAATTAACTCATCAAGGACCTTAAAAACCACATGCATCCATGGGTTAAACATAAACTCAACATAAAAGACATATTCTTGAACTCTTGCATCAAAACCTCACTAATTTACCCAAATTAAACATAATAACACTTAATTCATAATCTTAAAACATAAACTCAGCCCTTGAATACTCAGAATCTTTCAAGAAATTCACATGCATTGACATATAATCATCATCCACCATGAATTCAACCATAAAACCTCATAAACACTTAGAAACATACATGCATACACTCAAAACTTAAACCCTAACTTAACCAATACAATTGTATACTTGAATTCACGATAAAAGAGAGTAAAAGAGATGAAAATTACAAAAGAAACATATATAAAACATGGATTTTCAGATTAGGGTTTAGAGAAACTGAAATTGGGGGTTTTGAGAGGTTACCTTTGAGGTTAAAATTGGAGAAAACACAAGAGAGAGGAAGAGGGGGTGCGACGGCCACCACGGCGGCGGCGCCGGAAAAAGTGGCGGCTGGGGTGGCTGCTGGTGCTCGGCAGGTTGGAGGGAGAAAGAGGAAGATGCAAGCCTTTGAGAGTTGTCTAATTTGAATGAGAATAAAATGACTTAAGCCCCTATTACTAATACATATATATCTCAACTTAACACTATCATCTAATTAAATTAAACACTAATAACAATTAAAATAAAACCTTAATTAAATAGTAATAGGATGATAACATTAGGATAAATATATTGTAATTATTGTAGTAAATTGAAGTATTGGGTTTTGTAGGAAATAAAATATATTGATAACAATTTGGTAACATAAAAAAAATAAAATACAATGGAACTTGGATTAAAAATAATACAGTGGGTAAAATTACCACTTGAAATTATGTAAAGGAAATGTAATTTAAATGAATTAAAATTGGGACGGTAAAATATATATAGAAATAGAGGCGGATAATTATTAACCGCTTCTCGGTAAATAAATTTATAACACACATCATATAACCTGAAATACTTTAACTTATTGAATGAATATGTAAAGTAAATCTTTTTTAAGCCGATAATTCGGCACCTTAGCCATCTCCTGCACGAGATTTGACACCGATAACAATAAATAAATAAGTAAATGAATAAATAAATAAAGGTAAACGCGAAAAATTTATAACACGATTTGGACAATTACGGTGATTTATAGATAATTAAACATGATTTTGGGGCGGGTTATTACAGTAAACTTCTTCTTGAAAACACCAAAACTGTGAACTTTTCTTCTATTAAGTTGTCACTTGACTTTGGTCATCCATCTTAAGTTGGGCTTGAATTTGGACGTCCTCTTGGGCTCGGACGTGACTTTGGACGTCCTCTATTAGCTTGCTTGGCTTGGATGTTCTCTTGGGCTTTGGACGTGACCTTAAGTTGGATTGATCTCCACCAACATGAATCTTGGTCTCCAAAGGTGAGCCCAAAGCTATGTGAATCTCCATCTCCTTCCATGAACCTAGGCTCCCCAAAGGTGAGACCAAGGCTAGGCAGATCTCCATCACTTAGTCCTGAAGTTTGACACTAATCAGGAGATAAATTCAAACATGAGAAGAAAAAGAAAAACATTACATGAGCATTTTTTTTTCAACCTACAAACTTTAAGGTTTTTTTTTTCAACCCATAAACTTTAAGGTCCAAAAAATAAATAATAAAACTAAGGGTTCAAAAAATAAATTACCCTAAATTTCAAGGTCCAAAATGCAAAAAATACGTTTTAATATGCCCGTGCATAACACGGGTTTAATACTAGTTTTTGTTAAGACAAGTATAATACTAGTGTGACTGTCGTCTAAGCGATTAGTTAGAGAGTAATTTATTTTGTGAAACATAAAGGTGACGTTTGGTGCCCGATTGTTGGCTGTTGTCTGTTTTTAACAGTTGGATGTTTTGTTAGCTGTTTGACTTTTGGCTGTTTTGTTAGCTGTTTTTGTCAGCTGTTTGTATAAAAGAGTGTTTGGTAGAGTTAGATGTTTGTAGGATGGCTTTTTCTCCTGATTTCCAATTGTACCCTTGAGTTTTATTTTTAGTGTTTTTTAAGATTATGATTTTTTAATATTCATTTTTAGGTTTTTTCGTCCATATTGTAATTCATTTTTAGGTTTAACATTATGATTTATATTCATTTTTAATTTTTTTTTTATCCTGATGTTGTAAAACCCCGAATTTTTGGTTAGCGCGACCGTTAGTTCCGTTTGGCAGACCGTTGGTGTTGAGTTTAAGTTTCGAGGACGAAACTTCTTTGAAGGAGGTAATGATGTAAAACCTCGAGTTTTGGGAAGAACGGAATCATTAGAATTATTGCCGAACCGTTAGGTCTAAGTTTAAGTTTCGAGGACGAAACTTCTTTTAAGGAGGTAATGATGTAAAACCCCGAAAAATCCAAAGATGTTGACCGTAACGTCGTTAATAAATTAGGTTGACTTCGTTAATTGATAAATGTTCATTTGTGATTATTTTGCTGACACTTGAGCTCGTAGGACCGTTGGGGGATTAATAGGGTATTTTAGTAATTTTTTTTATGTCCATGGAATTGCATGGGTAAATTGTTAACATCGTGTGTTGTTATTATTATTATTATTATTATTATTATTATTATTATGTGATTATTATTGTTATATGATTTTTATTACTATTATATGATATGATTATTAGTATTAAGTGACTTTATTATTAGTATCACTTTTAGCATTCTGATTCGTATCAGTAGTACTAGTTAGTAGTAGTAATTGTTATTAGTATTAACTAGTAGGACTAATTAGTAGTATTAGTGTTATTAGAAATAGTATAGTTATTAGTATTAACTAGCATGATAAGTTAGTAGTGTTAGTAGTGGTAAAACCCACCTTAGATAGACTTTTCGGCTGAGATTTGATTTCCTTAGTCAGTGAGAGGAATTGGTTAGAATTAGAGTTAGATTAGAGTTAATATTAATGTTAGTTGGGTGGGAGATTAGAAGTTAACATAGTTATTAACCTAATTTCTTTCAAAAGCAAAAACCTACGCATACCTTCCGTTTCTCTCCCTCTCATCGTGCCTCCCTCTCTTCCTCTCTCTTTCTCTCTGTCGGGCCGCCACCAAGACGTCGCCGGACTCTACCCGACGTAGCCGGAGAACCCCAGCACCACCGTCGACCTGCCCTCCTCCCTATTCTCTCTTTCTCTTACCCGACACACTCTGTTTTCCGTTCCGCTCACTCTGTTTCGATATCATCCTCCGCCGCGCCTCCACTGTCGCACCACCGCCTCCGCCGCCTTCCCACGATGCCTACGACCACCAAGCATCGCCCCTGACTCTCCGGAACCACCTTGTGTAATCCCCTGCCCTAAAAATTCGAGTTCTTGTTTTGAATTGTTCATACTCTGTTTTTCATGGTTCATACTCTCTTCGGGTTCAGTTGGGGTTCCTTTGTCCATGCTTGTTGTGATTCGTTTCTCTGTTGCGTGGGTGTGTTTTAAGTGTTTAGCATAATCTTGTTTTAAGGGTTAGTAATGTTATATACATGAATTGGGGTGTTGGATTAGCAAGATAAAATCTTGTTTGAATTGGTTAAGTGTTTACATGCTTTGTTTGGTTCTTTCATGTTCATAACATGTGTTTTAGTTGGGATTATTCTTGCAAATGATGCTATGTTAAGACTAGTGTATGTTATGCAAGTAGATGAGTAACTACAATTAATTATGAGACCCTTTTTCTGAATTCATGTCCGGATTAGCGAGTGTTTTGTTAAGTAAATCATGCTAGGTTTAATAGAGTAAATCATGTATGTTTTAGTAGAATCAATCATGCTAATATGTGAGTTATATTAGACGTTTTATTAGTGTAAATCATGTTAGATTTTAGTAGAGTAAATTTATGTAAATTAAAGTGAAATACTTGCAAATCATATGGTTATTCTTTCTAGCTAAGTTAAGTTGTTATTGTTTTAGTTTATGTTGTAAAATAGCATGATAATTGTTAAATCATGTTTAGTGGCTTATTAAAGTTACTTCATGCAAATTTTTGAGAATGTTATTAGTGTACCTATCAAGTTATAATTTATGTTTGTTAGTTAGATGACTAGGTATTGTTTTAGTTATTCATATGGCTGGTATGAAGTTATTATATGCAAATCATGTTGAGTGGTTAAATTAAAATTGGTTTTAGTGAGTTTAATAGTAGAAATTATGTTATAGTCGTCGTTTGATCGAACCGTTTGAACTGAAGTTTCCTTATAATGTTAGCTTTCATATGAATTTTACGGATCAGACTTTGGAATTTTATAAGTCGAGTTATACCCCGATTACCAGACCTAGGTTAAACCTGGACAGTTTGGAAAGATGACTGTTTTTGAGGACCTTAAAGCGTGTGTTGGGTCTCGAGTTCAACATAAGAGTTTTATTAGACATCCCGAGGTTTCCGAAAAGTCCAAAACCAGACCCATAGGATGTCGGGAAGTCAAGTTTTGACCCCTTTTTATGTGGATGCTGTAATCTGTTTTGTTGATGTTATCCATTAATGAAAGTGTTGTTGTGTGAAAAGGTTGTTTTGATCTTGTTATGTGATTATTGGGAATGTGTTAGGTAATTTAAAGTGTAAATTCATGAATGATGGGAACCTATGGTGTTCCTAGGGGAGGGTTAGTTAGAAGTTAGATAATACTAACTTCGAAGGGCACGTTTTGATTAGAATAATTATTCTATTTTAGGCCCGAGCTAATTCGCGTCGTTAATGAGCTCAAGTGTGTTCGTTTTTGCTGTGAAGTTAATCAGGTAATGTCTATGCTCTAATCCCCACTGCGATGCCCTTTAAATGTGTTTTAATGTTTTCTAATCTGTTTTGAGAATTGCATTCCGAAAGGGGACTTTATGTGGAAAATGTGGTCATCTATTTTATAACTGTTTGTAATTATTGTACTTTGATTTATGAGTTATCAAAATTGAGATGATCTTTTATGAGTAGTTTTATTATGGGTTTTGGATAACCTGGGCTGGGTTGACTTGAGAGCTGTGAGCTGAGTTTTGCATAAGACATTAATAATTCAAAGTGAAACATTAAGCGGATTTATTGTTTTGATGCCTTTGACAGGCTAATGTTTTTGCGGGCGATAACCTGGAGACCAGGATTTGATGCCTGTATGGGTTATGTGTCAATAGATGTTTTTTGATGCCTTTGGTAGGCGATTGCTTTGATGCCTTTGGTAGGCGAATGTTACTCTATGGGATGTGGTATCCCGCCCGCATAATAAAATATGGATTGGTTGGGTTGAGGAAAATAGTTAAGGGATTAAAGGTTTGTGAAATGGTTTGACTTGTTCCCTCTCCCTCAAATGAGTTGAAATGAACTTAACTTGTTTTTAACGTTAGGGGTAGACATTATTGAGATTTCCCTCATTTTTTGAAATGTTTTGTTTTCAGGTTATGAATAATATGTTGGGAACGGAAATTAGCAGTGAGGCTTGACATGTTTAGTTTTTATTAGCCGTGTTATGTTTCAACTCAAAAAGACTTGAAGTTAGGGTTGCTAAGTTTGTTTTCTCAATTTGAGTTTGTTAGTTTGGTTTACCGTTATCAGACAGTTGTAGTTTCCTTCTCGCCTTGTGTTCCTTCGGGGATATGGCAGTGACGCCCATTAAGAGTTTTGAGTCTTCCGCTAATTTTATCTGTTAATGTTAGTTTGACTTTGACTTTTCTATAATTGAATTTCCGGGGCGTTACAGATGTACTTTTACAATTTAATGTAGATATTTTATAATTTATTTGTAGAAATTACACTATTCTAAACAATAGGTATATGTATAATCAATTAGTAACTACATTGTCAACATAAACAATAATGACAATATGAGTCTCTTATCCAAATTAATAGGAAAAGCAAATGAACTAGGAGATTTTGAATACAAGTATCATCATACATAAATCCCATTGTCCAAAAGGATAAGAAACGCAAATGAATGAAGACTATTAAAATTACGTAACGACATACCCTGAGAATTGATACTTGGTTCTATGACATCTAGCTACATAAAAACATGGGTTAGAACACCCTACGACGTCCAACTGCAGCCAAATTGGAAGCAATGTTATCACGAATATTTGACATCTCTCTAACTCGTGAGCTTTTAGCAAATGATTCTCCATTGTTACGTGTCGCGGCAGAGGAGGCATTTTTGTACTGCGGTGAAGTGAAATTACCTAAATTATTTTGATGGCAATTTTTGTAATTTTTGTGAATTAGTTGGTTAATATGGTAATTTAAAACATAAAAAGCCAACAGCTATTTACAAAAAGTTACTATGAGTAGCTTTTTTACAAATTGGCTTTTGGGGGCAAAAAGCTAATTTAATATGTCAACCTACCAAACACCCCAAATTGTCATATTAACTAGTCAAACAGCTAAAAATCCTCCAAAATGCTATTTTCCCCAAAAAGTTGGGCACCAAACGCCCCCAAAATAAATTTTCAAATTTTTTCAACAGAGAGAATAAAAAACATAGTTTGTTATCTTAGTTTGTTTTATTTTGAGGAAGTTAAAACCCTCCATCTCTATTTATTGTCATTAATTGAGTTTTTATTTTGGACTATTTTGAAATGCTTTAAAATAGTATTTTGTTCAATTCTATATTTTGATGGGGGGTTATGAGGGCCTTAATTAGACAGTATTTTGTATTTTGCAAAAAAAATTTAAAAACATACTATTGTGTGTACATAGAAAAACTTATTCAAATTCGATTTTGTCATGTAATGATTTATTAAAAATTTTCTAAATAATAATAATAATTATTATTATTATTATAATAATAGCAACAATAATAATAGTAATAATGATAATAATACTTATTGTTAATTGTGTCCTTTTTGGTCACTTTATATTCAATAGCCAATTTAACAACTAATTTTACCGAACACATTCTTTACAAATATCTAGCTAAACAGCTATCAGCTATTTGCTAAAATGTAATAGCTATCCGCTATATGGACAACTATAAGCTACATCAACAACTATCCGCTACCTAATCCGTTAAATTTGTCGAACAAAGCCTAAGAGACATGTTGAAATATAGATGATAAACAACAAGCACATATATAATAGAAATAAGTCATTTAGCTCAAAAATGTTAAAGTATATTGTACCTTTGTTTCAAATTTGGACAAAGCAGATACATAAAATCAATATAGTGTAAAAATATAACCTTCTAAATTGAAAATGTCAAAATGGTTGTTAAAGTCACGAAATATCCAAGCGTACCCCTTCTTATAGGGGTTAGGGGTAAGCGAAGGATCAAAGTCATTACAACTGATGAGATAAACATTTAAATTGGAAACATGCTCAATGAGGAATAGTATCTATATTCATTTGCAACTAAGAAAGAACAAAAAGGGATGGACACAACAACTTAAATTTGAAGCAAACAAATGCAGATCCCCACAAAATAACTAAAATTGAAATAGTATGAAGAATATAACATCATGCAACATATGAAGAAAGCTCAACACTACACTACTTAGGCATGAATCACCTGGGAAAAGTGAAAACAACAATGGTGGAGTTAGTGTTGTAGGTGTTGAGTTGTCCCACATCAGCCTTTGACACCCACATTGTGGTGTTTATAATGTTTTGGGTGCCTCAACCTCCTAAGCTAGCTTTTGGATTGAATTGGGCTCAAGTCCATTATTTCACATGGTATCAGAGCCAGGGTCATTGATGTCGGGGCCGTGCCCGCAGTTGTCTGTGCCTCGTGGTGAGGGGGGCGTGTTGAGTTGTCCCACATCGGCTTTGACACCCATATTGTGGTGTTTATAATGGCTTGGGTGCCTCAACCTCCTAAGCTAGCTTTTGGGGTTGAATTGGGCTCAAGTCCATTATTTCACAGTAGGCGGTGAATCAATGCAAGATGAAGGCTTTAGTTGTCAGATTAATTAATATTGGTACCAATCAACCCACAAATTTATCAAAAAATAGAAGCCAAACAGTAAACAAATTTAAACCAATCAACCCAGAAATTTAACAAACTCACTCGCCTAACAGAGAAGAAGCTCTACTATACTGTAACGATCAATTTCAGGGTTGTAGCCTATAAGTCTGTTCTGAAAGAAAAGAAGAGGAAGATCTAAATGAAAGGAGTAAGAAGCTATGATTCATTCATGCAAATCACAAACCCAAATGTCAGAATCCGCTGATTGTCATTAAAATTCACAATCACCAGGAATCGAAACTCAACACCCCAGAAAAAATCAAGCAGGGTGAGACGGAAACAAAGAACTGAAGAACGATTTAGTGTCAAACCTTTTTCTTTCATTTTCAGAATTTCCACTTCCTAGACAAAATTCCCGAAACAAAAGAAAATGAATGGGGATGATTTAGAAGAGAAGATCGAACATGGAAGGACCTCGCTGGAACAAAGATAAAAAAAACTTTTCGGAGAGGAGTAGTCGTCGGCCGCTGGTGGGATGACCGGAGAGGAGGAGGAGGAACTGTGGGAATGGCAGTGGAACTCGAGAAAATAAGGCCTTGTTCGGCAAAATTAGCGTTTTAGATAGCGGATAGCGGTTTAGGTAGCGGATAGAGATTTAGGTAGCAGATAGCGGTTTAAGTAGCAGATAGCGGATGACTGATCAAACGAGAATTGTGTTCGGTAAATTTAGCGATTGAAATAGCAGATTAATGTGAATTGACATAAAAGGATATCAATAATTTTCAAATATAAAATTTTCAAAGGGTATTTTTTGACTAAAAAAAATGAAACGCTACTCCAAACGCTAAAGGTACGTTAACTTTACTAGGCCTCAACCCGTGCGATGCACGGAGTATATTAAAATAGTTATTTCAAAAAATCAAAAATTCAATAGAAATTGTAAATATAATTTAGAAGGATTATTCCAAAATAATTATAATTACTTATAGTTGCACCAAAATATAATCGTGTATTAATATTATTATTATTAATTTTATATTTCACTTCATGTATCTCAAAAAAATATATAATTTTCTATGTATTCACTTCGTGTATCTTATATTATTATTATTATTATTATTATTATTATTATTTTAAAAATAAAGTTACCGTCTAGATTATTTACTTATTATTGTGTATATTATTTATCCGAATTTTTATTTGTCAAATAAATAAATAAATTATGTGCATTCTTAATCACTCTCCTTTCAATATTTGGGGGTGACCCATAACTTTGTCATTATATATTTGCCCTCTTTCTAATTCATATTCCCATTTGTATATAGTTTAGTGTACTTTCTGATTTTTTTAATTTTAAAATAAAATCCGGATTGAAAATTAAAAAAATTGAAAATAGAAAAGAAAATAATTTTCTACATTGTGATTGGCCAATTCCCCTACAGTCTCTCTCATGGCTCTATTTCGTGGGACCCACAATGATTTCTAGTATAATATATGGATTGAAGTTTCGCAAAACGCTCCTTAAAACGCTAAACGCTCCTCAAAACGCTAGTTTACCAAACACTAATATTTATGCAATTAGAGTTTTGACTTAGTCAAGACGCTAAACGCTATACGCCAAACGGTACTGGCGAACATAGCCTAAAAGTGAAGCAGATAAGAGTAAATGGGCAATAGTTGTCAGTCTGTCACCGTCAGCCACCCCATACCAAATTGTAGATTCCTACAGTAATTTGCAAGAAGGCAACTGACAGTAGTGCCCTTCGTATACTATAGAATGCTACAGTAGTTTCGCAAGCAGTCATCCCCGCTTTTAATATGTTATAGATATAGATATAGATTATAGATTCTTATTCTTATTCAACCAAAATATAGCAATAAATTACTAAAAGGTATCCTATATTTTGCAGTATCTATTTTTAGGGGACCATATTATTGAAAATAATTTCTAGGTACCCTGTGTTTTGTAGCACCTATTTTCTAGTGACAAATTATCTTTTAAATTTATTACAAGATCCCCAAGACTATGTAAAATTGCAAAAAATATCCCTATCTTCATAAAAATTTATCAATTTATATTTCCACCTACATTACTATTTGTTTTAAAGAATTAGCATCTTCATATTTTTCATTTGGTATCAAAGCAAATAGTAATGCAGAACATATAGTAATTCTTTAAAACAAATTATTAGAGCTTGTCAATGAAAAATATGGAGATGCTAATTCTTTAAAGGGAAATTGGATTTAAATAATCCGAACTTTGTGCCATAGTAGACTAAATAATTTGAACTTTAAATTTGATTCTAAATAATTTGAATTTTGACCCTCTTGGATTCTAGTAGCACACCACCGAGTTAAGTTGAATTTAATTTGGTGGCAGGATGACAATGATGGTGACATGGCATAACTAAAAGCCTGACACGCGTGCCTCCGTCGTTATCGTCACCACCGAGTTAAGTTCAACTTAACTCGGTGGCGTGCTACTAGAATCCAAGAGGATCAAGGTTCAAATTATTTAGAACCAAATCTAAAGTTCAGATTATTAGTCTACTATGGCCCAAAGTTCAGATTATTTAATTTAAATCCAATTTTCCTTATTTAAAGCAAATAGTAATGCAGGTTTTAAAAAAATAGTAATGCAGGTGGAAATATAAATTGACAAGCTTTTATCAAGGTAGAGATATTTTTACAATTTAACATAATCTTGGGGATCTTATAATAAAACTAAAAGATAAATTGTCACCAAAAAATAGGTACTACAAAACACAGAGTACCTAGAAATTATTTTCAATAATATGGTCCCCTAAAAATAGATACCGCAAAACATAGGGTACCTTTTAGTAATTTATTGAAAATATAGATATGTTTATCTTTAGTTCCCAGCTATAATAGTAAGTAAATATTATGAATAAAACAATAAATTACTAAAAGGTACCCTATGTTTTGTGGTATCTATTTTTAGGGGACCATATTATTGAAAATAATTTCTAGGTACCATGTGTTTTGTAGTATATATTTTCTGGTGACAATTTATTTTTTAGTTTTATTACAAGATCCCCAAGACTATGTATAATTGCAAAAATATCCTTACCTTGATAAAAGCTTGTCAATTTATATTTCTACCTGCATTACTATTTGTTTTAAATAATTAGCATCTCTATATTTTTCATTGACAAGCTCTAGTAATTTGTTTTAAAAAATTACTATATGTTCTGCATTACTATTTGCTCTGGTACCAAATGAAAAATATGGAGATGCTAATTTTTTAAAACAAATAGAAATGCATGTGGAAATATAAATTGACAAGTTTTTATGAAGGTAGGCATATTTTTGTAATTTTATATAGTCTTGGGGATCTTGTAATAAATCTAAAAGATAATTTGCCACCAGAAAATAGGTACTACAAAACACAGGTTACCTAGAAATTATTTTCAATAATATGGTCTCCTAAAAATAGATACCGTAAAACATAGGGTACATTTTAGTAATTTATTGTTAATAAAAAGAATAATGTTTACTTAAGATTAACCAAGATTATACTTCTATGTATTCTGTTTCAACTGTCATAAAAAGTCCATTTAAGCTTATTGTTCCGTATTTTAAAGATTGGGACGAAAAACGGTTTCACAAAGAGGTATATAACTTTTACACATTAAAATCAATCTATATAATTTGTCTCATGTAATTATGACACGATTCATCGTTGGTGCCACTGTATTCAACACATGTAGCATATAATCATTATTGGAATATTTTACTATGTTATTCTTTTATGTGATGATATTATTTGTGCCTTCAAAATTAATACACATTAAAGTCAATCTATATAATTTCTCCTTCAAAATTTGTACATAGATTATATGTTAACCCATGTCTAATGATATTATTTATGTGTTTTGACTTTATAATCTCCATGAATATTTATATTGTTGTTATCTTTTTATTATTAAATTTGCACTTTTTAATACACCCGTGCATCACGAGTATTGTTACACTTATTACGAGTAAAGATATGTATTATACGATTTACACCTATGAGTTTCCATTATAACTTTTAACATTCATATTATAATTGTCTTTTTAATTATTAGACATTAGTTTTTAATACACCCGTGCATATGAACGGTTTAACACTAGTATTATTCTAATAGAAAATTTTATAAGTCTCATCAAATGGTGAAAGCATAACAATTTTATGTTCCACAATGAATTAAAAAAATATAATTCTAATTTTCCCCGATCTCAGTTTACTTATCGAATACCTGACTCATTATAACTCAAATCGTCAAAAATTGAAATTGTTACCTAGTATAACTGAATTATAGTTCCCTAATTGGCATGACATAGGACTCCTAATTACACACAGAGTAATTCACGAACTCCCACCAATTAGAGCATTGATTATTATATGGTATACCATGTAATACCTACTTATGTCTACCAAAGTGTTACAATTTTCTTTTCTTTTTTGAAGGAAAAGTGTTACAATTTTCAAAATAAATTCATCAATAATTATTATAAAAGTCAATGTAAATTTGTCAATATTATTTTAAAATTCATCAATACTATCAATTGTTTTTTCAAAAGTTCCTCACTTACAAATTGACATATTTTAGTGCATGTGGTGGACCTATGTAAGTCCACCATGATGTATAATATAATTTGTGATTAGAGCATAGAAAAAAAATTTATTCATATTTTCCGTTTCTTTTGATATTAAGTCCCAACCCTTTCAATTTTGTTTATCAAAATTAACTATATAAAAAATTTATTTTAAAAATCTAAGTAATTTGATTATCAAATCTCTTTATCACCATCACTAATTTATAAACACGTACACTATTAATATCTGTCTATCGCATTATAACATTAACTTCACCAAAACTCTAGCCAACCCTATTGTGGTTGCAATTTTGTTAGAACCCTAACAAACACATGTATAAGCAAAACTTTGTCATTGACTTGCCTTGCTGATATTATGATTATCACAAATAAAAATGCATTTTCATAATTATGATCCGTTGTATTTCCACAAATAAAAATGGGTTTTATAATTGTAGTCCACAGCTAAAAATATATATTAATTACTATAGTTATATTGTCTAATAATTTTATCATAAATTAGAATAGGATTATACGTTTCTTACTTAAATTTTTGACATACATGTATTTTTAATTTTATATATTTTTATTTGAACAATTTTTCGTATCCTTTATTTAATTATATAATTTATGGTCTTTTTAATTTATATGTACAATAATAATAATAATTTTTGTTCATTTTTGTTAAGACTAGTATAATACTAGTGTGACCGTCATCCAAGCAATTAGTTAGAGAATGATTGATTTCGTGAAACATCAAGTAAATTTTCAAAATTTTTCAACAGAAAGAATAAAAAACGGAGTTTGTTATCTCACCAAACTCAATCTAAATTCTGAAAAATTTTGTTTATTTTATTTTGAGGAAGTTGCAACCTGTTGAAATTGTAAAAGGAAATAATTAAAAAAATTAATATTCTCCTACTATAAAAACCCTAGATCCTCTAACTAACTAACCATAATAATCCTCCTCTCCTTCCTTCCTTCCTTCCTTCCTTTTGACTCTTGGTCGATTCCCTTTTGACTCTGAAGATTTTTCTCTGATGGACCCGTCTTCTTCTTCCACTCCTCCTCCCAATTACAATTACAATTCCAATTCAATCCTCCATCAATTCACCAATCTCTCTTTAGGCTCCTCTGCCGGACCCTCTTCCTCCTCCTCCTCCTCCTCCGTTTCAACTGCTGACGGTGCCTCCCGTCTTCCTCCACCATATGTGAATAATTACTCCCCTTTGTTCCACAACACCACTAACTCCAATGCTTGGATCGAGATGCCTCTGGCTGCTGACTTGGGGTTCATTCAGAGGGAACTCCGGCCGGAGGAGGTGCCTGCCCCTTACTACTCTCCTCTAGAGTTGCACAGGCTCAGGATTGATTCAGCTGCTGCCGGGTCCTCTTCCGGGTCTTATTCCGGATCGTTTGGGTTGGTTCCCACCCGGATGAATTGCGTTGAATCCTATGATTACCCTGATTTGATGATGATGAGGCGGTCTATGTTGGCCAATGGTGATGGCTTCTACGCCGGGAACAATATTCTCAACAACTTTAACCTTACGGGTGTTTTCGAACGGAATCGGATCCGGAACTCGAACAGGAACAACAGGCAAAGGAACAATCCTTCTCACTATCATCATCGTCATCGAAATCATAATGGTCACTGCAACGTCAATATCGATGATGAATTGATGATGAACTTGCTGGCAATCATGAACATGAAACTGCCCACTTGGGCGGATGTTCGAGGTAGGGTTGCTGATCTCGCCATGGATCAGACAGGGTGCACGCTCCTTAAATATATGCTGAAGAAAGGCGAGCATCATCTGTGTGGCCTAGAAATCCCAGTCCATGAAGTCAAGCTTCACATTGCTGAAATCATAACCAATGAGTTCGGGGCTGAATTCTTCAAGGAATTTCTCATACACTGCAACCATCACCATGTTTCTGAGTTTTTTACTGCTCTTGTCGTCAATAATCACTTCTTCGAGATCTGCATCCACCCTCGAGGGTATATATATATATACACACAATTGATTAATTAAGTTGTTTGAATTAGGGTTTATGGATTAGGGCTGACGTTGGTTTGTTGTATGTATGGATGGAATTATGCAGGACTTACGCAGTGCAGGAGTTGTTGAATAAAATGAATAACAGAGACCCAAATCTAAGAGCTATTGTAGCGTCTGCAATGGTGCCCATTACGTTGAAGTTGAGCAAAGATAATAATGGCGGTTACGTTATGAATGCCTGCTTGAAATCCTTTGCAGGATTTAATGATGTCATTGAGGTACGTTAATTTCTGTAATTTTTGGATTTTATGTTTATAATTGTGGGTATTCATCAGCTCCAATAATTTTCTAAAATTTTTACTGAAACTCATATTTTTGATTTTATTTTAATAATTTTTTAATAAATTAGGAATTAATAAAATAAAAATTAGAAACAAATAAAATTCTGATTTTATGGTTAGGATTTTGTTTTAATAATTTTTTAATAAAATAAAAATTAGAAAAAAAAGATTTTGATTTTATGGTTAGGATTCTATGTAAATAATATCTTTAGGATTGTATCTGTATTTTAACTTTTGACAAATAACTAGTTATTCGCAGATTTTTAGGCCCTAATTTTAATTTCAATGATAACTACTATATGCGAAGTCATGGAATATTCTACTTTTTAAGGTTATGATTAATTTGTTGAATACGATTTAAATAGTATTCTAATAAAAATAATTTTATATTATTATCATATTTTATGATTTCTTCTAATGGTTTATCTAAGGAAAATAGAATCTACCACTGTCATTACATTCTATCTAGTATCCTTAATGTCCTGTATTTATACTACTAAAATATTTTATTGTTCATTATTTTATTTAGGTATGAAAATTTCCAAATCAAACATATGACATGTATATATTTTGGGGTAGATTTTATATGTAATATAAATATCAAATAAGTTGCTTTCTTTTTGATCGAAAATGTTAATTTTTTTGACTAAGTATAGAAAATATGAATTAGTTGTTCATGAATTGCATCAAATTATTTGACGATTTATTAAATTAACCTTTTTCCTTTTTTATTTACCATTTTATTCAACAATTTCACATTTCCAATGAGTTCAATTAATGTACTACCTTTGTCCGTTATTATTTGTCCGTTTACTTAATTTAAGAAAACCAATACATATCAGGAATTGAGGTAAAAAGTTTGTAATTTATCCAAATTACCCTTACTTTAATTGAAAATAATAGTTGTTGCAATTATAAAAAGTGATAAATGAATTTATTAATTAGGGGTAAAAAAAGAATTACAGTTGGAATTATAAATGTGACAAAGAAATTAGGTAAAGGACAAATAAATTTGGACGGAGGTCATAGAATGATGGTTTTTTTGGTTATTGAAATTATGTCTAATGTGACAAATAATATGGGAAGGAGGGGGCAATAATTATAGTTGTTACATTATTGCAAGACACTTTAATTAAATAAGCAAGAGAGTCGTATGATTTTGGTACTTACAAACATGGATCTGCAGCCGATTTTAGAGGAAATAGGAAACAATTGTTTGGACATTGCCAAGAACAAGAGTGGATGCTGTGTGCTCCAACACTGCTTGGCTCAACCAGGATGTGGACGTGGCCGCGGTCGTCTTCTCCATGTGATTATCAACCATGCATATCAGTTGGCTAATAACGAATATGGGTAATTTAGTATGCTACATTGCTTCTGTTTTCTGCTACTGTATATGATTCCTTTTTGTGAGTACGTTTTTAGTGATTATAAATTGGATTGCAGAAACTATGTGATACAATTTGTGATCAGTATGAGGAGCGACGCAATTAATACAAAAGTGATGAAGAAGCTGGAAGGATCATTCGCAACCTTGGCTGAGAGCAAGTATGGTAGTCATGTGGTTGAGAGATGCTTGAAGGATTTTAGGGATGACATGGTGAAGCTTATTATCGAAGAACTTTGTGATGCTCCCAATTTTTTTGATATCCTTGACCATCAAATGGGCAACTATGTTGCTCAAACTGCCCTCCATCGTTCCAAAGTAATTCAGTTTGCGTTTGTTTAGGAAATTGGATTCTAATAATATCATGTTTTGCAAATTGCTTTCAGTTTGTATTCTGCTGGTTCAAAATAAAATAAAACTGGATTCTAGTGGGAAATCATCGAGAGTATACCCTCAATAACATAGATTTGGTATTACATTTGATTCAAAACTTTGTATAACACTTTACGATGATTTATAATGAATTTACTGTATTTCTCCCAATTTTTTTCAAATTTTTTACTATTTTTTACGATTTTTTTCACTTTTATTCCTTTTAAAAAATCATAATAATAACTCGGAGTCTCAAAAAAATAATTTAAAAATTATTTTAGAAACTAAAATTCAATTTAAAAGAATGTAGAAGTGGATTTGGTAACACTACAATCCCTTTTTTTTTTTTTTGCACCACCAGAATACAAATTTATAGTATAGATTATTGTTACCCAATCATGAAAATAGGGATTATTAAAATCCAATTCTCCGTTTGTTTATGTGTTTCTTTGTCTTTTTGCTGAGAAAGTATATTTATCTGTGTTTGTGATAAATTTTTGTATACGTAGGCAATGTTGGGATGTAGCTACACAAAGTCACCCCATCAGATGCTGGTGAGTCGAATTAACACTTACTATGCATTTTTAAAAGGCCGTGAGTATGGGAAGAGGGTTCTGAACCACGTCAAGTGCAAGTGCAAGCTCGAAGAATTCGGATTCAATGTGGATTATTTTTATTAACTCCTTCGCTGTAGTCTTTTCTGCTGAGGAAGAAAACTATATATCCTATATATGTTGTGTTTTGTTTATGCTTATTGTGTGTGCATGTATTTGTTTATGTTGCTAGCTACTCAATTAGGAATCTTAGCACGTATTATTAGATTCTCGGTGTTGACAATTAAGTCATTGGTGTATCCTGTAAGCTTAGTTTGTTGCTGTTGATAACTAAGCTTCTTGCGGTTTGTTGTGAATTTAAGCTACTATTGTTGCTTGATGCGGTAAAAATATTGATTCTACTGAGTTAATAATATTAAGTTTTGAGCCATTATTTTTTGGGAAAATTGGATCCTAATAATCCGTACTTTTATCTTTTGTATGTCAATAATCACTATTTTTGTTTTTGTATTCTGACGGTTCAAAATAAAATAAAATTATATTTCTGGTGGGACGTCATCGAGTCAAGTGGTGAGTGGGTCGGGCCGAGCCGCGGGCCGGGTCAGGCGGGCCGAAAATTTGTGACCTGCGACCCGAGCCCGACCCGGCCCGTCCTTCGGGTCAAGTAGTGTCGACCCGAGCCCTGACCCGACGGGCTGCGGGCCGGGCCAGCGGGCTAGTAATTGTGCAACTTATATTTTTTTATTGAATTTTCCATGCATTTTAGGCTTACGTATTGAGCGGGTCGAGTCGCGGTCGAGCCGACCCAATTCGTGATTTCTTTTTCGCTTTCTTTTAGCGGTCGACGGTCGGGCCGGGTCAGCACTTCGCCCGAGCCCGGCCCGTCCATTCTTCGCGGCCCCGATCTTTTCGGGTCGGGCTAGGTCGCCTTCAAAAAACGCGACCTTGACCCGCAATTTTTCGGGCCGGGTCGGGGCGGGCGGGTCCCCAGCCCATTGCCCAGGTCTAGT
This sequence comes from Portulaca oleracea, assembly GCA_029582165.1. NCBI lineage: Eukaryota > Viridiplantae > Streptophyta > Magnoliopsida > Caryophyllales > Portulacaceae > Portulaca > Portulaca oleracea. The sequence continues at coordinate 32,276,537 of CM055875.1, read as the reverse complement.
TAACATATACTGGCGAGAGTGTGTTTGAACAAGAATTCGGACTACCAAAACATAATCAACTATGAAATGGGACTGCCAAAATACAATAAATATGTCAATGGAATTACTAGAATACAATAACAATTTAGATGAGAACATTAGAACACAACTAGCAATTCTTGGAACGTGGTAGTGATTCTATGTTACCTTGAAGCAAATCAAGTGACAGACAAGCTGGCTAAACTTACGTTGGAAAATGAGAATTTTAGTGTAATGTATCTTGAAGAACCACCATCTGAGGTGCAATACCTTCTCCATGTAGACCGAATGCGAGCACGTAGAATATATGTGATGTTATCTATTAATATATAAAAGCAATATCTTTGAATTTTGAAATGGTGAGCAAAGAGTGAATTTCGGAAATTTCAACCAATAAAATTGCAGATAGATAAAATTTAATTACTATTGTTCCTGTCCATCTTTAATCACATGTTTGTGATCCTCTGGATTGTTTATGTTTTCAGTTTTTTCAAATACATTATCCTTTTTATTATACAAATATTTACTTTAATTTGTATGTATATTTATAGCTTGATTTCCTTATTTATTAAAATTGTGTGTAAAGAGTATAAGATTGTGTGAAAAAATGTGTTGTTTAATTTTGTGTTATTTAATTTAAGTTTGCTTTTTGAAAAACTACCTATTTGTCATACCCCGTGCATCACACGAGTTTTAAGATTAGTATGTTTTAGTTTTTGAATAAAATTTGGGAGTGTTTGCCCCACTTTTAACACACAAAAAAATAGTAATTCTTGGTCAAACACACTCTGACCAGTACATCACCGAGTCACCACCACTTGACTCGGGGGGTTCCACCATAATACGATTTTATTTCTTTTTAATTTGTACCATCGAAATACAAAAATAAAATAGGGACTATTGTCACACAAAAGGTGAAAGTAGGAATTATTAAAATCCAATTTTCCTTTTTTTGTGATGATTAATAGTTTGTTTCTAATTCTATGATTGATAAAAGCTAGCTAAATTAAATTAAAACTCATTCTCATATGACTTATTGTCACAGGTAAAAGGTCATTCTCATGATATGACTTGTTATCACAGGTAAACACTTAAAAGCTCACTTAAAAGGAGTTTGTCTGACCATAACTCCTATATAAGACTGTGTCATTCTAGAATTTGCATAAAAAATAATATATAAGACGGTGATATGTGTCTTACCGTAAAACACATTTCAACTTTCATGGTTTGATTGATAGTTAGAAATAATTATCAATTATAAAAGTTCGAAAATACTTTTTGTACATACTAGTGTTAAACCCGTGCAATGCATGGGTATATTAAAAAGTAGATGCCCCCTATACCATATTTTAACGTAAGAGTCCCTTTTTTGTGATATATATAAAATATGACTTTTTAATCAAACATGGACTTTAGAATGGAAGAGAAGTATTTAATATCTAATAATAAAATTGATAACAAAAACCAATTACTAGGGTGAGAAAAAAGTACTCCGATGGAAACCCTAATTCTCTCTAAAAAGGGCCACTGTGAGGGCGACTGACTCCCGATGGCGATGAGGCAACGGTAGTCTGGAAGAACCTTTCTTTCAACAAGAATAAGGGCAGGTGATTCCACCCTGACAGTGGAAGCGATAGGGGTTGACTTTAAAAGGCGTTGATTGATTTTGTATAGGCTAAGGTAGGGCAAAGATGGAAGCAAACGCTGAACTGGACTGGAATAAACTTCGACTGACTGAGGCTGAGGAAGAAATAGTGGAGATTGAAGAAGAGATTCCAACGGAGAAGAAGGAGGAAATTGCATTTGGTTTAGTAGGACATCTGTTAACCCGCCATACCTTCAATGCAAGGGTGATGAAGGTCATACTAAAGAACATATGGAAACCCTCTAATTAAAATAGTCTCTAATTGAAGCATTTGTACATAAACACTAACAACATTTAAATTCTACTCCATGTTTGATTTTAGATTTAATACAAAGAGAGAAAGAAAGAGGGAGAGACAGAGAGTTTCTTTTATTAGGTAGATGACATACTGTTAAATAGGCATAACAATGAAGAATGTCTTGAAGTTTTATGGTTGATTAAATGAAAACATAATTTAATTTCCCTGCAATTTGATGAATAATCAGAACTATCAGTGTTCAATGATTTATCAAATTGATTTAAGATAGTACATTTAGATTACAATCTTGCTATTAGCAAAATCTAAGTAGGCATAGACAATCTACTATTGTGGAATACAAACAAATTATCTGCAAGATTGATGTGACCAACTTGATTTGGATTTTAGATTACCTGCAACACACAATAGAATGGTCAAAGAGAAATTCATGATATTTAATTATAAGAAACGGACTAAAGAACAAATTACCATCAAAATTTGATCATGTGATAATGGAAACTGTAAGTTTAAATTGGTTATATAATGGTATCTAGTAGGGAATTTTTAGAGTTTGTGGTGTAGTGAGATTGAATTTGAGCAATTATCGGTAAAATTAGTGTGCTTATTTTTTTATTTATTATTAACATATGGCTGGAATAGAGTGGACATATGGTGGTTGAACTGTACTTGATAATTGCAATTTCATTGGGCGAGAAATATATTGAAATTAATTGATTTTTCTTTAATATCATATGATTAACACAGTTTTTTAAAATTACTCTGCTTTCAAAATTTCAAAATTTAAGGATAATACTTTTATATATTAATAGATAGATAAAGATTTTTTTTATATTAAAATTCTATTGTATTATATTTAGGTGAGAAAGGGAGTGAAACATTGTTAATACATTTTATTTATCTTTAATCTGATTGATTGTGGACACCTAAATTTACTGTCAATTCACGATTTCAAAATTCAAATGTATTACTTTTATATATTAATAGATAGATAGATTATTAAGCCCTAAGAAAGTACAAACACTTCGTCAACATTTTTTTTAATATAATTAACTAATTAAAAAATAAAGTAAATAAAAGATAAAAAATCCCTGTTTCCCAAACATTACGTCTACCCCTTCCCACCCATCTTCAGTTCATTGGCCTTCAACACCCCCACCTTCTTTTTTCTCCTACTCTTTAAATCTCAAGGAGCCAAAGTTTCGCTTATACTCTCCAACCTTTATATATGTAAGTTATTGATTGTCCATTAGAATTTAGAAAGCATTATTTTCTGCAATTGTTTTCACTAATTGAGTTTCACTTCAAGATTGTTTTTTTTTTCGATCGGTAAGTGGGCACCCAACCCAATTTATTCAACCAAAGCATTATGGGCCCTAGACCCAAATACAAATTGCCTTGTCAAGCGAGGTTGTGAAAATAATTGACTCTTTTAATCCATACATAAAGCACCTCCCACCTCCCCCCCCTACATATATTATGCATTATAATACAAAGGGAGTGGGATACAACAACCAACCTAGCTGGCCACAACTATATATTTCATTTTCCTTTCTCTGCTTTGTGCATCAGAATAGATAATGCATGACAAGACCTCCGTGCCTCTTTTTCCTCGTTTGTGTTCATCAGAATAGGTATGGAATCTTACTGAAATTAGTGGCCAGTGTGTTAGCTGAATACGACAGGTCTTGTGTTGCTTCTCTCCAGCTGGCCACTCTCCACTTGATTGCTTGCAATAACTAGTCCTTGCTCTTCTCCTCCTCCTCTTGAAAAATTATTATGTTCCTTTGATTCCATGGGGACCAAACAATTGCAAACCAAGCTATCACCCACAAATTTCTTCTAGTGTTGTTCTTGAAATGGGCATTCATCCAACTTTCATACATTATCCTCACTGTGTTTGCTCTGCTTATCTGATGACCCATCTCCTCCATAATTGTTCTCCAGATTGACCATGAATATTCACAATTCAGCAGTACATGGTCAATACTCTTCCCCTCAACTTCACAGAACGGGCAAACATCTTCATTTTCTTGGATTACCTTGTTCCTCTTCAATGTGGTTCTCGTATTGAGCTTGCCCAACAATGTGATCCATGCCATGATTTCAACCCTTGGTGGTGCTAATTTCCTCCATACACTACACACAATCGAGTCCACATGCACCTCCCTGTAAGCTATTTCTTCTGTTTTCTCCATAATTTTCTTCACTTTGAAATCTCCATTCTCCTCCCAGAGCACCTTATCCTCTCTCCCTTTCATGGGCTGTAATTTACTTAGCCTTGCCACGAATGCTCTTTCTAGTGTCACTTCTTGTGATGTCAGTTCCTTGCTCTATGTCAAACATCATCTCCAATTTTCTCCTTCAAACCACCCCATTTCTCCCACCATCCACCCTTTTTGAGATGACAGTTTGTACAACTGAATAAACTCATCTCTCAAAATCTCCTTATTACACCATGGGTCCTCCCAAAATTCACCTTATTGTCATCAGCCAACTATATTCTCAGCGCGTCATGGAAGGCTTGTTGTGCTGGTTCTTTCTTCTTCATCATTTCTCTCAAATCTCCCCAAGGCCCCGATACTCTTGCTTTGCGTCTCGATGGAAGAATACCCTCATCTTCATTATGTATGGCTTGTATTGTCTTCTTCCAAAGTGTTTCTTCCTCTGTTCCATACCGCCACCACCATCTCAACAAGAGACTTGTATTTTTCATTACTAGATCCCCCAACTCCCTTCTCCTTTGGTCTTTGTAACACTTCCCAACTTACTAATGCATTTGGCCTACCCCTTTCCGTTCCTCCCCAAAAGAATCTTCTTTGCATTTTGATGATCTCTCTGAGCACTGACTTTGGCATTCTATACATGGACAAGTAATAGATAGGAAGACTGTTAATTACTGCCTTCAAAAGGACTAACCTGCCTGCCCTCGACAATGTGTTTGATTTCCAGCTTTTCAGCCTAGCCTGAGTTTTTTCCAGAATTGGACACCATGCCTCCTTCCGCTTCATGCTTGAACCTAGAGGCAGGCCCAGGTACGTTATAGGGAGAGTGTCTACCTTGCAATTCAGCTTGCCTGCCATCTCCTTGGTCCATTCTTTTGTCTTTCCAAATGTTACCAACCTTGATTTTTCAAAATTTACCGCTAGACCAGTCAAAGCTTGGAATATTTTGAGTCCAGCCTTTAGGTTGATTAAATCTTCCTCCTTCGCTGCAGTGAATTGATCAGTGTGTTATCTGCGAGTTGTAGGTGTGAAATTCTGACCTTCTTTTTCCCTACTTCCAGTCCATGCCAATCTCCACTCCTCAATCCATTCTCCAACATCTTGTTCAATACATAGGAAACTAGTACGAATAAGTACGGTGACAAAGGGTCACCCTGTCTCAAGCCTCCTTCCATCCTAACAAGTTTGGTTGGAGCTCCATTAACAAGCACCAAGATGTTTGCGGTTCTTATACACTTATTTATCCACTCCATCCATTTTTCCTTGAACCCCATCTTCCTCATTACAATATCTAGTGCCTCCCATTGCACCGAATCATATGTTTTTTCAAAGTCTAGTTGCAACATCGCTCCCTCCTTCTTCTTCCTTTTTAGCCATCTGACTACCTCTGCTGCAATTAAGGCTCCATCCAAAATTTGCCTCCCTTGAACAAAGGTCGTTTGCACCTCTCCCACAAGTTTTGGCATGACCCACCTTATTCTATTACACAAGATTTTAGAAATTATCTTGTATATGCTCCCCACCATACTAATGGGTCTATAATCTTTAATGCCATCAGCTGCTTTCCTTTTCGGTAGCAGTGTTAAACATGCGATGTTTATTCTGGCTGGCATATCTCACTTCTCAAAGAAATCCAAGATCACTTTACATAAATATTCTCCTATGATTGGCCATAGCTTCTTAATGAATTCCATATTATAGCCATCAATTCTTGGCGCCTTGTCTGAGTTGCACTGACTTAGAGCCTGCTTTATTTCATCCTTGCTCACTAGTTCTTCCAAACTTCTTGCCTCCTCTTCCGAGAGTTTGTTCAGGCCTAGATTGTCAATTCTGAAGGTCATGTTTGTCCCCTTCTTTTTGTATCTCCTTTGGAAATATCCCCTGATTGCCTTCCTTACTGATGTGGAATCATTGTATACTACACCTTCAACTTTTATTGATTCAATCAGTGTAACACCCCGAGCATATGGTTAAAGTGTGGCTTAAAAGGATTGGAATGACTACTTATATCACCAAAGTGCACCTTCTTTTATGGTAGCTCATCCGTTGGGAACTCCTCAGTTAAGCGTGCTTGGTTGGGAGTAGTCAAAGGATGGGTGACCTCCTGGGAAGTTTTCCCGAGCGTGTGGCGAGGCGAAGCCTTGGAAAGACTCGTGGTGATTTGTGGGGCTAGTCATCGATCCTTGAAGCAGTTATCGGTAATGTCCGCGGTCTGGGAGGGGCCGGGGCGTTACAGATGGTATCAGAGCCGACCCGCGACCGTGAGCTGCGCCACTGGACAGGAGATCCATGGACAGTAGCGGGACAAAGATTCTGGAGTGGATTGTGGCACAATGAGGACGTTGTGCGCTTAAGTGGGGGTGATTGTAACACCCCGAGCATATGGTTAAAGTGTGGCTTAAAAGGATTGGAATGACTACTTATATCACCAAGGTGCACCTTCTTTTATGGTAGCTTATCCGTTGGGAACTCCTCAGTTAAGCGTGCATGGCTGGGAGTAGTCAAAGGATGGGTGACCTCCTGGGAAGTTTTCCCAGGCAGCGTGTGAGCGAGGACGAAGTACGCTGGAAAGACTCGTGGTGATTTGTGGGGCTAGTCATCGATCCTTGAAGCAGTTATCGGTAATGTCCGCGGCCCAGGAGGGGTCGGGGCGTTACAATCAGTTTCCTTCTTCTTATGGTGGCCATGGTGTGGAAGTATTTTGTGTTTTTGTCTTCTAGCTTTATGATCTGACATCTCAATTTTTGCTTCCATATTCTTTCCTTCCGCAGTTGCCACGTATGAATTTGTCCTCTGATTGCATCTTTCCTCGCTATCTCCAATTGATTCAAATCTCTATTCTGCATCTCCATCTCAATTTTCGTGAGTTCATCTTCTAGCCTCTGTAGTCGTGTGTCAATAGGCCCAAATACCTCCCTATTCCATTTTTTAATAGGCTCCTTCATTGCCTTCAGCCTCTCATGTGCTTGTAAGTGGGGTAGTTGCACCCATTCTCTGCTAAACAATTCCATGAATGCAGGGTGATCCAGCCAAATATTCTCTGCTCGAAACGGGGTTGGCCCCCATTTTACTGTCGAAGTTTGCAAAATTATTTGATAATGGTCGGACGACGCTTTTTCCCCACAATATACCATGATTTGTTGGAAATTTGTCAGCAGCGAATGATCCACCAAGATCATGTCAATTTTGCTCGTTGCGTTTACCCTAACATATGTAAATTTTTGCTTTGGCGGGATGTCTTGAAATTGCATGTCTTGCATAAAATCATTAATATTCGCCATGCCTTGCGTCCAGTTTCCCCCATTTCTTCGGCCTGCAGGTGTGAGGACTTGATTGAAGTCTCCCATTACTATGAGTGGGTTTCGGATGTTCTACCTCATATCCCTCAGTTGGTCCCTAAGTTGTAGCCTTCCTTCTCTTGTATGTGGTGCATAAAGTACACAAATTGTCACTCCTATCTTTTCATGCGATATCTCTCCCTCCACACATATCCACCCTTGTCCTTTATATCCGCTTGAACACACAAAGTCATCTTTGCTCCATGTTAAGATAATTCCTCCTGACCTTCCTCTCGCTTCAATTTCCATGTAATTTGCCTCTATTCTTCCTCACACTTTCTTTATCCCCATATAGTTAAGATCATGATGCTTGGTTTCCACCAACCCCATGATACTTACATACTCTTTATGCACTAATCTCCTCACATTTCTGATTTTCGCATCCACCCCAATACCCCTTGGATTCCAACAAGCAATTTTCATCACTTCCTTCTTCTAAAATGTAATCTGCTTCCCCCTTGTCTTTTCCCTTTTCCCCCCTTCCATTTTCTTTTTGTTTCCTTTCTTGTTTCTCAGGTCTTACAAGAAGTATTTATTTACTTTCTTATGGTCACTTATAATCTCCACGCCCCATCTTGTTCCTTGTGTAATTGCCTTTTCAGCAATCTCCTTGTTTGTGTCCTTTTCGCTTCATATCCTTCTGTATAGATTAATTTCTGTTACTGGGATTGGGTCTAGTTTGTTGGTGTTCTTGTAGTTTTCAGCCTCTTCCACAAACACATTAATTAGTCCAAAGTCTTCCTCATTTAATGCATCATCATTCTCCTTTTCCTTTCCAAGGTCCAATAGCAGGCTTTGATTTCCTTGTTGGCTGCACTCTACACTTTCCAACACCCTGGCCAAGTCTTGCGTGAGCTGTTCCACCCTATCCGCCAAGCTCTTCATCTCCTCCATGTGTAGTGAGAAGCTCGAGACTTCTTCGTTTGGGGAGTTTCTCCGTAGTCCAACGTCCCCTGTTTTCTTCGTTTTTGACTGTTGGTATCCCTTCGTTTGTGACTCATGTGCATTGTTCCCCTGGTGATCATCAAGCAATCGCCGGTGATCAATTGTATGAATGTTGTTGTTATCCTTCTACATTTCTTCAATATTGCTATATTCATTTTCCTTCTGAGACTTCATCCACCACAGTCCAGACTCCCTAACCACAACTTTATAAGAGCAGTCTTCTAGCTTGAGCAATAGTTGCTCTGACATACATTCTTGCATTTTGGTTGAGATCAATACCCTGATTGATTTAAACTGCCTAGCTTGCTTCATCTCCTGCTCCACACAGAACAGTATTCCCCCATGTGCTATGCATCTTTTAAAGTTTTCTTCAGACTAACCTTGTGGTGGTATACCTATGATCTCAACCCACGTCCTCCTCTCTGGTTACGTTTCGTATTTAGTCCATCTCCTGACCTCTTTGAACATTTATAGCAGTTCTCTTGGCTCTTGGACTATCTGCCTCACTGCATCTTTTGATGTTAGTGTTACAATTGTTTTTGTTACACTCATGAATGTAACTTTGACGCTATGAGCCAGTACTCTTGTTATCAGCTCCATTACTTCATCAATCTCCTTGGGTTGATCTACCACACATATTATACTCCTCTGTAGCCAATCAATCATCTCCTCGTTTGTAACCCCCTTTATCACCCTGATTCTTTTATCTTGGTTTTCATCTTCAATTCTTACTTCTTGTGTTCTCTGTGCTTACTTCCTTACCCAAATCTGTCTCTGTTTTTGTTTCTTTGGCTTCTTCCTTCCCCTGTTTAGTTCCCATTTTCTTGACTTGCGTACTGTGATGATCTGTACCCTCAGCCTCCTGTTGTCCATCACCCGAATAGCTTCAAAAGCGGCCTTGTCATCCCAAAATGAGACAAATCCATATCTTCCCATGGACCCATATCTTAATGGTATATATGTGTCTTGTACTTCTCCGAATCTTTTAAATACTCCTTTTAGGCCAAATTTGTCGATGCTCTTGGGTAATCTCCCCACATTCAAATAAGAATTTAGAAATTTTATTCTTTAAAAATTTCATTCATCTCGTTCTATTCTTTCATGGAACTAAATTTGTTCCATATAATTGTGATAATCTTTTAATTTCTTTGATAGTTTGGGCAAAAATAGTGAATGTAAAAAAATCAATGCAAGCATCAAATGGATGAAATATCATTTAATCTATCATAAAAGGGAGAGTTGTGCCTCTTCCGATTTCTCCTCACCTGCTTTTGTTTTGTTGCATGCTTAGGTTGCTTGTACTATTACTATTGGCCCACATGTAATGGACATGTAGAGGCTTTCCTTTATTTCTTTCTTGCTTTTTAGTTATTTTCTTCCATCTTCAAGGTTGTATATTTCCCTTTAATAATAGTATTTAATTTTGGCTCTGTTCTTTTTTTGTGGTTGGTTGCGGTGCGGTGTGGTGAAATTTTGAAAAGTGTGATGGGTTGTGAAGAGTTGTGGTGGAATGTGGAAGGTTGTGGTGAAAATAATTGTAAGTGAGCTGGTATAAATTTTAATAAAAAAATAAATAAAAATTGAAATGGTAGATTGTGGTGAGTTGTGGTGAAAATTGGAAAGTTGTGGTGCGATGTAGAACCGCAAACAACAATCGCAGAGTTGAGTTGTTATGGAGCAATGAAACTTAAAATTTTACAGTGTTAATTGTTTTGATTTATAAAGATTAATCACCATTTTATTTTAAGTTTGAATAAATTGTTTAAAATAATATATACCATCTTAATATAAAATTAATTGATATAAAATTAATTATATTATAAATATAGATAAAAGGGGAATAACAAAGCTTGTGCATGGCACGGGCCATCTTGCTAGTTAGAGTTAGAAAGAGAGCTCATGATTAATAGTGATGCTCTATTTCTTTCCTGCTATTGAATTTGTCCATTTTTTAAAATTGTTTTATTAGATTTGAAAATCAAAATGATTAAGGACTTCGTATCGAAAGGTCCACGAGTGAGTAAGCTAGGTATAGGAAGTACTGTATTTTACTAATAGTTTAAAAAAAATGTGTCTTCAAAGGAAGATGGACTTTGGTGTTATGGAGAATGAAGGCATATTTTAGATTTAAAAATAACATTATAAATCCAAAATGTGGCTTCAATGTAATTTTTTGTGTTTCAATTGTCTGTGCAAATAACACGGTTGATTATAAAATTCAATTATATCATTTTATTTTCAATTTAATATAGAATAATATGGATGTTACAATACGACAAAACATTATTATGTATCTTATCCAAAAGTCATATTAATATGGATTATTGGATGATAATACACTGAACTTTAACGGGTATTAGAGAATAATGCACTAGACTTTTCTTTGGACTCTAATACACTGAACTTTGAGGGTATTGGACAATAATCCACCCGGAACAATTTCGATGGTGGTTGACACGGTGGTACGATAATACTACTTTTAGGCGTCGTTTTTCTTTTTCTTTTTAAAGAAAAAATATATTAGTCATCCTGTTTATGTGTACTTTCTTACATGGCAAAGAATTTAACTTTTTTGCACATCATTTTCTCGGCTGGTCATGAGGACCACCGCTAAGTCAACCACTACTGAAATCGTTCTGGGTGCATTATTGATACCTTCAAAGTCCAATGTATTCGTGTCCCAAAAAAGTTCAGTGCATTAGTGTTCAATACCCCTAAAGTCCAGTGTATTATCGTCCAAAAATCCTATTACTTTCATAGTAGATAATTTGTTTGTGTTAGGATTATTTCAAGGGTAGAAGAAGATCATATAAGCATGAGAAGTCATGTGGAACAATTATAAGAGTCATATATAGGATAAACATAAGAAATATTACCAACACGGGTGAGTACAAGACCAGCACGGATCCTGCTGGTCTCCAGAGAGCTTAAATAAGCTCCCCGGGCTCAACACAGACCGTATTGAGGCACCACGGACCATGGTACTCCAACACGGACCGTGTTGAGGTTCAGGAGCTGTTTTAATGCTACCAACGACTATATGATCTTCTCCATTTAGTCTAGGGCAGGCAATTCTTTTGTCCAATCCGAAAGACCCAAATTGTCCGACCAGGAAAAAACCAGGTCTAAACATAGATTTTTCGTCCGAATTTTGATATTTACGGAATTGGCCAAATATTCGGACATAAAATTTCTCTTTTTCTATTGTCCGAACCCGATTTTAACTTTGTTTGAGTTGCCCGACCCGGTCTTACCCAAAATCAAACCAGGTCTGGACATGAATTTCTCATCCGAATTTTTTCATTAACCGGATTTGTCCGACCCAAATTTACCAAACCCTAATTTTTGCCAGTACTAATTAAGTCATAATCTCGATTTTATATCAGATTTAAGTACCCAATAGCTATATCCTCATTATACCACATGGTCAATGACTTAGTCAAGGTCAAGATACTCATTAAGGACCTTAATTAAGTCCTTTGACCAAGGGTATGAAGAGGGGGAGAAGTCTCCTATAAATAGGAGACATTTTTTAGTCATTTGAGCACACCATCCTATAATCACATCTTCTCATTCTTGTCTAGACTGCGACTATACTAAAATGTTTCAAGTGAGAAACTACATTCTTGAGTGTGTTAAGTGCTAAGTTTTATCCCTCTGAACATTTACGGTATAGTAAATAGTTCTTAAGGAAAGTGAGTTCGTCCACGACTCTTAGCGATATCCTAAGTGAATTTACCATTATTATTTATACCAATACTAGTCCATTTCCTCCAACAATCTTAAGAACTATTTAGTTTGGCCTCACTTCGTGATATGTCTAGCAATTTCTAAAAGCTAGAGCAATTTGAAGGAGTGGACTTTCGGTGTTGGCAAAACAAGATGCATTTCTTGCTTACTACTCTCAATATGGTCTATGTGCTTAACATTGAGATTTCTCCCAAGGCGGTTCAAGCCCCTTCAACCGAGAAGCCTTCTACGAAATCAACCGACAAGAAATCCAAGGATGGTGTTAAGAGCAAGACAAAGGTGAAGACAAGTGGTCTATGTAAGCTGCGGAGGCTACTCGGCAAAGGCTAAAGATGGAGGATGACAACTACATATGTAGAGGATGCATTCTCAATGGGGTGACCGATATTCTCTTCGATGTCTATCAACATGTTGAGATGGCCAAGAAGCTTTGGGAGATGCTTGAAGCTAAGTATATGTCGGAAGATGCATCAAGTAAGAATTTCCTTGTTAGTCAATTCATAAAGTGTAGGATGGATGATAATAGGAAAATTCTAGATCAATTTCATGAGATTCAACATGAGTAACTTCAAGCAACACATGCAACTTAAACATGGATGAATCTATAATCGTATCTTCTATCATTGACAAGTTACCCTCTTCTTGGAATGAGACTAAAGGACACTCATGCACTGGAGAGAGGCTATGTCTCTTGAACTTGAAGGATTGACTAACCATCTTCAGATTGAAGAAGAGTTACGTCTACAAGATGGTACCAAAGAGCAATCTAAGGTCTATATGGTGCAAGAAAATAAGGGAAATAAGAATAAGAATAAGAGCCACAACAAAACTAGCAAGGGAAGTCAAAAGCCTAAGCAGGTTTGTTAGGAATGTAGCAAGACAAAGAGACAGTGTTACCAATGGAAAAAGAAGCATGGTCTTTTAAACAAAGATACATCTAAAGGCAAGAGCAAGGAGAAGGAACCCGATTCCTTCGTGGCTATGATTAAGGATCAAATCAATATGGTCTCCATGGTGGTCATACACACACACGCGCGCACACACACACACACGCACACACACACACACACAGACACACACACATACATATCACGATGTTGATCAATGGAGATTAAGGTATACATGTTCTTTTTCTTTTTTGGTAATCAATTCAATATTGTTATGATAAATTCCATTGACATTAAAGATAAACCGTTTTCCCGACCAAGTTAATGTTTTAAGGTTTTCCACTTGTGTTTGCATCCAATACTGTTCAAGTGGTTTCTGAGCATTATAGACTCAATTTGTGCGGTTAAACTCAATCACATTCTCATTCGAGACACTTCCCCCCATTTTGTTAGGGATGAGTTCAATTTGATTGGTTGGAGAGGGGGAGGGGATTAAAGTAGTTTTATTAATTGTTGTTTACATAGGATCACTCGCATGCATGACCATGCCTTTGTACATTTTTTTTTGTGTGCAAATCATAGGACTAAACTCACTTGTATTCATGACCACACCTATGTAAGACATGAAGACACGCTTTTAAGAAGTGATCTAGCATGGATTGTTCCTTAACCGATATAATTACCCCTTGACAGCTTTGGGCATGCTCCAACATCAAGCTATTCTTGATAACTTTCAAAATATTCTTTCCTCATTTTTATTTCATATTATATTATACTGTAACTTGGGTTATTAATTCTCATCACTTCTATTTAAGTGAGATTTTTTTAGGGTTGAATATTGTTTTTGGTAGTGATTGTATATCCTGTTGATTTTTTGTTTTTGGGGGGAGGGGGGGTTATATCTGAGTGTTCCCAAATTTTCTTATCAGAGACTCAATATATCTTGGATGCTACAAGATTGTTGACAAATAAAAATCAATGGTACATGGTGCATGTCTTGACATAGTAGGGAAGGGAATGAAACTATACACTGGACCTAAAGTTATGAACAAAGCATCAGATAGAAGACCTACTACATTTACATTTCTAAATGGACATCGAGAAGCACATCTTAATTGACGACTAGCTACTATTGTCATCACAGAGGAGAATTTTGTTTGTCTTATTTTTCTCCTTAAGTACAACTTACTATTGTTTGTTTTATAATATGTTGAGAATGAATATTATACGTTACACATAATATAAGCCCAACTTTTTAGCTCATCTGTCAAGTTTACATGTCATCATGCAAACATTACATATAAAGTTGCTTTTATCTGAGGAGGTGTTGATGTAAAATCGGTGTAGGATGGGAATTTACTCGGGTATTCAAGTGAGTCGAAGGCATACCTTCTCTCCTTCGACTTATATAACTGTCGTATATAGTCTGCAGGATAAAACACTCGCCTTGTAGGAACTTAGATTCAAACACTCATGTCAACCTTAGAGATTGTGGCCACCAAAAACCAAGGAGATGGGATTCTCGTTGGAATGAATATGATGGGTCCTATATCAACAACTTGCAAATGGCATTCTTAGACTTGGCACCATTTGACATCCCATTTGACATCCCTTGAAATGACATCATATCCACCCTATTTATAAGCCATGAAGAGACACTTGGATAAGGTGGATAAGGATAAGATTTAACAACCTTTTTCAAGTGGATAGAATTTCTTGTCATCATTGGATAATTTAGATAATAAATAAATAATTTATTATTATCCACTTATAAAATGTATGAAAGCATGCTTAAATAATCCATGCATAAAACCGACTAAATATTATCAAAGTTATCTCCTTGCTTGGTAACACATACCCGTGTTACCCTTAATAGGGCCAATTAGGTCCCAAAAAGCCTACCCGACTTTTCCTTGTACCCAATAGCCCATCTTATGAGTTAACTTAGATAAAATTAAGTCACTAAACTTATCATACACTTGAAATTATCCAACAATCCCCCGCCATTTCGAATGTATGGAATTATTGACCAATATTCCAACACCCCCGTCATTTGTGACATATCATAAACACACAACTTGAATCACCAAGAGAGTAAGGAATTGTTATGTATCATGGATAGTGTCTTGCGACTTGAACTTCCATGTGGTGAATATAATTACAAATGTTTGAACGCGATAGTTGACTAAGCATTGAACTTCACATCCTTGTTGACCATTTGGATACATTTCACTAACACAACTCATCAACTAAGATTCCTTGAACTTACGACACTATTATCCGTCACGTGTCACATGTCCTCTCGTGAGCAAATCGAAGCCAAGCCCATTAGCTCCTTGAGGCGGCTACACCTCTTGCCCACATAGGTAGACTGAAACTTATATGCTCCTGTAATTGAGCCCCCATCCTTAAACAGTCTATTAAGAGTAAACACTCAACCTCTGAACATTACAGCTTAACCACAATACTTAACCTTGGGACAGTTTAAAATTGGTGCTATTACAACCACTATCTAATAGAGTCACCCTCCGAGAGCTTGACATCAAGTTAAGTATCAAGAAGGGGCATTATTATTAGTGTTTGTTAAAATTGGGCTTATGCCTATCCCCTTTGATAATAAAAAATTATCAAGTCCTTGTTTAGTCCTTTAACCAAAGGATTAAACCGAGGTCTTTCTTAAACAACTTGAATAACAATGACCTACTTCATCCTTGACCAATAAGGATCACTAGATAAAACATCTTTCCATGATCATTATTAAACTTTGAAGATAGTCATACTTAATAACACTTGTAACTTAAATTTGAGTACTTAAAAATATCGACAATACATATAACTAAACCATTGTATCATAACTCAATACCAAAATCCAAACAACTAAACCGTTGTATTACTTCTCGATACTAAAAAAGAAACTTAACTTTTGCAATTAATATGATTAAACCATCATATCGTAGGCAATGAACTTGAATACTTAAACTTTACTTGCAATCAATATGATTTAAATTTTCATATTGTAGGCTTATAGCAATCAATATTGTAAGTCTTAGCAATCAATATGATTAAACTATCATATTGTAAGCTCTTGGAAATCAATATTGTAGGCCCCTTAGCAATCAATATTGTAGATTATCTAGCAATCAATATGATTAAACTATCATATTGTAGGCTAGTATAATAATCAATATTGTAGGCTTCTTAAGATTAATCTCACATTAAATCTTGTACTTAAAGGAATCATAATTAACTTGTTTAATCTTGGTATGTAATTAAACAATTACATCATAAACTTAGCATGTAATTAAACCATTACAACTTAAACTTAATATAAACTTTATTAAGTTGTCATGGAGAATAAATTCCTTACTTGTACACTTATCGAATTTAAAAGCTCCATCTCATATATGTAATTAAACTATTACATATTAAACATTTGCTGCAAACATATAATTAAAAATTAATTACATCTTACATTAATTGGTCATAAATACTCATTCATGACTATATCCAAATAAATAACCATGGATTCATAATCATATACATAGCCAACTTTAAACTTAACTAAATCAAATGTACATAAAATATACATTTCTTTTCTTGTAGCAAAACTTATACTTAAACATGCATACTTGAATAATACATATAACACTTAAATGATTCATAGACTAACACTTATAACATGATCATCTTGTACTCAAATGAAACAATATAACACATATTGTCAACTTATCACATGATTATAAATTAGTCTACATAACTTAATATGTGTATTATTAAAATCATGCAACATCATAAATTATAACATGAATATGACATACATAAATAAATCATACAACATGATAATCATATATCCAAAAATTTATGACAAAAATAAATCTTGATGATAATCTCAACAAGTTTGGAAGTTACACCAACCAACTTGAACAAGAAACGACATACAAAACTGACCATGCAAACAAATGACCTTGCTTTAATTTGCACATATTAATGATTATAATGACATAAACACTAATCCTCCATGCACTTACAAAATTATGCGTGGCTAACATGTACTTGCTCTAAAGGCATGATATCTCATATAAATTGTCAATGGAAAAACCATAAACTAATGGCGGTTAAACCCCAACTTCCTTAACCCTTGTGAAATAAACATGCATGAAACACTTACCACATAGCATCAAGATGCACGAAATCACATACATACATGCCAACCTTGATGCACATCCACATATAACTTTGTAAAGGACAACCATCACGCAAATTAATTTATACTTATCTCATGCATTCATTGGATCCCAATGTCTATAGCATTGCCATGATCAAAACATTGCCCCGAATGTAACTTTCATCGGCCAAATATTCACCCATCAAACTCGTCCAAGAACATCTTCAATACTGATCTTGATCTTTGTCATGCCCGACTCAAACCCGTTCTTGTGATCCGATTATATAAGTTGGAGACTGTTGATGTAAAATCGGTGTAGGATGGGAATTTACTCGGGTATTCAAGTGAGTCGAAGACATACCTTCTCTCCTTCGACTTATATAACTGCCATATATAGTCTGCAGGATAAAACACTCGCCTTGTAGGAAATTAGATTCAAACTCTCATGTCAACCTTAGAGATTGTGGCCACCAAAAACCAAGGAGATGGGATTCTCGTTGGAATGAATATGATGGGTCCTATCTCAACAACTTGCAAATGGTATTCTTAGAATTGGCACCATTTGACATCCCTTGAAATGACATCATATCCACCCTATTTATAAGCCATGAAGAGACACTTGGATAAGGTGGATAAGGATAAGATTTAACAACCTTTTTCAAGTGGATAGAATTTCTTGTCATCATTGGATAATTTAGATAATAAATAAATAATTTATTATTATCCACTTATAAAATGTATGAAAGCATGCTTAAATAATCCATGCATAAAACCGATTAAATATTATCAAAGTTATCTCCTTGCTTGGTAACACATACCCGTGTTACCCTTAATAGGGCCAATTAGGTCCCAAAAAGCCTACCCGACTTTTCCTTGTACCTAATAGCCCATCTTATGAATTAACTTAGATAAAATTGAGTCAATAAACTTATCATACACTTGAAATTATACAACAGGAGGTGACATGGAAGATAAGAGTACCATCAATTGGATTATTTAGATCGAGTTTGTGTTGGGTTATGCTTGGGTGAACGAAATTTAGGTTGGGATTGGATTGAGTTTGGGTTCGGTAATTTTTGAGTAAAAAACATAACTCTATTAGTTATAATTTAGATCAACAAGATTATGTGCACCAAGACTTAGAACAAACTTAGATATGCTTTTCCAATATTTGGACCCATATGTCCAATGACCAATTTGTATATTAGGACAAATATTGATAATTTTTCCTTTGATGTTGAGATAACATACAATTGGATGGTCATATTACATTCTTAAATAAACAAAATTAATCATAAATTGAGAGTACATGTTACATCACAGGTAATATAAGCCAAGTTTTTGCTCACAAATTAGGCTTAGCCTAGTCAATTTTTGGTTGTTCTAATAGACTAAACCTTAATTTTTCCTTAAATCCATTTGACCTAGACCCAATTTAACCCGAACTTGATTCGGTTCAAATCATTTGGGTTATTTAAATCAGGCTTGAACTGAGTCATATTTGGATTAACAAGGTTTAGGTTGAGTTGGGTTTACGGTTGAGTGTATGCTCTCTTTGGATTGTTGGAGTAACATCGGAATATGGCACATGTATTTGTTATTTATTGTCACCGCAATGCGCAAGTATTTGTTAATTAAGATCATAGTTATTCAAATATCGATCATACGATTTTAAGATCCAAAATGCTCGGTGCGATTCTACTATTCATATTATGATACACAATCCTACATTGATTAGTTTCAATCCTAACTACCTTATAGATCGGAGTTAAGATCTCGATTTTAACAACCTTGATGAAGATATTAATAAAATTGGTTATGCATAAATCTGGGCGAAACATAGAAAAAAAAGAAAACGACTAAAGGGTTCTCATATTTGATGTAATTATTTTAAGAACCCTGTATTTTGATAAATAATTGTAGGGTGACATTATCTTTGTTGTAATTATTTGTGGGGAACATTTCAATCTATTTTCCGACAAACAAAGCATTAATTGCTACATTTATTGTTGATTAGGGTTATGCATCTTTGACCAACCCTAAATATTAAGGCCTAAAATGATAATTGACTTCAATTAAAACAATTTTAAATACAAAAATCATTTGCGCATTTTTAGACTGGAAAATTAGTCGTAGTATCTCTAATAAATAATTACCGCAAAAATAATGTCAACCCATAATAATTTGTCAAAATATAAAACCCTTAAAATAATTACATCAAAATACAAAGACCTATTAGCCGTTTTTTTAAAGAAAAAAAGGGATTGAGTATTTATACTGTATTTTAATTTTTGCGTGACAGCTATTTGGTTTTGAAAGCCCGGGCCTTGAAAGTTGATATTGCATCTTCACATCTCTCCCTTACTCGCAGAGTAATCGGCGTTGCTGCTGTTCTTCCCCAAAGCAATTGCAAATGGAGAACCCTAATATTCAACAGGTGGTCAAAATCTTCTCTTTTAACTCTTCACATCTCATTCAAATTCATGAATTTCTATGTCAATTCGCTGAAACAGATTTTTCATTTGCAGATCATAGAGAAGCAAGTCCTGACGGTCGCGAAAGCAGTCGAGGACCAGCTAGATGATGAAATCGCAGCCCTAGAGCGGCTCGACACCGACGATCTGGAGGCATTGAGAGAGAGAAGACTTCAGCAAATGAAGAAAATGGCGGAGAAGCGTAGCCGTTGGATCTCGCTTGGCCATGGCGAGTACTCTGAGATCCCCTCCGAGAAGGAATTCTTCTCCGTTGTTAAGGCCAGTGAACGTGTTGTCTGCCATTTTTATCGGGAGAATTGGCCTTGCAAGGTACTTTGAACTTTAGTTACTGCACTTTCGTTTGGTTTGATGTTAAATTATGAGGTTTTTGTGTTTAATGTCGGTTGTAAATGATATTTATTTTCATCTGATTGTGACTTCATTAGGTTTGTTCATCTGTTGGCTTCTCTTTCAGTTGAATTTCTAGATTTAAACCTTTAAATTGTGCTGGATTAGGGATTTGTAGTTTGAGCTTCTTGTTCATGGAAGTTTGGAAGTTAAATTCAATAGTGCTGATTGACTTTAGGCGAAGTTTTGGGACAGACATACCACTGAAAGTCCTCAACTTCTATCCCATTTCACCACTAATGAAAAGGTAGACGTAAAATGGGAGAAAAATTTCTAACTTGGTACTTTGGGTTCTAAATAGAAAAATAGTGGCATGGAAGGGTGAAAAACATGGTAGTTACCCCGTTCTTTTATGCGGTAGGTTGCGGTGTGGCACCACACCGCACCCCACTCTCTAATTTTCCACCGCACTTCACTACACCACACCACACCACAATCATTACCAATTATCTTTTCATTTTTCTCTCTCTTCACTTTTCTCCACTACTTTTCACATTCTCTCTTAACCTACCCTACCTACGACAACTTTCACCACAACTCACCACACTTTTAAAATTCCACTGCACTGCACCATTACCACACCGCAACCATCCGTATAAAAGAACGGGGAAATGGAAGGAAAATTTGTAACTGGTAAATTTGTCCTAGACCTCTGAAATCTTTAGTTCAAAGATATTCATTCACCGTTTTCCACTGTTATTTTTCCTCTTCCTCCATACCGCAATGTTTTCTATTTAGTCCCGAAAATAACAAGAAAGCCGAAGGGATGAAAATGAGGACACCAGCGGGTAAAATGGCATGAAATTTGATAACCTAGTGGCATTTTGGGAGCTAAATAAGCACATAGTGGCATGGAGGGGTAAACCACAGTGATAAAATGGGTGGGAAATTAACAACTTGGTGTAGAGTTTGCCGAAGAACTTGAATATTAGGTCTTTCTGTGGGGGTTAAATCCTTCCTCACTTTTGAGTTCTTGCTTTTGTTATGTGAAGAAATGTAAGATTGTGACTTGTTTCTGCTTCATATGCAGGTTATGGACAAGCATCTGAGTATTCTAGCAAAGCAGCATATAGAGACACGCTTTGTAAAAATTCAGGCTGAAAAAAGCCCGTTCTTGGCGGAGAAGCTGAAGATTGTTGTTCTTCCTACACTTGCTCTTATAAGAAATGCTAAAGTTGAAAACTATGTGGTATGCTGAAGATGAATGCCTTTCAATTTTGTGTTGTAATTCCCGGGGAAAGAAAGTTGAGTTTGCTTGCTAAATTTGATGTTTTTTTAACATTTAGGTTGGTTTTGATGAGCTCGGTGGGCGGGATGACTTCAGCACAGAGGAGCTGGAGGAGAGATTGGCTAAATACCAGGTTATCATCTGCGAGGGTGAATCCTCTCTAAATGCATCGAGATCCAAGGGACGTACGAGAAGTGTTCGCCAAAGTGAAAACCCTGATTCATCAGATTCAGATTCCTGAGCTCTCAGTCATCTGTAGGTGGATGGTACTTGGCTTATAATGTTGCTGTGCAAGGGTTTACTACAGTAGATTAGTTTTAGTCTTTTTGAACTTATCTTCGATTTTTTTTTGAGAAAGGAGGGGGGGGGGGGGGTGTTCTGTTTGCTGTCATCTTCATTTACAAGTGCTGCTAGATAGCAACTGCCCCGTAGGAGCAACCCTGTTGCCTAAGTTTATGTATCAATATAATGCAACTCTTGAACAACTGTACACTTGTGGTGATTATGGGGAATATCTTTTTCCCTATTTAGTGTGAGTTTTTTCTTCTTTCTTTGGTAGTGGCGACGTTTGCCTCTATTAGTGTTGAGAAATTTTATTGTTTTTAGGGAGGGTGCTTATTTTTATTTCTTCTAGTAGACATCATATTTCTTACTCTTTTAAGAGGGTGAGTTTTTCATTTGATTTCAGATGAAGATGTTGCACTCTACTAGAAGTTTCTTTCCTTAACTTGGGTTGACACTAGGTGCGCAATCTTTCTGACATCTGTTTCTATTCTGATATGCTACTAAAATGAGAGTTTTTAGCAATTTTAATCTCGCCCAAAGAGTTTAAGATTATTTTTTCCAACTAGCAGAGGAAAGCTGGTTCCAATTACTGCATCCAATGCATAGGCCATCAATTCTCAGTTCCTCCCCTTGCTTTTCTCACAAGAAAGAGGGGGGGGGGGGGGGAATTCTGTTTTAAATGCTGGACAAATTTACTGGAGGCAGTATACATAGAAGTGATGGGCAAGTTGATAGAGATACATATTAATATATTTAGGAATAATAATTAGATATTTTATATGTTTTAGTTTCCTATTCTTATTAGGAATATTATAGTTTCCTAGTTTGATTAGGAATATAACTCTAGTTTCCTATTTCTATTAGGTTTAGTATTAGGAGGGTTGTTTACCTATAAATAAGGGCTTTGCTAGCCTTTATGAAAGACATTACATTGATATTGAATATTGAATACATACAATTCTTACTGATTATGCACGGAGATGTTAATCTTTTCCTGAATTCAGCACGGGGATGTTGAATTCTTCTCTTGAATTCAACACGGGGATGTTGAATTCGTATCTTTAGCCTTTATTTATTTCCCGTTCTCTATCAAATTGGTATCAGAGCAAGTTCTCGATTCCAAGCCTTCACCTAAAATTTTTTTTCCCTTTTACGCTGCCAAACTTTCTGAAAACACAAAAAAAAGCCCAGAAAAACCCTAGCTGCTGTATTCCACTGAAACCACCACGAACCACCACCGATCACCGGCCTCCGACCACCGCGCCACCACGACCACCGCCACCTGCACAAAATAAAACCCTAAAATCCCTAATTTCGCAAACCCTAATCTGCGAAATTCTCAATTTTTGAACCCTATTCCCACAAATTCATCCACAATTCGTCTTCCTCTTCCAAATTCCATTCACCCATCACCTTCCTACTCAATTTCGCAAACCCTAATCTGCGAAATTCTCAATTTTCGAACCCTAATCCCACAAATTCATCCACAATTCGTCTTCCTCTTCCAAATTTCATTCACCCATCAACTTCCTACTCAATTTCACCCAAAACCCCTCAACCAATTGTGCTAAAACATTTGATTGCTTCCAATTGATCGCTCGAGTTTGCGAAACCCTAGTTCGCGAAAGTGGGGCACACTGTCAATCTTGCACTGCTGTTTGGAGGTATTCTCTCCTGCCGAGAACTCCCACAGAAGGTCGCCAGGGATGACTGTGACAATGGGCTTCAGAATGTTTCCTAAAACAATGATGCTCTTGGACAGAATCAAGGCACGTGATGCAAACAGGGAAGACTGTGACAAAAGAATCAGTGAAAAGATGGACACTTTGAAGAAAGAGAGTGAGGAAAATCGCTTCGAACTTGACAACAGAATTACCCCTTGGCGAGATAATTTTCGGGAGTCACTTAAGGAAACTCATGAGTCATGAAAGTTCTAGTCAGGAAGAAAGAAAGGATCGAAGTGAGTCCTCCATCTACTATAAGTTGTGTCCAATCTTCAACTCATACTGAGGGTGAACAAATTCATTCCAATGCGGACTTACTTGATTTACCTCCTGATTTATCTATTCATCCTATATCCAATGTTGAGGATTTGATATTGTCCGAAGGTACTTTTGAACCTCCTATGTTTTCAGGTTGTGCCCTAGGTCGTTCTACAACTTCAGAAGTTATGGTACCTAGTTTGCCTCCTATTATATCCTATGTTGTTAATGGTGAAGATGTTGAAGCAGTTCTTGAAGACGAGTACTCAGCCACTACTCATGACTACAGGATCTTGGCTACTTCTCAAAATTTTCTATTTTGGCATCCGGGTAAACATGTAGAGATGTCAAGAGAAAAATTCGACTGTGTGGATTTATTTATCCTTGATGAATTTTTCACTTGCAAGAAATTGAGAGTTGTGCAAATTTTTCATCCTTATTATGAAGTGGATATGCTCTTCTTCTGTAGGATTGTTATCTTTCTACGACTCTACAAACTTCGAGGGCGTGTGTTTTGCAACTGGGAGATCTCTTGCATTGATTTTCTGGCTATGTTTCTTCATGCAAACGCTCCGGAGGAACGTTTCTTTCAAGCCGGGGAGAATGATAGAGATACATATTAATATATTTAGGAATAATAATTAGATATTTTATATGTTTTAGTTTCCTATTCTTGTTAGGAATATTATAGTTTCCTAGTTTGATTAGGAATATAACTCTAGTTTCCTATTTCTATTAGGTTTAGTATTAGGAGGGTTGTTTACCTATAAATAAGGGCTTTGCTAGCCTTTATGAAAGACATTACATTGATATTGAATATTGAATACATACAATTCTTACTGATTATGTACGGAGATGCTAATCTTTTCCTGAATTCAGCACGGGGATGCTGAATTCTCCTCTTGAATTCAACACGGGGATGTTGAATTCGTATCTTTAACCTTTATTTATTTCCCGTTCTCTATCACAAGTGCTGTCAAAATTCTGTACAGCCTGAATACCTGGATTTGTCGGACCGGGAAAAACCTAGTTTGGTCCGAACCTCACTTTAACATTTGATTGAATTGACCGAATATTAGGACGCAATATTTCTTCTTTTTCTATTGTTCGAACCAGTTCTTTTTCTGTTGTCTGAAGCTGATTTTGACATGAATTTAGCGAATTGTCCGACCTGTAAAATACCAGGTCTAAACAACAATTTCTCGTCCGAATTTTAACATTGACTGATTTTGACCGATCCAAACATACCCGGACCCGAATATTTACCCGTGCTAGGCCAATCTATTGTTTCCCCTGAATGGAAGTGCAATGACATAAGAAGTATTTTCCAAAGTCTTCCCTCTCTCAGGAAGACGCCAAAAGCTTCTCTTACATGGAGGACCACCAAATTCAGCTGAATAGAATTAGCTCAACCCATGGTGATAGAATCTCCCAAGGAAAATCCCCAATGTGCAGGCTTACAATGCCCCCTGTTTGAAAAGAGATCCCACTTTGCCATAAGTCCATAATTACTAATGTTTGATTAAAGGCTTCTAATGTTTAACCAGAGAACAGGGACACTAATGTTTGATGAAAGGCTTCTAGCATTGTGTCTTCTGTGTGTGACTCTGCCTAAATGTGGCCCAGATTACAAAGGGGTCAAAATTCTTGGCTCTATCCCAGTTCCTTTTACTGTAGGTGTTAGGTAACTTGTTTTCATTTTCTTCAATCTTATTTTGATTTGTCCAATTAAACTGAAGAGTTCGAAGGTTATTATCATCTTGTTACTCATTCACCCACAATTTTTTTTTTTCAAGTTATGGAACTTCATGAGAAAGTACTAAAACCGAAGCTACATCTGAGGATCAAATGGTGAAATTTGATTCTTATAACTCATGACAAAGTCTATAGCGAACGAGCTCATTTCTCTGTTTAAAATTTCCGTTGTCAATGCAAATGATTCATAATCAAGGAGCCTAGCTTATTTGTTACTTGCAACTGTGCAAGTGGCCTCAATAACTTCTGGTTGTATTGTTGTGTCTGGGGCTCTGGGCAACTTTTCTGGCTCTAGCTCTAAACCCCTCACGGATTGCCAAAGAGTGCGGCTACAAGTAGAGATCTCCTCACCAGGGTATCTATATTTGAAAACAAAAATATTTATACTGGATTAAGTTTGTCCAACCAGGTTTAATTAATCCAAGACTCGCTTTAGTTCGTGCCCTATTCTTATGTTATTGTTCTTACATAAGTTAGATCCTTCAGGTCTTGTTACTTTTAGAACGAGTTTGACTGGGTCACAGAACAATGAAACATTAGGGTTGTATTTGGTCCCAGCTACATTATCAGTTCCGTTGTTTGTTTGTCTAGTGATCTTTTCAAGGAAATGCGACAATATAGCCAACAAAAATTGCTGGTAAATTTGCTTTCAGTCATGGTCAGTTCTTGTTCAAGGCAAACCTTAGGTTGTCTTATAGGGGATCTACATTGGATCTGGTTTTTAGATTGTTCACTTTGTATGGGTTGGATTTGCAGGGTTTGGTTCTTCTGGTTGCTTCCATCACGAGGTTAATGAGAAGTTTTACTTTATTGAATTTGTTTCACTTGTAGACACATGATCTGTTCCTGTTGGAATTTTAAGAGGGAAAGATAACAACTTATTGCTGACCTCTATGGATGCCAAATATTCTATAGCTTGATGTCTGAGGGAAGCAAATAGAGAAGAGTGAATAAATTACCATTCTTTACTTGACTCAGGTATGCAAACATCCCCAGCTTGGCTGTTTGTGAAGCAAATAGAAAAGAGTGAATAAATTACCATTCTTTACTTGACACAGATGTTCAAAGATCCTCCCATACTCAGCTTAGCTGTTTGTGAGTTGATTCTTTACTTGCTATGGGAGAGTGAAGGTCCTTTTCTACGTTATAAATTCGCCTCAAAACCCACGTTTGGTTTAAAAAAACACAACCTCTTTCCCCATGTCACCAAAAGTATAATTTTTTTTAAAAAAAGAATTCTGACTAGCTATCTCTGCTGGTATTTGCATAAACTATTTATTGGGTGTTTTGGTAAAGGCCTTTCTATTTTGGCGGTAGGGATGGTACTTGAATAAAACTCCCCAAGTCATACTCAACGAGTCCTCGGGTTCACTGAGGTATGTTTTTCTGCTCTCTCTGCTAGTTTACTGCCTCATTGCGATGAAAATTACCCTCTTTTAATTTTATTGGTCATTATGATTTTCATTGGTCAGCTATCGAAAACTTTGATCATTAACATCATTAGAATTTGTTGCGAAAAATACTATCATGGAATTACCATGTTATAGTTTCTGGGTAACTATTATTTGAAACAAAACCAAAGAAGGATATTGAACATTGTAACACATTTAATAAGTGACGGATGAAATAGGAATGAAGGAGTGCCCCAAATGTCATCTGAGTGTGTCATTTGCCTGGTAAAAGCATGCATCTAGTGAATTAAGGTGTACAAAAGAGCCAGTTGCCAAGTTGGTAACCCCCCCAAACCCCCCCCCCCCCCTCCCAAAATCTTTCAAGCTCCCTATAAGAATTGGTGGAAGCAAAAATACTTCGCAAAATTGTGGAGTTAATGGGTCATGCTTATGATTGGGCTGTTTGGTACCCCTTGTTTCAAACCTATAATCTTACTGGCTGCCTTTGAGATATAGGCCCAATGAACGGGTCTACGTATCCTTCCACGAAAAGATCTTAAGGTGTTCAAAAACCAATTTTGGCAGCTGTACCTTTGGATCATTTTGGTCGTTTGCCCCAATTCCTCAGGAATTCTTATTGGGTCAAATCCTCAAAATCCTAATTAGATCGGTGAAGGTGCAAGAAAGATTTGGATAAGTTTGGCCGCGTAACATTCTTTGTGGCTTGGTGATGCACAACGATTCTTTGACAAGACATATTCTAGGAGGAGTAGGCAGTTTCATAAATTAGGAATCTTAGTTTACGGAAATAATATATTTTAATTATCAATTAATTCTCAATAGTATCTTTTAGTCATCTCAGTTTCCTTATTTGTTTGAGTTATTCTAGTTTCCTTATTATGTTTGCATCGTAAGGGTTCCTTAACAAACCTATGAAGCACTTAAACAGGCATTCCCAAAGGTTGGTTGCTGGTTTTTGGAAGTTTTCTTCATGAGCCTTATAGGGAGAGCTCTGATCACTTCTTGACAAGAGTGCATAATGCTGACCTCTTGTGGGGGCATCGTTGTTGCTCTCAATGCTTCCTTATAATAAGTTAATTGCTAGACGAGCTTGTATTTATTAAAGATCTGTTTCATATGTTTCTATGCACCATAATCTGGATAGCTGAAAAATAATCTTTATAGATACTAGATTGTAATGGACTAAAGTAAAATGCCTGCTTATTTTATATTGAGTAGTGGAACCAGTCTCTGAATATTTTTAATTCAGGGGGTAAGAAAACTATATCAAACCCTCTTAAGCCCTGTTTTGCAGCGGGATTGTGGGGCATTAGATTTTGTTTCATCTGTTATTATTATCAGCCGAAATTTTCTAATAGAAGCCCTGTTTCTTTAGGAGGAGAATGGCAGATATTCAGTCAGCTGCACAGTGGATTGCAACATTGTTGGCGGAGGAAGCGAAGTTTCTATATAAGATTGAAGGGAGGGTGAAGGAGCTACAAGATGAGCTTGAATGGATGCAATGTTTCTTGAAAGCAGCAGATGCATGTCAGTTCGACAATGTCCTGGCTCGAAAGTGGGTTGCTCAGATAAGGGAGTTTTCCTACGAAGCTGAGGACACAATAGAGAAATTCTTGGTGAGAGTAAAGCCTCACAGTGGAGGTCGAGCTGATCTGTTGAGCATGGTGAAAAAATATTCACGTGTATTGTGGGAGATTAAACTGGTGCATGACATCGGGTCTAATATTGACAAACTAAAAGATAAGATCTCGTCTTTGAGTTCGAAGCTGAATACTTACGGCATTAACCTTAGATTGGAAGAAAGCTTGTCATTAGGACTATCCAACTGGAAGAACGAGCTTTCCTCTTACTACAATGTCCAGGAAGAGAGGATCATTGGTCGAAAAAACGATGTGGATGAATTGGTAAGAGAGTTAACAAATCCAGGCGGTCATCCTGTCGTTGCCATATGTGGCAAGGGTGGTGTTGGAAAGACCTTTCTTGCTAAGGAGATATTCCACCACCCGACAATCAGGAGAAATTTCGATGCTTTTGCCTGGGCTTATGTGTCGAAACCTTGCCAAATTGCATCCCTTATGCAACGGCTCCTGAGCAACCTTACATCAAAATCATTCGAGCAAATTACTCAATTGACTGAAGACGAGCTTAAGGATGGGCTTTACAGAGCAGCTCTAAGAACACGGTGTCTTATAGTGCTAGATGGTGTCTGGGGCGATAAGGTTTGCCATGATCTAAAACCGGCTTTTCCAATTGCAAATTTGGGGTTCAGAAGTAAGCTATTGCTGACAACACAAACTAAACAAGTGGCCAAACAAGTGGATGAAAATGTGAAAGTTCATTCATTGGAACCTTTGACCAAGGATCAAAGCAAATTACTGATTGAAGAGAAAATTAAACATGTTCAGTCTCGTTTCTCCGTGAAAAAAGGTATGTGTTCAATAATTTCAGTCTCATTGTGTTTGATTGTATTCTAGATCATTTCTAATGAGCTTGATGTAGCTTTCAATTGCTAATTTTCTTCACAAAAGACAATTTCAGTACAACAGCACCTTTTTTGCATTGTAGTTCTTTTAGCTTGTGAACATACTCGTAGCTGCATCATATATATTTTGGTTGACCCAAAATTCCAATTGAAAGCTGGACAGGTCAATAAGATAAAATATATTTGTGAGAGTGATGTGTTGAGGAACAACCTTACCATAGCTACCTGTAGTCGATCTTTCGATTTGAGCAATTGTGTTGTGTTCCAGTACATGGATCTGATTAGACCTTTGGCATCTTTTGATTAATCACAAAGTTTTGCCGGTCATTATTATCTTTAACTCCTGCTGTTAGTATGATGAGTCTCACCATTTGTACCCACCTTTTTCTTTTCTTTTTTTTTTTCTTTTTTTTTTTTGTGGTCCCCAAATAGCTGGTGTTGCAGGAGGGTTGCTCGAGAGAATGCGAGAACTTTTTGGATCAGGTAAAGCACAAAAACTGTTGGACAAAATGCTACGGCTCTGTGATAACCTCCCGTTGCTAATTGTTTTGCTCGGAGGGGTATTAGCAAATAAAAGGAGCCTGGGGGAATGGGAAATTGTCGACAAGCGAATTGACTCGTACTTAGTCGAACACCATGAGCAACAGCAACGGTGGAAATGCATACTAGAATTGAGCTATTATGATCTCCCCTATCAGCTCAAACCATGCTTCTTATACTTAGGTTATTTCCCCACAAACCTGCAACTGCCCACGAGAAAAATTACTAATTTGTGGGAGGCTGAAGGTCTTGTTTCATCAACACTGGATGATGAAACAGGAGAGACCCACCAAGGGATAGCCGAGCATTGCTTAGCCGAGCTGGTGGACAGGTCACTGGTGAAAGCGGGGTCCAGGGGGTTATCTGGGAAGGCGAAGACGTGCCAACTCCATGGCCTTGTGCAGGAACTGTGCTTGTCTAAAGCATCAAAAGGAAATTGGCTCAATATAGTTGAACTTGGTGCTGATCGTGAACATGAAGAGTTGTTGGGTGCTGCTTCTTCCTCCCATGCCAAGTCTTCCCAGCCTCCGAAATCTGCAAAATCAGCCAAGAGAAAGTACCGTAGATTGGCGATTTATTGCAGCGAGACATTGACCAAACTTCCCTCTGATTATAGACATGCCAAGTACATAAGGTCTCTTTTGTTCTTCAACACACTGAAAGGAGAGGATGTATTGATACCCATGAGGAGGAAGGCTCTGACAAAAGCATTTACTGATTTCAAGTTGCTAAGAGTCTTGGACATTGAAGACATCCAAGTATCGAGTTTGCCAAAAGAAGCTGGATTCCTAATCCACTTGAAGTACTTGAGCCTGAAAGGTAGCTGGGTGTCCAAGCTACCACATACGATCAAGTATCTGAGGTGCTTGCAGACTCTTGATCTACGTGTTCTTTCATTTGTTTGTCTAAGAATACCAGATGTTCTGCATAGGCTGGAGAGGCTAGTGCATCTGTATTTACCGTCCAACACATTCAAAGTCCGTGACAACAAAGAGAGGCTCCAACTGAAAGGCTTGCGTAGCTTAGAGACACTCTCAAACTTCAGCATCACCAAATGCATAGCAGACGACCTTCAGTCGCTCCCTAACCTCAAAAAGTTTACTTCACATGAATTCCTGCAACAAACAGAACATGTCAAAGGCATACTTGAATCAACAAGCTTTGCTTTGGGCCACTTGGAGCATATTGTCCTAAGGCTTGACGGGAAAATCCTGGAAAAAGAGGGGACATTAGTCGGCAATTGTGAACAACTACGTAAGCTCTATGTGAAGGGAAACATAGGAAAGCCGATTGGCTCTATCGCTCTTCCACCCAACCTGGTCCAGCTAACGTTCCATGGCTCCAAGTTCCAAGAGGATCCAATGCCGGTCCTTGAAAAGTTGGCAAAACTGAAGAGGTTGAGTTTAGAGCATGCTTCTTATGAGGGAGAGAAACTGCACTGCTCCCAACAGGGGTTCAAAGAACTCGATTATCTGACTCTTAAAGGTCTAGAAAAGCTGGAAGAGTGGGAAGTGAAGTATGGGGCGATGCCAAAGTTGCATCGCTTGGAGATCAATCGGTGCTGGAAACTGAAGAAGATCCCTGATGGTTTGCGCTACATTGAGAGCCTCCAAGAGTTGGAAATTTCGTGTATGCTTTTGTCATTCTTCCATGGCTGGATTCCTGATCCTGGAAATTCCCGCGAAAAATGGCTCGATTTCGAGAAGGTGAGGCATGTCCCTTTTGTCAAAATCTCTCATGTTTTGGAGATTGATGCCAAGAGGCAGGAGTCGGGTGTTTTTAACTACATAGCCTAGACTTAGATGTCTATAAATTGTTTCTAAATTTCAAAACTTAGTTTCATTTAAGAAGCCAGAAGGTGCTACCCTTTCCTGCCGTATGTGGTAGTGATATATAAGCTTGTATCAAGTGCTTTAATTTCTTCTTATTCATTGTTGTCATCATCATTATTTTTTATTAATTATTAAGCGAATTGGATTATAATAATTTCCACCACCGGTGATTGAATAATGATAATTCAAACTTCAAAAATTTACCACATTGAACGAAATACAACAAAGCGGATTTTTTACCCATGAGATTTAAATTATCCGAACTTCAGAGATAGAAACATGATAGTTAATAATTCGAACTTCTGACATACATGGGAATAATCTCTAGTTTAAGGGTACTGTTTGACTTGAATAGTTTGCAACCGAGTTATAGCTACTATGAGTCTATGACTTGGTAGAGGTATTACATGGTTGCTGAGCAGTGAGCAAGCTGAGAATATGAACATAGCACTTCAGAAGTGTAGAATATTGGAGAATTAAGCGTAAAGTTTCTATTCTCTAGTCCCACCATTCAATTCTCTCTCTGTGTATAACGGGCCTAGTAAAAGTTCGGGTCTAGGGCATTTCCTGTGCAAACGAATCTGATATTGCACGAAAAGTTTATTTTCGATACTTTTTTGGATATTTTCCGAGTCATATATTTTGGATAAGCTTAAATTCGGGTTAATATATTAGTTCGATCAACACGAAAATGAAAAATATTGTGTCCATACCCTATTTTTTCCGTGTGAGATTGAAACAGGTATTCTAGTAAGGTAGTTTGTTAACAACCCTAATATGCAAGGACAAAGTTCATACTTCACTCTCTTTTTATTTTTTTCCCCAAAAATAATTTACACTATGACGAACTAAAAAAGAAAATCCACACTTGCATATCATTGGAAAGAGATAGAGGAATGAAAAAAATCTAGACACTATATAAATACAAAAATAAGAACTAAAGAGAGACAATCTATCAATTGTTATAAGGCAGACTTCTCCCAAGAAGGTTTACCTAATCTTTATATCTTACGTTACATAAAAAAAAGATTGTTATAAGGTACAAGTGTTTGTGCCTTACGATTATGTAAAAGTACATTGTAAGATGGGAATTACTTAGATAACCAAGAGAGGCACAGTTGTATATATACTTTCATTTGACTTATATATCAACGGTATATGGTAGTAGGATACAACTCTTGTCTTATAAGGAGGAGACTTATCAAATTTTCTTACCAAATTTAAGAAGTGTTGCAATTTCAGCCTGAGAGAGGGCGGCTTGGGATGAATGAATCTCACATGAATGAGGTATATGACACCCTTATTTATAGTGCAATGAAGATACTCTTGGATAAGTGGATAGGATTGATAACTTGTCATCATAGATAAGGTAGATGGGATATCCCAACTAACTATATCTGCATGAAAGACATGTGTGTGTAATAACTTGGATGAACACGTGAAAAACATGAAAAGCAAGCAAAATCGAACCAACACACTGACATGGACTGTGTCAAGGCTACACAGACCGTGTCAAGGCCTGACATGCCTGTGTCAGCTGCTTTGAAGCTTGTCACTCCCGTGTCAGACCATGACACGCCCATGACAAGCACTCTGCACACAACCTGACCAACTCCGAGGCACATCACTCCACTCTCGTGACAGGTACTTTGCACCTAAATTTGGGCCTTTTGGACTCGGGAAGTCATCTAATGACTTATTTTGACCCTTTTAGCTTATCTTATACAGTTGTACTTGGTTTTCATGTTTTTTAAGTTCACCAAAATCACGCCTGTACTTGAAAAACTCCAACACTTCACCAGATACGGATCCTTAAAAGATACATTAAATAATAGAAAAAGTACTTTGTGAAAAGATACATTATATTATAATGCAATTTTTAAGAATCCGTACCTCAAGTCATTTTATTGTTGTTGATGAGCAAAGAATTTTTTTTAAATTATTGTTGATGAATTTTAAAAGAAAAGATACAATGAAATACTAATAAAGATAAATAGAAAATTTGAAAAGGATATATTGAAAAAGACAAATTAAACATGTTCTTTATATTTTAATAAGTGCGTATATCCACGTTCAGACTTTTGCATCATGCTTTCAACTTACGCACTTATACTCCATTGCACGAGGGAGTAAGGGTAACCGGTTTCGGGTACCCTCTGCTAAAATTATGAACTTTACCTTACCTGTTACCACAAGTTCTTTGATGTTAGGAACCTTACCTTTACCCGCGGTTCAAATTCCAATTCTAGGCTGTCCGTTGGTTATAGAATTTATATTTTTTTTACATGTGATTTTACAAAAAAACATTAATTTTCTACTTAAATGCCAAAAAAGCTACAATATTCGGTTATCATAGCCAAAATACCGAACTTAATTTAGTAAAATTGAAGAATTTTAACTCGAGTTTCTGACATGTATTCACTTTAATAATTTTATTTATTTATTTAGATTAAAATTAGGTTCCATTACTTGGACGTACCTATCGATTCCAGAGTCCTAGACCCGAATACTCGAAACGTGAATCTATCTAACATGTTTCGGGTTCCGATCTACAGTAGTAGTTTATGAATCTTAAGCTTACTCATTAGGATAGGTGTAGAAGGCAAAAATTTGTCAGCCAATCAAGACTTGCCACGTGGAAATTCAAGTTATTTTAACTCGGTCAATTATAATCCGCCATATGTCAAAATTAATTATGGTGGATGACAGGGCCGCAAGCGCACGGTGTACGTAGTAGCACGTCAATGTCGATCCCACAGGGACTCAATTAGCAGCACAGAAAACTTATCTCTATCGCGATTGCTAAGCTAATCAGGTTTTGGGTTTTGGAAAAGGTTTAACAAACTAATAAAACTAATAAAGCAGGAAAAATTAATCTAATGTTCTAATCAAGAGAGAGAGACTTCTGGGGAGATGCTAAACTAACCACGAGTTCGATTACTAAAACCTAGCCTGCACAATCATACATTCAAGAATGAATCAAGAATCGACAACCTCTGAATTCTATCGCCCTTTCGATGCTAAATAGAATTATTCTAAACAACCTAATCAACAACTTTCATGTGCCTTTTAGGTTAAACAGAATTGAAGGTCTCAAAAAGTCAGGTTATCTAATGATTCCCTAGTTCACTACTCCTTTTTCAACTTTCGCAAACCTAGGTAGACAGGTTGGTAGTCAGATTACCCTAATTCACCTTTCAATACTTCTCAGGTTAATCTCAAACTTACAAATATCCAAGGCCTTAAGAATACTCATAAACATGGTAAACACAACCTTCTATTGATTCAATCAAGAATTCATGCACAAACTAATAACAATCAATCAAACTACATTGTTTCGGGTTGCAAAACCCTAGAATTCAAAGAAACTACTCACTCATATTCAATGAAAACATGACACAAGTTCCAATCATCACAATTGAATCTCAAAACTAAGAAGGAAATCGAAAAGAAAGAATAGAATTGCGAAGAATACAATCGATCCCAGGGTAGAACCTTCTCCGCGAACGTCGCTCATTTCCTTTGTGAATCTTGATCTTGGTTTCTCTTGAATCGATTCGCTCTTGAATCTTGATGGTGGGGAAGAGGAGTAGAATGGAAGTATTAGGGCTCTCTTTTCTCTCCTTGACGGCCAAAGAATGAAGGAAAACTGATAGAAAATGACTCCCTATCGAAAAAATGCCGCTTGCCCCCTTTTCTACTCGCGAAAACAACTGATCTGCATAGGTAGTCCGCCTCGGTCCGTACAGTCCGTACAATCCATATATGGACCGTGGTGATCACCACGGGCTGCCCGAGGTTGCCACTGTTTCGTTTCTTTCTTCTTTCCTTCGCAAAAAATGAGTTGGGCACAAGGAGCTGAACCGCCACGGACCGTGGCCACCACCTCGGGCTGCCCGAGGTTGATGCTGCCCGGCCATTCCTTGCTCCTTTCCGTCCCAAATTTGTACCACGGTTTGTGTTTGACATGTAGAGGTCCGTGGTATATTCACTCTTGCCAGAAGTTGAGAGAAAGTTGGTGTTTTGGCCTCAAAACCTACAAATTCACATCAAAAACAACAACACCAAGTGTAGTAGGATAATTGGAATAAAAATCAAGGTTCACACTCAAAACTATCCCTAATTCACTATTGAAAACCCCCAAAAACATAGTCATGAAACGCAGTTAACAGTGGATCATTTAATGATAAATTAAATGACATTATATTTTTGGTCAATTAAATTACGCCACATGTCATGGGTGACACATTAATATTTGTCTTTTTATAAAA
This sequence comes from Portulaca oleracea, assembly GCA_029582165.1. NCBI lineage: Eukaryota > Viridiplantae > Streptophyta > Magnoliopsida > Caryophyllales > Portulacaceae > Portulaca > Portulaca oleracea. The sequence goes on along the minus strand of CM055875.1, from coordinate 32,240,639 downwards.
AATGAGTTAAATGAGCATAAAAGTGTTGGCCCAGGTTCTCTATAAATAGGGAGTCTCTTCCTTCATTTTAGGAGGTGAAAAGAAAAACATAAAAAGGAATACTCAAAAGCTCTCATACTCTCTCTCGAAGACAAGAAGCACAACAAAGTTCAAGCTCGTGCCGTTCATTCGTGGGAGATCAAACCACTTCCTCTTGATCGGGATCAAGTCTCTACGACCCTCGTTCAAGATCATATTCATCCAAGAATATGTTCACTCAAGATTATATTCATTCAAGATCACATTCATCCAAACCATATTCATTCAAGACTCGTTCAAGTTCATTCAAGGAGATCGAATCGGAGGAGTTACATTTTATTTTGTAACAAATACATAGAGATTGTACCCAAAATCCTTTGAAATTAATATATTATATTTGTTCACTAATTTCTTGTGTTTATTTATTTAGACCCGGAAATTTGTGTTTACAAATTTTGGCACGCTCGGTGGGACATCTCTGCCTCTCATCTCTTTCTCCAAGAATGAACTATTTACCATTCGAAGAAGATGGTCACTCAATGGATGTATGAAATCCACCACCAACCATTGAGTGAAGAGGATGAAGACTATGAAGATTGAGAGGAAATGCCAAAATCACCAAGGGATCCTCTCTCATCCGATTCTGATACCGACTCTATCGACACCATTATTATGCCCGTCATGGTCACAGATGCCATTAACTATGAAGAAGAATTCAAGACTATGAAGGTCGCGCTGACAAGACTTGAGAAAGAAAGCGAGGAAAAGACCGAGCATATTAAGCGGCAAGATGAACGGATCAAGAAATTGACAAAGAAGTTAAACAAGCGACCCGCTAGCAAATTTGACGAAGGATCGGGAGATGAAGATTCCGATGAAGGATCCAATCACGAAGACTCCGACGAAGAAGAGAAATATAAAGAAGCTTCTGGCTCGGGCACAGTGTCTCTGGAGCAGATCCAAAAACTAGTAGCCAATGCGATAAAAGTTCAGATCGAGGGAGGCTCTCGTAAAACTCAATTGTACAAGAAGCCTTACACAAAGAGGATTGATGCACTTCGCATGCCTTACGGCTATCAACCGCCGAAATTCACTCACTTCGATGGTAAAGGGAATCCTAACCAGCATATAGCTCATTTCATCGAAACTTTCAATAATGTTGGGACTGACGGAGATCAACTAGTGAAGCAGTTCGTTAGAACCCTTAAAGGAATAGCCTTTGATTGGTATACGGACTTGGAGCCGAAGTCCATCGACAGTTGGGGAGAAATGGAGCAAGAGTTCCTTAATCGATTTTACAGCACTCAATGCACCGTTAGTATGACGGAGTTGACAAACACGAAGCAATGGTACCGGGAGCCAGTCTTGGACTATATCAATCATTGGAAGTCACTCATCCTTGAGTGTAAAGATCGATTGTCTGAAGCCTTCGCTGTCGAGATGTGTATACAAGGTATGGAATGGGATCTGCTTTATGTTCTGCATATGAGTAAGCCAACAACTTTTCAAGACTTGGAAACGCGGGCACATGACATGGAGCTCACAATTTTCAAACATGATGCAAGAAGACCAAGTGTCAAGGAGAAGCAAACTTCACTCGGGGGCACGTCAAAAGGAATTCCTTCATCCATTATTTTTGGAGAGAAAGAATATCCTTTCTCCGATGGTGATACACCTGAAATACTTGATAAACTTCTTGAAAAAAGAATTATTAAACTTCCAGAGTCGAAGCGTCCAAGTGAAGTTGGAAGAATCAATGACCCTAAATACTGCAAGTGTCATAGGATCATTAGCCATCCGTTGGAGAAGTGTCAAACTTTTAAGGAGCTTGTCATGAGGCTTAAAAACGAAGGCAAGATTGTGTTCGATGAAGATGAAAACGATGAATCCGATTGAACTTATTGCAAGTTGTCAAGTCAAGTTAAAAAAGATTCACAAGTCATCCAAATCAAGACTTCTAAGTCATCCAAATCAAGACTCACAAGTCAAAAGTTCAAGACTTTCAAGTCGTCCAAATTGGAAAAAAACTCTCAAATCGAAGTTCAAGACTTTCAAGTCATTCAAATCAAGACTTACAAGTCTAAATTCAAATTTTAAAATCAAAGGCTCCCAAGTCATCAAGTTAAAGACTCCCAAGTCGAAATCCAAGACTTTCAAGTCATCAAAATTGAAGACTCTCAAGTCAAAGTTCAAAATTTTCAAATCAAAGACTCTCAAGTCATCAAATTAAAGACTTGCAAGTCAAAACCAAGATTCCCAAGTTTTCAACACAAAAGACTCACAAGTCAGCAAAATTAAAGACTTTCAAGTCATAGTTAAAGATTTTTAAATCAAAGGTTCTCAAGTCGTCAAAGTTAAATACTCTTAAATCAAAATTCAAGATTTTCAAGTTTGAGACTCCCAAGTCAACAAAGTCCAAGATTCAAGTAATCAAAGCAGAATGTTGAATTTCCAAGGTCGAGACGTGCGAGGCATCAAAGATCAAGAGAATCAAGTGTTCAAAGGCGTGATGGAGATTCATGTAGATAAGTTGTCTTCCGATTACCAGTGATGTAATCCAAGACGAGCCGAATTGATGTCCACAACTGAGGAGGACAATCAAAGGTCACCGCTTGTCTTCTGATCGCCAATACATGCTCAAGACGGGCCGAATTGATGTCCCCAACAGATGAGGACAATCAAAGGTTACCGCTTGTCTTCTGATCGCCAATACATGCTCAAGACGGGCCGAATTGATGTCCCCAACAGAGGAGGACAATCAAAGGTCACCGCTTGTCTTCTTGTCGCCAATACATGCTCAAGACGGGCTGAATTGATGTCCCCAACTGAGGAGGACAATCAAAGGTTACCGCTTGTCTTCTGATCGCTAATACATGCTCAAGATGGCCCGAATTGATGTCCACAACTGAGGAGGACAATCAAAGGTCATCGCTTGTCTTCCTATTATCATCTTCAAGATGGACTTATTAAAGGTTGCCCGACTTCGAAGTTTGCAAATTTGGTATAAGGCCACTTAGATTATTATCACTTTGGTCCATATATTGAAGTCTTCTTCGATCAAAATGTGAACCTGCACAAGGAAAAAAAAAAGGAAAAAAAAAGACAAAGCATAATCGTTTATGCAGTAAAGTCTTGGCAAAACTCCATTAAAGGCTTGTATATATGTTGGTGGTGATGTAATCAAATGATTGATGATAAAGGGATGATGTCGTGCTTGTTTTTCTTCAACAATTGATTAATTGTCGTTGTGAGCCAATCAGAGAGGATTGGAGGAGCATCCAACGATTGCTTCTTGACTTGTATGGAAGTATTGCACGTGAAGATCATGTCCGTTGGTTATTGTTGATGATAATATGATCATGGATTAAATAAAGCGGCGCGGAAACCTTGATGAAATGCTCGTCTTTGGCTAGTGTCATGATTCAGCTTCAACTTTCTTTAGGAGGGTTTTGGCACGGTGAAGCAATAAATTGGCAGTCTCCGTAGTATAATAGAAGCAAATTCTCACAAATTGGCAGCATTTCCTAGTAGAGAATATTGTTTCCAAATTCAATGTCTTGACCAACTATATATTTAAGGTAAAAAGATATTGGACAAGTATCATTTTATATATGGATGATTTCTTTTACAATGGAATCACTCCATATATTATTTTGTTCCATCCAAACTTATGGAGACAAGTTAAATTTGAAGAAAATTATTTGCTACCCTATTAAGTCAAAATTGACCTAGGTAGCATTCAAAGTCGGATGATGCAAGTGTTTTATTCAAGCTTCGAGACCCGATCGCGGCCATTACTATCAAGTCGTAGTCGCGGCCAACTCTCGAGGGGGCATTTGTAGAAGGCAAAAATTTGTCAGCCAATCAAGACTTGCCACGTGGAAATTCAAGTTATTTTAATTCGGCCAATTATAATCCGCCATATGTCAAAATTAATTATGGTGGATCATTTAATGATAAATTAAATGACATTATATTTTTGGTCAATTAAATTACGCCACGTGTCATGAGTGACACATAAATATTTGTCTTTTTATAAAAAAAATGAGTTAAATGAGCATAAAAGTGTTGGCCCAGGTTCTCTATAAATAGGGAGTCTCTTCCTTCATTTTGGGAGGTGAAAAGAAAATTATAAAAAGGAGATCAAACCACTTCCTCTTGATCGGGATCAAGTCTCTACGACCCTCGTTCAAGATCATATTCATCCAAGAATATGTTCACTCAAGATTATATTCATTCAAGATCACATTCATCCAAAACCATATTCATTCATGACTCGTTCAAGTTCATTCAAGGAGATCGAATCGGAGGAGTTACATTTTATTTTGTAACAAATACATAGAGATTGTACCCAAAATCCTTTGAAATTAATATATTATATTTGTTCACTAATTTCTTGTGTTTATTTATTTAGACCCAGAAATTTGTGTTTACAATAGATTCCTAAATTTTAGAAACATTATCCTTACCATTGATCAGTTGTCTCGACAAGGAAGAATATATTGCTTCCTCTATCTAACAAGTAATAACCATGGCAACTAAGGGAGAAAGAGATCAAGGACTTGGGGAGAGGGTTGAGGGGAAGTCAAGTCGTGGGTGAACGGACAGTTAATATGGAGTTGAGAGAGAAGAAAAAATTTAGAAAAAGAATGATACGTTTGGTTATTAGTAGGGGTGGTCATGAAAACCAAAATCGGAAATTAAACTAAAAAAGTGTAAAAGCAAACTCAAAAATCATGTTAACCGCTTGGGTTTTTTGAATTTTGCAGTTCTAAACTTCTAATTAGCCAAACTAATTTGACTGGTTTGAGTTACACTTTGTCTTTTTTATTATTAAATGGTAACCATGGCTAACCAGTTTTAGTTAATAAAAAAAAACCCTAACTTTCTAGCTAACTAAACCTTGTTTTTTGAATTTTGTTTTTCATAATTATGCTTTGGTAATAGTTTGCAATATTGGAAGAATAGTTTTTTGAATTCGTTAATTAAAAGGAAAAGGAAAGGTTTAAGTTAACCACCATTAACCGTAATCCAAAATCAGAAAATGGTTAACAAAATCAGAAAATTTTGCAGTTTAGGTTTCAATTTGCAAAAAACGTAAATTGAATTTCAGTTATATACCCATTTTCTTGCTAGTCGACAGTCTTGTTAAATGATTTTAGCTTATGCCTGGTTACCTGTCAAACTCTTTAAATCCTCCACTATGACATAATTTTCCACTAAGGGTGTTTAGTGACCGAAAAATGTCTTCAGAATCCTAACATGTGGGTCGTCCCTTTTTTTAAAAAAAAGCATAGAATTATATTTTTATCCATTATTTAATTAACAAAAAATCTTAAAGTATGCCTTGGAAATGGGTTTTAATTTGATTTGGACATCATATATATTTTCTGGTGTAGCTAATGGCATAAGTGCATAGCCAACATATCATAAGCTTATTATAATTGATAATTAATACTAACTATTGAAAAAAATAGTACTACCTCCGTCCCAAAATGTTTGTCCTTTCACTAAATTTTGACCGTTAATTACTCACAAATTATAATGAGTTACAATATAAAATTACCACCATTGTAATTTTTAGTAAATTATCTTTCTAATGGCGGTAATTTCATATTTAAACTCATTACAATTTGTGAGTAATTAATGGTAAAATTTTTATCAAAGGACAACCTTTTTGGGATGGAGGTAGTATCAAAATTATAATAAATATTAATTTGGTAAAAAGTAAGACACTTAATAAGTGTCAGGGGCTATATTACTCTGACTCTTCATTTTCCCTACTGTACCTATGTCAGACCCTCGCTCCACACCCGTGTATGACACTTAAAAAGATATAACACTTGACACTTCAAATTAAAATGAAAATATACAAATTTCTTAAAATGTGTCGAGTTCGACATTCATATTTAAGCCCATATCGGACACCAGTACCTGAGTCTAAGTAACATAGATTTGGGTAAGACACGTATCACTACTAAAAACTTGTCATATTGCGACGAAAATTGCAACGAAATTTTTAGACTGCGCGACGGACCTTACGACGAAATTTTTTCCGTCGCAAGACATTTGCGACAGACCTTTCGACTTAGTTGTCACTTTTACATTAATTAATGCACTTATGTACATTTAGCAAACCTCATTTTTGAAAGATTAGAATATAATTATTCTCTTCGTTCTTAATTATTTGTCTGCTTAGCAAATTTTTTTTTGTCTCGACTTAGTTGTCACTTTTACATTTTCAATAAGAATTTTACTACTTATAACCCTAGAAAATAACTTTGGAGCAAATAACTTAGGCCCTGTTCTTTTCTGCGGTATTTTTGCGGTATGGTGTGGTGTGGCGTGGTGGAATTGTGGTGGGTGTGGTGAAATTGTGGTAGGTTATTGGTATGTGGGATAAGTGAGGAGAGAGAATGTAAAACATAGAGGAGAAAAGTGAGGAGAGAGAAAAGTAATGATTTGTGGTAAAATGTGGTGAGTTGTGCCAAACTGCGGTATGCTGTGGCACCACAGTTTGCCAACCGCAGAAAAGAACAGGGCGTTAATGATAATTGAGAACACCTTTATCGTTGTGATTTATTTAATTTCTACAAAGTTTTTATGTTGCATTAGTTTCTCCACCCTTTTTCAAGGTGACAAATAAGAAGGGACGAAAAAGAGTACAAAATATGGGGATGAGTGAACAAGTTTCGAGAGATTTGGTTACCTAATTAAGTTCAAATTACCTACACAATTATTGTCAAAAAATTGTTGGGGGTGCCATAGATCTTTTTTAACTAACTCGGGGGTCACCACTTTTTTTTAATGCATTGCCAGGTGACATTAAACTTACATAACTGGCTGGGGTTTGACAAACTGGCCATTTTTGGCCGGAATCCGGCAACAATTGAGAAGGGCATCCAGAATTGATATTTGCTTCCTTCCTTTTTTTGTTTATTTTTTTTAAAACCCTTAATCCCTCTTCTACTTAAACCCTTAGACCCTCTTTTACATTCACTCATTCACTTCATCCTGTTCACTTCATCTGAGTGGGATAGAGAGAAAGGCGAGAAGCAGGACATCGAGAGAAGCAAGAAGTCGAGCAGCAGGAAGGAGACGACCGACGAGAAGAAGCCTTAGCAACTCACCTGAAGTCAATGGCAGGTATGGAAAAAGGATCCCGCTTCCTCTGTTCTTCTATGGCCTGATGAAGATGGAATTTTTCTGGATTATCGGGGGTTTCTGGGGTCGGGTTTAAGGTTTTAGGGTTTAGTTCTGGGTAGATCATGTTGAAACTTGGATGATATTTTGAAATGCATGTTAAATTGACAAATTGGTGATGTGTTCTTATTGTTTTAGGGTTCTGGGTTTGTAATGTTTTTTGTTCTGGGTTTGTGTTGTTTTGGGGATGTGGATGTGTTTAGGGTAACTGATGTTGGCTTGGATTTATTTTTTTCATGTTTTACATTTAGGAGGATCTGACTCAAGGGGGATGGAAGGTATCAACAAAAGGCACAACTTGGTCGGGTGGAAAATTTGTTTGCAGAAGATGTGGTCTTGATGGTGTTATTAAAGTATCAAGGAGCAGTGACAATCCAAACTGTGTGTATGGTAAATGCCCAAGTGTATGTTGTGGTAAATTCCTTGGCTGGCTCGATGAGTTTGAAGAAAAGGCAAGCAAGACACCAGCAACTGTTAACACTCAGTTCCTTCCAGACAAAAACGTTGATGTTTTCGAACTCAATATGGAATAGTGGCAGCTGGGGGGGGGGGGGAGGACTTGAGTAGTTGAGTATTGAAGAGGAGAGAGAGAGACCAAGTCATGTTTTTAGGCAGGCAAAATAAGGGTAAAATGGGCACTTCAATATATTTTCAAGGGCATGAATGTCCTTTCCTTTTTTCCGGCCAAAAATGGCCGGTTTGTCACCCCCCAGCCAGTTATGTAAGTTTAATGTCACCTGACAATGCATTAAAAAAAGTGGTGACCCCCGAGTCAGTTAAAAAAATCTATGGCACCCCCCAGCAATTTTTTGCAATTATTGTAAATCATAAATATCATTCATAGCAAACAAAATTTTACATTTTAATAACAGGCTTATAGCAGGCAAAAGATATATTTATGCTATGCCCCATTAATTTGTTGTGGTCATGAGGCTAAATAAAAAATGTATATCCAAATACCAACAATACTTGAAACAACATTAATTAAAGAATAAACTAATTAAGTAAAATTTCTGTTGTACCTCCGAATATACCCAAAGTATTTGAATAATAAAAGATCAATTTATATAATTGAGATATACAAGACTCACAATTATATAAAAAATAATCAACAATTAATTCTCTTTTTTTTTCAATTATTGATAGCCGAAAAGGCTTAAAAGTTTACAGTTAGACATCAAATTGCATAAAAAAACAGCAACCAACCAATCTAAAAGAAAGGGTTACAACCAAACACTGCATAAAAAATCAACAATTAATCTATAATAATATAAAAGTAATATGTTCGAATTTTGAAATCGTGAGCTGTGAGTGAATTTCGGTCTTTCTAGCCAATGAGAATTTAGAAAAATAAAAATCAGTAACAACTTTTCCCGCCCATAAAAAATACAGTATTTTGCCCAAACTTACACTCTAAACCTTTGCAGTTATTATATCTTTATTTTTCAGTTATAACCACCTTCGATATTTGATTTTATTATCCCCTGATTTTTGCAGTTATAATCCCTTCAATATTTGATTTTTTTTTTAATTATAACTCTTTATATTGATCCCATCAACAGAGATAAGTTTCTAAGTACTTGCTAAAACGCCCAATTCAGAAACCATCCTTCCCATTTTCATTATTATCCCTTTATTTTTTCAGTTATAACCACCTTCAGTATTTGATTTTATTATCCCTTATTTTTGTAGTTATAACCACTTTCAATATTTGATTTTTTTTTCAATTCTAACTCTTTATATTTATTCACAACAACAGAGATAGGTTTCTAAATAGTTTTAGAGTCGTCTCCCCATCTCTGTCCTTTCACGCCCCTCTTTGTCTCGCTCTTCTTTTCAGACTTGCCAAAAAGCCAATTCGGAAATCATCCTTCCCATTTTATGAAATATAAAGTCATCATCATTGTCTGATTGTCGATGCTTATTCGTGTTTTGCATCATCATTACCTAATGACACGATGAGGTTTGGTGAAGGCGATAATGACGACTTCCCTAATACAACTCTCAAATTATAAGTGCTGAAATTAAAGTCGTAAACTACTTCCATTTTGTTGGTTAATCTTGAATGCAATTGGTCTAGCTTAATAAAATGTCAAACATTAGTGATGTTTTGAACGGTTTGACAAACAAAATTTTGTAAGATTTTGGTGCTTACACATAGTTTTATTTTTGTTTTCTTCTTAGTTTTTTTTCGCGTGATTTTCCTTTTAATTTGTTACTTTATGAGTGTTGATTCATGCATGTCTCATGCATTCTAATAGTGGGTATATATGCTTTTATGGTTCGTAAATTCGTGCTAATTCTCTTTTAGTATTTGAAGCAAATTCCCTATTATCATTCAACGAATTTTTGAGCATTAGCACTTGAACTCATTTAAGATTTGTTCATTTCAAACATTAGTATGGTAATTGGTCCAAGATTGGGAGGAAAAACAATTTCACAAAGAGGTATATAAGTTTTACACATTAAATTCAATTTATACAATTTAATTAATGGGTTTTTGGATGCTAATATACTAAACTTTTGGGGTATTGAACAATAATGCACTGAACTTTGATATGGACAATAATACACTGTACTTTGGGGGGTGTTGAACAATAATGCACTCAATATGATTTTGGCAATGGCTAACTTGGTGGCGATCCTATGTAGCGGGTGGAGGAGTGATAAGCTGGTGGCGCGGGGCGGTTTCCCGGAGAGCTTTGGTCATGGTGGCACGAGATGGGTGACAGCGATGAGGTGGTGTTGGCGGTGGCTGGTCCAAGAGTAGTGACAGATAGGCAGGATGTTCTTCGTTGGGATTATGTTTTCTGACTAACATCTCGACTTTTCCAGTTAGTATGACAATGTATGAATTAGGGATGTGTCAAGATTGTTAGGTTGGGAGGACAGAGCGGGGCTGAGTTTGAATTTGAGGGTCTTTCTGGGGTTGTCTCTGTTGAACAGCATTAAGCCCCAGTATCCGAGTTGCCATTCACCGAATTGACTTAATATCAAGGAAAATTGGAGAGTTGTGATACAAAAAGTTGCTCTCATTGATTCCATGTCAACTCGTCTATTTAATCCTCCTCCTCAGGTAAGTTCAATAGTTTTGTTTTCTTTACCAGATGATATTGTGTTCCATATTTGATTAAATTGATTTTGTTTTAGGGTTTACTATTGTCATGGTGCTAGAACACCCTCTAAAAGAACAGGTATGTCACTTCCGTTCTCCTAATATTTTATTTTGGTTTTTCGTTCTATCATTAGGGGTTTGATCTTTGTAATTATACGAAAATGGAGGTTGAATCTTATAAACTCACCAAAATGTCAAAAACAAACGAGGGAGGAAAATTTTGAAGTGGGTTCAATAATTTTCTCAAGGTGGATGGGAAACAATTTCTAATGGGGGGCTTGGGAAAGTTTTTCCAAATTGGAAAAGGAAAGTTTTTTTAATTTATTTCTAAAAATGCACCTAAAAACTATTTTATAAATTAACATATGTAATGTAGTTTGGATATTTCAAATGTGTTTTCCCACAAACTTTCCCACCAAACACTGTGCATTATTCTTTTCTACAGAAAATTTTCCTAGGAAAAACTTCCCTGAAAAAAATTTCCCAGGAAACATGTTCCGGAAAAGAACCAAACGTACCATTAGTATATTTTTGGACATGTTGTAGATAATCTACCTTTTATTAATAATATGTTAATGTGAATTCGAACAGGTTCTCTTGGTGTACGAGTGTCACTAGAGGTGGAAAACCAAGGTTACATAGCTAGAATTTAGGAAGCTTGCACTAGAAGAAAATTTGATGGACGTCAACTGTGTATAGTAGAGATTGGTTCATAGAACTAAGAGGAATATTTTTTTTATTAACATACTACATTTTGGAGTTCATTCAAGCATCGTATGTGTATAGATAATATTTTGCATGGATGATACATGGTTATGTAGCAAATTTGATATTGGTGTACAGGATGCAATGAATTTTGCCTTTTCATTTGCGATATGGTAATAAAGGTCATTGCTCTTTCATTTTCGACTTATACGATATTGTTTATAAATAAACTTTAATATCCTTTGCTTTTTTTCCACGAAATAATAGGCAAGGAACGATTTCTAAGTTATGGGTTAATTGAAATTTGCCTCTCTAAGCAAAATGTAGGGTAAGTTTGTTCCATTCAGACTCTGTTCTTTTGTTAGGTTACGTTTAAATTAGATTAGTTAAGTTATGATAGGATATGAAAGGATAGGATATGTTTGAGTTTTAGTTGTTGGATGAAAATATTTTATCAATAAAATTTGAATATTTCAGAGAAAGTAAATGAAAAAGATATAGGTGTTGGAAAAAGTAAATAAATTTGAGATTAAAATAATATTATTTGAATTTCTTTTTGAGTTAAAAATTTGTTTTTTGTTTGGGTGTTTTTTGGGGAGTTAGGTTGTGTTAGGTTAGGAAATGATAAATTAGGTTATATTAGTTAGGTTTAACCCAACTAAAGAAAAGGGTTCAACCACTCTATTCCCTACCCGGGCAAGATTTCGGAGTAAAGGTTTTAGCATTCCCAATTGCTTCTTTTTTACCTGGATTGAGGAAATTTAGTAATATATTTATTTTTTTAAAAAACAAACAACATATTTATTTTATTTGTTATACTATTTAAATATCCCGTGCATCGCAGGGGTTAAAGACTAGTACTCTTAAACTTAGAAAAATACATCTATTATTCATGATTTCTTATAATTATCTTCAGATATAATCAATTTTATTGGCAAAACTCAAATTCATACTTAATCTATATAGCCCATGTCCATTGGATTGGTTAAAATCAGGTTTGGATGGATTTGATTGAATAAGTTATGATGTTTTTTTGGTGAATTGTGTTTTTAGAGATAATGTTTTTTTGACGAATTATGTAAGGTTTGGATTGGATTTGTTAGAGATATACCAATCAAAAGAACATGACCACAATTTAGTCTTACATATTTCACAATTATTAAAAATTTAACAATAAATAGTTAACCTCGCCACAATCACTAGAAAGATTGCACGTTTCCTTGAGGAGGGTAGAGTAAAGATATGAGTGAATAAATTATCATTCTTTGCTTGACTTACGTACCTCGCCACAAATTCTTTATTCAGCTGCTAGGCATAATTCTTTCCTTGCTACATCGAGATACTTTTTTCTCCTATAAATTCCAACAACTTTCATCCACATGCTTAGATTAGTAAAATCAAGAAACCAAAAAGAAATCTGTTTACTAAAAAAATGGATAAAATATGTGGAAAGGATACCACAAATCATTCTTGATCATGTCGCTAGTTCACAAATCAAATTGTTTTGCTCAATAAATCAGGCCATCAGCATCAAGTTCGATCATACGTACGTCTTGTCAGGTAAGCTTTTAGATAAAAGTCCTTTAGCCAGCACAGAAGCAATTTGGTTCAGCTTATTTTTAATTAACTGAATGGTTATTCTAAACTAAACTTAGTCGACTTACTATAGTGGATTTATTTTTAAAGGGTTTTTTTTTTTTGCATTTTGGACCCCAAAGTATAGGGTAATTTATTTTCTGAATCCTTGGTTTTGAACATTAATTTTTTAGACTCTAAAGTTTGTAAGTTGAAAAAAAAGGACCCAAAAGTTTGTAGGCTGAAAAAATGTCTGTTTCCCTTTTTTCAATGTTTGAATATCTCTCCTGATTGACGTCAAATTTCAAGAATAAGGTCAAAATTGATATTGAAGCTATAATAAACCTCTCTTATTCATATCAGAGTTACTTATATCCATATACTCAAAGGTCTAAGTAGCCAATATTATATACAAAATCATTTATATATACATCGAACAATTAATCATTTAATCGTGAAGAGGGTCTAGCTAGTTGGGTCTGATCACATATTAGGTCTATGTGCAACTAGAAAGTGTATATTTGATGAATTTGTTTGTGTAGCTTTACCTTATATTATGTTTATGATAGAACGGTGCTTTATGCAAAAAACACTCATTTTGCCCTCGCATGTGTTGTATGATAAGATAAGAGCACCCGCAATGGTGAGGGTGAGTTTTACTCATTTGATGATGTGGAAGTAGTGAGACCCACTAAGAGAGTTTGAGTTTGAATGATTACTTTTCAATGGTGAGGGTGAGTTTGGTTTAAATTAATAAAAAAAGTGTAGGCCCCCAATGTAATAATTAATTGTTTTAAATAATTTAGTTGTTTTGATTTTTTCTATTTAATTACTTATATATAATACATAAAATTATTTTACAAATGTGGAAAATTATAACTCAAATTTTGGCATTACATATAAAAATAAATATAAAGCATAAAAATTTAAAAGCATGATTACTTTATTTAAAATTTAACAAAGAGGTCTATAAAACACAATACAATTAATTTTTGCTAAAAAAAATACAATTTAGCAAAATATGATTACAATTTGGAAATAGCCGTTAGAAATTATTATTGGATCTGGAAATAGACGTTGAACCCAGGCATAGCGTGCAGCACATGCGGCCCAACGTTTTCAGCCCACCCGCCAACAAAACGACGTCGTTTTATTTAATGAAAACAAAATAAAAAAAAGGAAACATTTGTTAAATTATGGAAATAGACCTTCAACCCAGGCGCAACGTGCAACAAAAGCGGCCCAACGATTTTCGGCCCACCCACTGCCAAAACGGCACCGTTTTGTTTAATGAAAACAAAATTAAAAAAAAGGAAAAGGGGCTCGAGGTCCCGTCTTCAACCTCGGCACGCGAGGGAGAAGACGAGACAGACTCGACCTCCATTGCTGTACCTGCTGCTGCGGAGCTATTCTCGGACTCGCCGGCGCCACCTGTCAGCCACGTCGGCCACATCCTCGCCGCTGCGGACGCTCTAAGATTAGCCCTTTACTTGCTTACTCAGTCTTTAACATTTCGGGTCTCATATAGAAAAATTACAAACACGATCCCTGATTTTCTCTACCATACCTAAACCTAATTTCTCAAACTGATAGATCTGCCATGTTTTTTTTATGCGGCTGATAATTTGCGGTGTCACAACTCATCACACTGTGCCACAACCCACCACAATATACCATTCCACCACAATTCACCACAACCAACCAACCACAATTTACTTTTTCAAATTTATTATATATCTTTAATATAAATTTTCAATCAATACTTTTTCAATTCACTTTTTCCAATACAATACTTTTTCAACCATTTTTTTAATCATCCAAAAACAATACTCCCTCCGTTCTTTTTTATATGTTATCTACGGTTTTCAGTGCCAACTTTTAATCAATAATTTCTAATATAAAACTTTTATAGAAAAATATAATATCATACTTTTTAATAGTGTTTTTTATTACGAATCTAATGATATCAATTTTGTATGATGAATCATTATACAAATTAAGATATTTACGGTCAAAATTTTTGCCACAATTCCCTAGACGACAGATAAAACAAAATGGAGGTAGTACAATATTTCAACTCACTATTTTCAATTACTTTTTCACAATTACCAATACAATATTTATATATATATATATACAAAAAAACCCACCATAACTTACCAATACAATATTTATATATATGTATACAAAAAAACCACCATAACTTACCAATAATCTTCCACAATTCCACCATACCCGCCATAATTTCACCGCACTATATCGTGTCATACCGCAGCACACTGTATAAAACAACATGGCTACGTATGTTAAAATGGTGTTTACTGTCCCAATTCTCCATATTATGTTCATGTTCTAGCTTGCTATTGATACCTTCCCTCGTTTATCTACTTGTACAATGATATTCGGGATAAACTATCATGAACCAATATCTTAATGTAAGTCCTGAATAATTCCCACTAGCCCATCAATAAGACTGTAACTCACTGCAAATAGGAGCTTTAGATTAGGTTATCTCTTATAAAATGATGTGCTTGGTCATGTATATACTTGATTTTCAACTATTCCTATTACTAGTTCTAGTCCATACAAACAGTGTTATTGGTTGAAGTAAGACTGCATATATCCAGATGAATCTTCTTAGACTCTACGAAAGTGAGACTCATACTGAAAATGGATGTTGTTTTAACTTATTTTTGTTCATTTTTAGAGCTCGAGCAATTTATAACACTAGGATCAAATCCTAATAAGATCGACAATGATATGCTCTTGAATCAAGATGATTTGAATAATCCTCTTGAATTGCTTATAATTTATTATGTTTTAATAATTTCTTATAATTTTCTTTAGTAACTACACATATTTACTAACAATAAGAGAACATTTATTGATTATTTCGACAAATATAAATGATAATACAATTATATCAATCATAATAGGGAATACACTTTTTCTACATATTTCTATATTTGTGAAAAAATATAAATATGAAATTTTTTTTATGTAGTTTATGAGTGGTAATAATATAATACTCAAAGTAGGCCCTGTTCTTTTTTAGTGTAGGAAATATTGTAAGGTAGTGTTAGATTAGGTAAAGAAAGGTAAATAAAGTAGTGGAGATAGATAAATGTCACATCATCTATTTCCATTTTATTTTAAAATAAATTCTGTTAGTTGAACAAAAAAATTTTAAATATAAACTATGTAAAAGTATAATTATGTTTTGTTGTATGGTAAGATAAGATAAGGCAAAGTAAGATAAATAAGGTAAAACAAGGTAAAAGTTAACTTACCTTGCAAAAGAATAGGGTTGTAATCAAATATACATTTATAATTATTTAAATATGCGTAAATATAATTCTTATAGTGATTTAAGTAAAATTCAAAATGGTGAATAACCATACAGTTGTCATTTTCATACTTTGAAACAGGATGATGTTGATTAGTGGCATAGGAATTTGTCTAAAGAGTACATTAGCCTTAGTGTGGGACGAAGCAAAGTACCTGGGTCAGGTGAAACCCAAGGTTGAAGATTTGCGAGAAGAATTTGAATGGATGCAATGGTTCCTTCGAGAAGCAGACATGCGGCTAATTGGCAACACCATGGAGCAAAGATGGGTTTCTCAGGTTAGACAAAATGCCTATGGAGTTGAAAACACACTTGATAAATTCCTCGCCTATTCGGGTTATGGTCGTAAACGCAGAGGTGTCATGAAAAAGAATCCAGCAATCTTACTTAAGAAAGCTGTGATGCTCCATCGAATTGGTGCTGACATTGATAGGCTTAAAGATAAGATTACTGCCTTGAGTTCCAGGTTACTTGTTTATGGCATTAATCTTAGAGCAGATGCGCCAGAAAGCCTGTCATCCGAGCCCTTTATTCATAAGAGTTACTATAGTTCTGCACATGACCACTTCATTGGTAGAGATAATGATATGGAGAAATTAGTAGATAAAGTAGTCAATCGAGAGAGTTCTCCAGTTGTTGCTATATACGGTAAGGATGGTGTTGGAAAGACTTCTTTAGCCAAGGAAGTTTTCAACCACCCGACAATCAGAAGATATTTTAATGTTGTTGCTTGGGCTTATGTGTCTAAGCCAGTCCAAATTTCGTCTGTTCAGCAAGAGCTTTTAGCCAGTCTTACATCAAAATCGATAGACCAAATGACTGAGTTGACTCCTGATGAGCTTCGGGATGGGCTTTATGAGGTAACTCTACTAACACGCACTCTTATTGTGCTAGATGGTGTTTGGAGCACCCAGGTTTGGGAAGATATCAAAGTGGCTTTTCCAATTATTGATACATGTTATAGTAAGATTTTGCTGACAACATCGGATCGAGGAGTGGCCCAATGGGTAGCTGATGCCCAATGTGTAGCTGATGTGCATAATTTAGAACCCCTAGATGAAGTTGCGTCCTCGAAATTGCTTGAAAAGAAGCTCAGATTTTCATGCTTTGATAACCTGAAAGAGAAACATACCTCAGGTACGATTTTTGTTAGGGTAATGCTACCTACTCTTGATCTCCCCTAACTCTGTATAAGAGGGACCCATAATAGGTGGGATTGTTGTTTTTGTTGTTGTAGTGTCATTATGACATTGTGTCCTTTTTAAACAACAATCATCTTTGCTTCTTAATTAACATAATCTTAGTTCCTAGATGCATCATACATATTTTGTTGACCCAAACGAAACCTGCATCATGTCCAATGCAACTATATAAGAAAGGAAGAGTTTAAGTAACATAATCAATGCAACCCTTATGGCCTTAATTTTTAGGCTTCATTCTCATCAGTGTCATTATTTTAAGATGTTATTTAAGTAAGATAACAACCATTACAATACAAATACTCCACAATCTAATCGTGAGTGAACTCTATGATTTGGTCCTATTAGAAGGCTTTGTTCTCACCATTATCATTAGTTTATAATGATGCATCTCATTGCCTTGTTTTCACACAGAGTTGACAGAACTATCGGAGATACAGGAGAAACTACGTCGAAAATGTACAGGCTTCCCATTGCATATTGTTATGCTTGGAGGTTTATTATCAACAAAACAACCAGGGGAGGAAGTGGAAGTTGTGGCTAAGAAAATTAAGTCACGAGAAGACATACTAGAATTGAGCTATCAAGAACTCCCAAGTCGTCTGAAATGGTGCCTCTTGTATTTGGGTTATTTCCTGCAAACTTGCAAATCCCAGTGAGAAAAATTACTCATTTATGGGTGGCTGAAGGGCTTGTTTGGTCAAATGGGGATGAGCATATTGAAAGCTATCTCCAAGACATTGCTGAAAGTTATCTTGCTGAGCTGGTGTCGAGATCACTAGTTCAAGTAAGCTCCCGAGGGCTAACAGGGAAGGCAAGAACGGTGCAACTCCATGATATTACCAGGGAATTATGCTTGTCCAAAGCCTCAAGGATAAATTGGCTTAATATAATTCAAGCTAGCGGTGCTTCTTCTTCTTCTTCCTCCTCTCATATTGGTCTTTCAAAGTCAGCAATGCAAAAGGTCAATCGATTGGCCATTTACAACACTGACAATTTCGGCAAACTCCCCTCTCAATACAAGCATGCTAAGAATATGATGTCTCTTGTGTTCTTTAACACTCTAGAAAGTGAGGATCTACTTATGCATATTAAAAGGAAGGCACTGATAAAAATATTTACTGATTTCCAACTGCTAAGAGTCCTAGACATCGAGAATATTCAAATGACAAGTTTACCAGATGAAGTTGGATGGATGATCCACTTGAGATACTTAAGCCTTAAAGGTAGTTGGGTGTCCAAGCTCCCAAAAACAATCAAGTATCTTAGGTCCTTACAGACTCTTGATTTACGAGTTCTTTGGTGCTCCCGTTTGAAAATACCCAATGTTCTATACAAGCTAGAGGGCCTAGTCCACCTATATTTACCTCGTAATGGGTTCATTCTTCACCCTAGCACGACCATGCTCCAACTGCAAGGCATGAATAGTTTAGAGACACTTGTAAACTTCAGCAACCAATGCCAAGTGGAACATCTCAGATATGTCGGTCGAAATCTCAGAAAATTCACTTCATGTGATCTGCTACATGATGCAACCCATGTGAAACTCATCCTTGAAAGCTTGCATCATGTCAAGAGCATGAAACTCAAGTTGGACGGGAAACTTCTGAAAGAAAACAAAGATATACCTAAAAGTTGCAATTCCCTCTATAAATTGTTGGTGAAGGGAGTGATAGATGTGCCAATGGCATCGATTTTCCTTCCAAATTCTCTAATCACATTAGCAATTCAGGGCTCCAAGTTTCAAGATGATCCAATGCCTATCCTTGAGATTTTGTCCAATTTGAAGGAGTTGAGCTTAGAGCACGACTGTTATGAGGGCAAGAAAATGCACTGTTCTAGCCAAGGGTTTCCACAACTTATGTTTCTTACTCTCCATGGGCTTAAAGGCTTGCAAGAGTTGGAAATTGAACAGGGGGCAATGCCAAAGTTGCAGAGGTTGGACATCAATCGATGCTCCAAACTAAACAACATTCCAAACGGTTTGAAGTTTGTTAAGAGCTTGCAAGAATTGACACTTTCATATATGCCAATGTCATTCTTCCAAGGTTGGGTTCCTAGTCCTGAAAACAAGATCGAACATTGGCCTGATTTTCACAAGGTGACAGATGTCCCTCACATCAAAATTTCTCATGTCTTGGCTTTAACATTAGTTGACAAAATATGTACGTACAACATCTTGATCACGAACTAGCCCTTGTGGGAAGGTTGTGGTTGTATCTTACACAAGTACTGTAGAGGAAACACTTGTAAATATATTGAAACATAGTATATATTGAATAAAGTTGAAGT
Organism: Portulaca oleracea; assembly: GCA_029582165.1. Taxonomy (NCBI): domain Eukaryota; kingdom Viridiplantae; phylum Streptophyta; class Magnoliopsida; order Caryophyllales; family Portulacaceae; genus Portulaca; species Portulaca oleracea. The sequence goes on along the minus strand of CM055875.1, from coordinate 32,221,186 downwards.
GAAGCATTCAAAGACAAGCCATTTACATTTTATTTGTATTTTTTATTATATGATATATGTGAAGATTACCGTAAATCTTGATCAAAGAATCAAGTTCTTTCAAGATTCTGTTTTTTGTTATTTCTAGTTTAGTATAAATACCCTATTGTTCCCTCATTCTTTGTATCTGAGAGAATAGAGTGTTGAAGTCTCTATTCCTTCTTTCCTTCTGTTCTGAAATACAAAGTCTGATCAATTGTTCCTCGAGCCTCTGTCTACATGGTATCAGAGCGTCTGGCTCGATCCCTAAAGCCTTGATTGATCAACCAAAAACGTTCTTCTTCTGCCTTCCTTCCCTTTCTTCTTTTCTGGCCTTCTAAGTAATCATGTCATCCTCTACAAAAGGAGAAACATCTGCTCAGCCTCAGGAAGAATATAACAACGACCCTATGTTTCTACTTCCCTCAGACCATCCTGGGATTCCTCTGACAAATCTGAAATTCAATGGGCTGAACTTTCAGAAATGGAACAAAGCCGTGAATATGGCCCTTAAGATCAAAGTCAAGACCGATTTCATTGACCGAAAGTGCATCAAGCCAGCCGAAAACTCGCCCTCTTTCCAACAGTGGATCAAATGTGATTCAATGGTAGTAAGTTGGCTTTTAAATTTCATGACCACTGATTTGTCTGATCCCTTCATATATGTGGATTCAGCCCAAAATCTTTGGGAAGATCTCACTGAAAGGTTTGGACAATCCAATGGCCCCTTAATGTTCCAATTGGAAAAGGAAATTAATGAGTTGTATCAGAATGATGACACTGTTGTTGTTTACTTTACAAAACTAAAAAGCTCTGGGATGAATTGAATGACATCTCATAAGTTCCCAATTGTACTTGTGCCAAAACTTTCCCCTCGATCAAGCATATGTATGATATTTGATCAAAGAAAGAAATTGATGCAGTTTTTACTTCATTTAAATAATCAGTATGAGAGGTCAAATCTTAATGTCTGAACCCTTACCAACTGTTCACAAAGCCTACAGCCTTATTCAAAGGGTTGAAAGGTAGAAGCAGATCACTTCAAGCATCAGCAATACCAACGATTTTGCTGCAGTTGTAAGAAAGAATCAAGATACTGATCCAAGATCCGGTTCTTTTGGCAAGAATGGGAATAAGTACAATAAAGATGCCAAGATCAGCAAAGGAAAGAAATTTTGTAATTACTGCAAAAAGACAGGACACATAGAAGACCAATGCTTTCTACTAGTTGGTTATCCCGATTGGTACAAAGGCAAGCAAAAGGACAGTGTCAAATTGGCCGCAAATGTTCAAAACGCTGATGATCTAGAGACTCATCTGGACAATGTTGAAGGAGATATAAGCACCTACTCAAGATTTGACAGTAACTTCTTACATGCTCTTGCACAAGAAGTTGCCAAGATCAATAAGGGAAAAGGCCCAGCTGAAAAGACCTTGGCTCAATTTGCCGGTAATGATCAACTTGCAGGTAATATCCTCAACAATAATAAAACCTGTTCTCAAGGAACAAGACATTTTTGGGTCTTAGACATGGGTGCTAGTGACCACATGACTTTTGAGCTAGCTGCGTTGTGTAATATTCAAAACTTGTCTAAACCAGTTCATGTGATTCTACCAGATGGTTCCACAAAATTAGTTATGAAAATTGGCGATGTCTGATTGAATGAGCAGTTAAATTTGAGAAGGGTTTTGTTTGTGCCTGAGTTCAAATATAATATGTTGTCTGTGTCAAAATTACTGAAAGACCAGCAGTTGTCTTTGCACTTTCATCCTAACAATTGCTTTTTTCAGGATCTTTCGAGTAGAAGAACTATTGCCAAAATCACTGCTGAAGCTAGCTTGTACAAGATTGAACCTGGTGGAGCAGCACAACAGATAGATGTTTCTTCCACTCCAAGCTTTACTGGTTTTACCTCTACTGATAAATCTTTGTTGCACATTTTGCATAATAGATTGGGTCATACTTATGTTTCTAAGATGATCCATATCCCAAAATGTGAAAAATTCTCTAGCACTGAATTCTTTTGTGAAACTTGTGTTTTGGCCAAGACTCATAGGCTCCCTTTTCAAAGAAGTTCTATAAATACTACTTGTGTTTTCCAGTTAATTCACATAAATCTTTTGGGACCCTATAAAGTCCCAAATATTGATGGATCCACTTACTTTCTAACTATTGTGGATGATTATTCAAGAAACACTTGGACACACTTGTTGTCTGAAAAGACCAAGGTTTGTAGCATCATTCAGAACTTCCTAAGTATGGTCAAAAACCAATATAAAGCTGATGTTATTACCATTAGAACTGACAATGGAACGGAATTCATTAATCATACTTGTTACCACCTCTTTTCTAGCATGGGAATAGTGAATCAAAGGTCAATACCTTACTCACCTCAACAAAATGGTGTAGTTGAGAGGAAAAATCGTCACTTACTTGACACTGCTAGGGCCATAAGGTTTCATGCCTCTCTTCCTAAACGTTTTTGGGGAGAATGCATTCTTGCCTCAACACATATAATTAATGTGTTGCCTGTTGCCAAGTTAAATTGGAAAAGTCCGAATGAAATTCTTCATGGGACCAAACCTGATGTGAAATACCTGAGAACTATAGGTTCCCTTTGTTTTGCTGCAAAATTAAATAGCTGTTCGGTTGTAATTTTTGTGGTTTTATAAGTAAGGATTGTCGATCTCAGGGATGGGTGTTAGGCTTGATTAAGGTAAATCGGTTTGTGTAAATGGGTTTTTCTCAAGTGCGGAAAGCGATAAATTATGTAAAGAAAGCATTTAAATCTAACCTAGACATGATAATAATAAAGAAAGCAATTAAAAGAAAGCAATAAAGAAAGCACTTAAAGATGAAAGCAATTAAAAGGCATGAATGAAGACAATGAATGAACAATGAAATTGGGAACGAGAAATTATACCTTTGATGACTAATCTTCAATAAACCTTCAATCTACACTTGAATTTCCCCCGAACAAACAAGAAATTGTGGTTTGGATTACCAAGAATCCCCCAAATTCTCACTAGTAAGTAGAATTGGAGTTCATGACCCTACTCCCCACTAAAAAAGGAGTTGATTGTGGCTAACACTATAAAGCTTGGAAAACAAGTCAACAATGGAAATTAGAGAGAGAGAGAGAGAGAGAGAAAGCTTGTAAAACTTCAATGGAAACTTGCTTGAATTGAGAAAGCTTGAGAAAGTTTGAATACAAATGCTAGAAATCAATGAAAGCTTGAAGAACAATGAAGAACAATTGAAAACTTGAAGAACAATTAAGAGAGATTAAAGCAGATAAATGAAAGCAATTAAATCTAATTATACTCCTAAACTACCTAGGATAATTGATAATTTGGATTAATACAAGTGGGTATTTATAGAAGAAGGAAAAATACAACCCAAAACCCTAGAAATAATTCTCAGCACGCGCAGCAATTTCTCCATGACAGTGGCTCAGGCGAGCCACCCTGCTCGGCGAGCAAGCATTCTGGCTGGTGTTTTGTTGCCCGAAGCCTTGCTCGGGCGAGCCAGATGGCTCGGGCGAGCAAGCGTTAGCGATTTTCCTGCCGACTTCAAACGCGCAGAACTTCTTCATCCGAACTCCGTTTTAGGCCCGTAAGATATCGATGGAAAGCTCTCGGTGTGTACTTTAAGCTACCAAAATTTCAGAGCTATCGGAGTTGTAACGAAGGAGTTATGACCCAAAGGGTGAAGGCACACGTATTTCAAACCTTTAAGTTTGTACCGTTCCCCTGTTTGCGCCAATCTTGATATGGAATTTCCGACTTCGGTTTCGCCTCGGCTCTCGGCTCGGGTTGACTTGGTTTGACTCGGATCTCGGCTCGGGTTGACTTGGTTTGACTCGGGAAATAGCTCGGGATTCCCTAAAAACCTTCAATTAAGCCCAAACTTCTTCTAACTCCTTATTTTCCTACAAAACACCAAATCATTATATCTAATATATAAATAGGGGTTAAAACAAGCAAATATACCCTATAAAAGAGAAGAAATTCGGCTCGAAACGAGGCCGAACACCACTCCAACACAAGGGATTGCTCGCCACGAGCAAACTAAAAACGAAGAAAAGGACTAAAAAGAAAAACTAAAAACCCTAACTCACTTTCGCAGGAATCACGGATTCATTTAGCATATGCATCAAGCCCTTTAAACCCCCCGGTAGCCCAGGTGGACGAGGTAGGTCTCGTGAGGGTTTATAGCAACTATACCCACAAAAGCCACGAGAAAAGAAAAAGGGGAGAGAAAAAGAAGTGAAAACCTAAAAACGAAACGAAACAAAAGCAGAGAAGATATTCCCGTCCCCAATCATGCACCTAGTTCCCAAACCCGCCTCAACAATCAAATGGAAGAAGCAAGTATAAACAAATTAAGACACGAAGGTTGGAAAACTGCCAATCTTTGAGATTTTGAACCCAAACACTTCCTGATGAGCAAAACACCTCGTGCATATGTGCAAGTGGGCTCTAGTAGGTCCTTCCTATCCTAAACCAGACAATCAGAGTTGTGCTCATGCTCAAGCTCAGGATTATCTATCCTACTTCACTCTTGGTTTTTCTTTTAACCTCTCTTTTCTTTCTTTTTCTTACTTTGCTCTCTTTTCTTTCTTTTTCTTACTTTGCTCTTTTCTTTTTTTACTTTTCTCTTTCTTACCATTATTTTGCTCAACTCTTTTTTTCCTTTTTCTTGCTTCGCTCTTTTCTTTCTTTTTCAAAACCTACGCTCTTTTATTTCCACTCAATCCGTTTTGTGTCTTTTAGAGCGTTTGTGTCGGGTTATGCGAGATTTAAATACCGGCCTTATGAAGGGTTACCCTCCTCTTTGGGTTTCTCCATACGTGAGTCATTGCACTTAAGGGGCATAGGGTGCCGATCCACCCAAACCAACCCATGACGGTAGGCCCGACAGTAATTATTTAATGCATTAATTAAGAGCTTAAGCAATTGAACAACTAAAACTGTCTAACTTAGGTAAGAATTCACAGTCAAAGCGTGTAACAATTGAGGATTCCTCTTTCCCATTCCATGTAGAGGTCTAATAGAGATAAGTCATGGCAAAAATCCTTCCTAAGGCCCATTATTATTCATACCGGCCGCTTCCAACTGACTAAATCAGCCGATTAGAAAACTATCTACACAACTGTGAACGGAAACATCTTCAAAAAGAAAAACAACTTTTGGGTTTTTCACAACATTTCTTCCCCTTTTTTTTCACACACAAAATTTTTCAAATTTTTAGACACAAACTAAGAAAAACGAAAATAAAAGATCAACAACTAGGTGGTCTACCCATGACAAATGGAAAAAAAGCAGTCCCCACTCCGACACAAGACATCACAATGTCCCCATTGTGAGAAGAAGGGTGTCACAAGTAAGGTAGAAAACCAAGAAAAACATATATACAAACACTTATCACATAAAAAGCAGTGGCGACCCGAGCCCACACGGCTCCAACAACAATATAATCCCAACATTCACATTCGAGGGGTTCGCCACCCAAAAAAGAAAACCAAGCATGCATCATGGATCATCGATATATTCACATAAAGAGAGGGTGGAAAGAAGTTACCTCGAAGTCTTCAATCAAGCATATTCAATCCACGATCCAAGGAACATCACACCAAGGTTAGAAATAAACAAGAAAAGCATACTATGTGTGATGGTTCACATGCAAGATCAAAAGGAAAAACAAACTATACAGGACTCTAAGGACTAAAGAATTAAGAAACTAAACTAAAATATTTACAAAACGACTCTTTTTTTCTTTTCTTAGACTCAAAAACTGGAATGCAAACTACCCTCCCACTCCCACACAAAGAGGTTGCCGTGTCCTCCAAATGGAAACAGAAATAGGTAAGCAAGCACCCCAAAATAAAAGAAAAAGACACACACAAAAAGAAAATAAAAGAAGAAAAGAAAGACCAACTCACTAGTTATACAAGAAGGGTGAGGAAAGATATTACCTCAAAGGCATCTTATCAAGAAATTCACTCCTTCTCACCTCAAGATATCGGGCATCATGTCAGAACCATTCAACGCCCGGAGTAACAAATCATGCATCCTCTCATGCATATCAGAATGGTGGTGGTAAGAGCACACTCGCAATAGCACATAAACAAACATTAGTGCTCTTAACAATTTATCAAATGCCTTAGAAAAGTCATAGAACTGATGAAATTCATGAATATACAAGACTTTTGTAGGCACGGTGAAAGAAGAGATGACAAATGGATCCTCCCATTGACTCGTACATGGAGATTGGGTATACAAATCAACGGAAGGAGGCAATACAACACATTTCTGAACATGTTCATGCGAAGACTTGGATGCAAACAATGGTTCAAACTCAATTTCCATGCAATTTTCATCAATCACAAATTCCAAATCTCCACTCTCATCCAAATAATCATTATAATCGTCAATAGGTGATAAGGAAAACAGAGGGTTAGACCACATCACAACACTCCCAACATCACGCACAACCACATCTTCATCTTCATCAATATCAGACTCACTAGAAGAACTATCAACATCAAAAGACAAAGGTGCATCATCCAAAGCAACATCAAAAGTGAAAGTGGAAGGTCCAGGGTCATAACTCATCGTGAATGACTCATAAAGCATGTTATCATCAAAAGCATCATTGTCAACAACCAAGTTCAAACAATCATGATCATTCCCCAAAGAATTATGCTCATCATCACAGGTATGCACATCAATGGACTCACAAACAAGGGTAGCTAATGCCTCACTAATGCAATGATCCTCAATGAAAGTGAACAAATCGTTATCAAGCACACATTCAATCACAACAGATTCAATTTCACTCTCAACAAGATTATGCTCAATTACATCATGGCATTCACTAAACTCAATCTTTTCTTCACATAAAGGCATGGACAATGGTGTGGACACCGGTTCATCGTCTAACATGTTTTCATCAATTTCAACATCATCACACACAGAATCAACAAGTTCCTCATGCTCATTAGGTGGGGCTAGAGCTAAGGAATCACTAAGTAGTCCAAGGCATGGTCGGTTATAATAGTCATCATCCTCATCATACACAGAAAAATCAACTTGCATTTCAGGACTAAAAGACGATGAATGACCTACTTCAACATTCGAATCAACCATTTGTGAAGAAGGAGTTACTACCCTTTGATTACTCTCATGGACAAATTCACGCATATAGTCATTCATGTTGGCACATAATTTTTCTACTTCTGCCTTGAAGGAAACCACTGTAGCTTGCAAACAAGAAATTGAACTATGATACGGCGAATCACACAAGGAGCACACGGAAGGAGACTCATCGACACTTTGGGAAAGTTCATAACAGTTTTCTACATATTCCCCATTATAAGAGTGATCATCAACATACACGGGGTATTCACATGATTGTTCAGTTTCGGTCCCAAAGGGTGGTGCATAAGGAGGTTGGAAGCAAGGACTAACATTTTGTTGTTCAAACTCATAGGAATCCCTAGACAACCATTCAAGTAACTCCCATGCTGGTTCTTCTCCTAAACTGGAAAACCCGTAATATTCTAAAAGGTTTCGGGTCTCATAATTCACACCCTCATTCACAATTCCCAAAAGATCTAAAGTATCATAGAAGACACCATATAATTCACATTGAGCACGATAATCATGTAATCTAGCAAAATACCTTCAAAATATTTCATGCTCAAATTGAGGGAATTGGGGACTATCCATAACTCTCTTTTTTCTATTTTTCTATTTTTTTTCTTTTCTCACTTTTTTTTTTCGATATTCAATTTTTTTCGCTACATTTTTTCTAGCATAATCAAGAAAGCAATAAACTATGTACACACAAACCAATAGCCTAATCTACCAAATAACGCCATCCCCGGCAACGGCGCCATTGTTCGGTTGTAATTTTTGTGGTTTTATAAGTAAGGATTGTCGATCTCAGGGATGGGTGTTAGGCTTGATTAAGGTAAATCGGTTTGTGTAAATGGGTTTTTCTCAAGTGCGGAAAGCGATAAATTATGTAAAGAAAGCATTTAAATCTAACCTAGACATGATAATAATAAAGAAAGCAATTAAAAGAAAGCAATAAAGAAAGCACTTAAAGATGAAAGCAATTAAAAGGCATGAATGAAGACAATGAATGAACAATGAAATTGGGAACGAGAAATTATACCTTTGATGACTAATCTTCAATAAACCTTCAATCTACACTTGAATTTCCCCCGAACAAACAAGAAATTGTGGTTTGGATTACCAAGAATCCCCCAAATTCTCACTAGTAAGTAGAATTGGAGTTCCTTGACCCTCCTCCCCACTAAAAATGGAGTTGATTGTGGCTAACACTATAAAGCTTGGAAAACAAGTCAACAATGGAAATTAGAGAGAGAGAGAGAGAGAGAGAGAGAAGAGAAAGAAAGCTTGTAAAACTTCAATGGAAACTTGCTTGAATTGAGAAAGCTTGAGAAAGTTTGAATACAAATGCTAGAAATCAATGAAAGCTTGAAGAACAATGAAGAACAATTGAAAACTTGAAGAACAATTAAGAGAGATTAAAGCAGATAAATGAAAGCAATTAAATCTAATTATACTCCTAAACTACCTAGGATAATTGATAATTTGGATTACTACAAGTGGGTATTTATAGAAGAAGGAAAAATACAACCCAAAACCCTAGAAATAATTCTCAAGACGCTGCAATTTCTCCATGCAGAGTGGCTCAGGCGAGCCACCTCGCTCGGGCGAGCAAGCATTCGGCTGGTGTTTTTGTTGCCCGAAGCCTTGCTCGGCGAGCCACAGATGGCTCGCGAGCAAGCGCTCGCGCGATTTTCCTGCCGACTTCAAACGCGCAGAACTTCTTCATCCGAACTCCGTTTTAGGCCCGTAAGATATCGATGGAAAGCTCTCGGTGTGTACTTTAAGCTACCAAAATTTCAGAGCTATCGGAGTTGTAACGAAGGAGTTATGACCCAAAGGGTGAAGGCACACGTATTTCAAACCTTTAAGTTTGTACCGTTCCCCTGTTTGCGCCAATCTTGATATGGAATTTCCGACTTCGGTTTCGCCTCGGCTCTCGGCTCGGGTTGACTTGGTTTGACTCGGATCTCGGCTCGGGTTGACTTGGTTTGACTCGGGAAATAGCTCGGGATTCCCTAAAAACCTTCAATTAAGCCCAAACTTCTTCTAACTCATTATTTTCCTACAAAACACCAAATCATTATATCTAATATATAAATAGGGGTTAAAACAAGCAAATATACCCTATAAAAGAGAAGAAATTCGGCTCGAAACGAGGCCGAACAATAGCCATGATAAATTTGAACCTAAGGCCATCAAATGCATTTTGCTGGGTTACTCCTTGGGCTATAAGGGTTATAAACTCTATGATATCAAAACTGGGAAAGTTTTTCAATCAAGAGATGTTATTTTTTGAGAAAATGTCTTTCCTTTTAAAGATACAAATACTGCTAGAGATACTGACATTTTTCCTCAACCTAATCATGTCTTTGACCTTGGCACACATACTGACAATGGTCCTGATAAAGTGTGTGACAATTACAGACCAGTACATGACATACAAAATCATGAGACTGGTGATGTTCCTTTTGAACATAACACCTAAGACAACAATGGTCATTCTGAAACTGCATCCCCCAACAAGATGATGTCCCCTCTGATGCTCCTGACAACACCTCTCAGGGACAAATTTCTCTGAGGAGGCCTTCCAGAATCAAGAACCACCCTCTTGGCTCCAAGATTACACGCAAGCACAAATGAAGATTGATAATAGAACTGAATCTGTTCATTCTCAGTCTCAAAGTTTTCAATCTAGTGTATGGAGCGTATCGAGACGGAGCCCGAGCCTCGAAATTCATGATCACTAAACCGTCCAGCACCCCTCTACGAAACACAATGAAAATAGCTCCAAGGACGGGTGTGGAGTCCATTTCAAGGTGGACCCGGGACCTTGGAGTCATATTCGGGTCATCACCGGATATGGCATCCACTTCAAATGGGACCTTGGACCATGGAAGTGGAGCTATGGGTCCTTATCGGGACTTACTTCGGGCCTTTAAAAGGGTTCGAAGTCCTTCGACAAGAATAAGCGCAAACGGGTCAACGTGGGTTGTCGGAATGGACACGCCTTCACTCTTTGGGCTATAACTCCTTCAATTTAACTTCGATGGGTCTCAAATTTTGGGAGCTTAAAGTACACACCTAGTGCTTTCCATCGATATCTTACGGGCCTAAAACGAAGTTCGGATGAAGAAGTTATGCGCTTTTGAAGTCGGCAGGAAAAACTACCAACAGCAAGATCGCGCCATCTGACTGCACGATCGTGCCGTGGAATAGCACGAGCGTGCCATTCTCGACGGGTTATGTTTTTCCCCCTTCCCTATATATACCCCCTCCCGTGGCATTATTTGTAGTTTTTTGAGTTTTGAATGTAATGCTTAAGCATTGTTGGGGTTTCTCCGTTGTCTCTAAAAACCTTGTTTACTTTATCCAATCAAGTTTGGTGGTGTTTCAAGTCATTCCTTTTGTGATTATTGGTGGTTTATCCTAGATAATCATGGTGGGGTGATAGGCCTAGAGTTGTGGTTCTCCTTGCTCCAGGTCATATCCAACCTTTGGGTGCTAAAGACTATTGTTATTGTTGAATATCGATCATCCATCATCACTCAAGCTAATCTACACCCTCCACGCGTACGGTGACGCTCCATTTGGTATCAGAGCTTTGGTTTTTCAATTGCTTGAGTTGTTCTTCATTGTTCTTGCTAGTGTAGTGTTCTAGTGTTGGGTTTTGTGAGTTGTATGCTATTATTGGTGTTCCCCAACCCCATTGATATCCAAGAGTGTTGGAATATATTGTATTGTGTTTGTATCTGTTGGATTTGTAGTCATTTGGTGCATTGAAAAGAAGTTGGAAAATAGTGCACGCAAGGTGTTCGATGAAATGTCTGAGTGAAAAAAATACAAAGAACCCTTAGCCAAACACTTGCCAGCTACAAAAGAACCCTCAAACTCCACAAATTACCCCAAATACAAACCGTCCTTCACCTTTTCTCTCGGTATGGCCGAAGAAGTTAGCTCCAATCGAAGTAATTCAAGCCACCGGAATAGCCCTCAACTTCGGGCTATCGAGAACCGTCTCGCTACCCATGACGAACGGTTCTCCACCATTGATCGTACCCTTAATGCCATTGTGACGCGGTTGGACAACCTTTCCCTAGAGCGTCAAGTTTCATCCCGGAATGAGTGTCGGAGACGTGTCTAAAGCCCTATCCATCCTCCTCCTTCCTACGAGCCGAGTGACGATGATGGAGGCTCATTTTGGCGCCATCATCTACAGGAAGCTGTTGAGAAGCCCCCACGAGATGAATTCCTTAATATCGAGGCCGCACTTCCAAAATTCAATGGCTATACCGGCTCGGAAGACTATCGTAAATGGGTCCAGACCTTGGAGAGAATTTTTGCAACTAAGGGGTATAGTGATGAACAAGCCTCCCAAATTGCGAGATCGAAGCTCACTAATTCTGCCTCTCTTTGGTTTGCCTCCGTCAAATTGGAAAGGGCTATGGAGGGTCGATCGGAAATCACCTCATGGACAAAGCTAAAGCGATTGATGGATCGACAATTCTTGCCTAACACTTGCAAGTGTGAGGTTAACCATGAGGCCAAGTCATCACTTGATGGGCAAGGACGATTTAAGCAATCAAAGGTCGATCACATGCCCAACGAGGGAGCTTCCATAGAACCTTGTGAGGCTTCCGAAGCTATTGTTGAAGTTCCACGCTACAAGAAGGTTGAGGAAATGAAAAGTTCAATGAATGGGGTTATTGTCCTTGAGGCCGTTGAAGGAAAACCTCATGAACTTCTTGGTGTACATGGTGAGCTAGGTGAAGTTCTACGCCAAAAGGAGGATGAGAGCATCTATCTTGCCCTTCCTCTCACCCTTGTTGAAGAACCCTAAGAAGAAGTACCTTCATTCATCTCACATCCATCAATTGTTGAGCCTAGCAACAATAGAGTTGACTCCGTCATCTCTCATGGTATGACTACTTTTGAAGTCCCTCCCATCATTGTTGAAAGGGCTCAAGAAGAGACTCCTTTAGTTTTATCATTGCCACTAATCGAGGACTTAAGCAACCATGGCGATGACTCACATTTCCTTCCACCCGTGGGCACTCAAATTCTTCTCCATGAGAAGAACAAGGTAACCACAGGCTCTCATATGAATTTTATTGAATCATGCTTGAAATATGGGCCTTGTGAGAGTCTTTGGGTGAGTCGTGCATGATCTTTGGGAGACATTGGTTGTTTGATGATGTCAGTTGGCGTGATAAGTTTTATGAAGAGCATGTATTGTCCTCAATCGAAAATTCACCATGTTTTATGAGGCATGCTGAGAATCTTGGTGTTCGTTTGGTGTCTAGTGGCAAGTTTGGGTTCGACGATACCTTGATTCTAGTTTAACTTGAGTTTTGAACTCGTCGTTTATGTCGTCCCTCAGTGAATGTTGTTTACATGTTGGTCGTTGTGACCTGGATTCTTTGAATGGGTCGTACACATTGTTTAGTCGTCATTGGTTGTTCGAGGCTTCTATTTGGTCGTTGGTTGAGTCATTGTCCCTCGCACCCCCACTACTTTCCCTATGTTGGAGCTATGTTGATGCTCTTATGGCCCTCTTTTGGTGTTTCCTACACCGTGTCCTTCCCATGCCTTTGAAACCACCATTAACCCACAAAAACAAAACCTGGGTGGGAAGTGAGATGAGAAACCTTCTCTTTTCGAGCGAAACACGGGTTGGGTGTGCTCTTGGTGAGGACGAGCTACCTTTGAATTTGTCATTACCTCGTAGCAACCCAGGTGAGAATGAGAGTTCCCACACACCACGAAAATTTCCTTTTCCGTCCCTTAACCCCTCATCTCCACAAAACAAGCCTCCAACATCCTTCATTTATTTGGATAATGGATACATAGTGGGTTTCAAAGCTTGTTGGGTGCCTCATGAGATTGTTCATGGCAAACGGCATATTCGGGGCTCTATGGTGACAAATTATGGGGAATGTCGTGGTTTTTACTCCCTAGCTCCACAAAATGATCCTACTTTCGTCCTTTGTCCTTCACCCCCAAGCCTCTTCAAGAATTCATATTTGTTCAAGATGGGTGGGGTTCATAGCGTAGTCATGATCAATTTGTTGGAGGGTTCATGAAACGGCTGGCTGAGCCATGGGACGCGCATTCAATTTACCTTGCAGCGATCTCTTGCTTTGTCTTTACCTTGCGGCGAGCCACGTGAGGATGTGTGTTCCCAAGCATCTCAAAATACTCCCGTTCCTTCCCTTAATCCCCGATCCCCACACAAAAAGCCTCCAACCTATTTCTTTCATTTGGATGATTACGTCATAAGGTTCAAAACTTGTTGGGCGCCTCATGTGTGTGCTCATTGCAATTGGGAAGTTCGGGTAGTTCAAGAAAGGGATTATAACTCCCAAGAGTTGAGGGCAACTCTTTTTCAAGAAAGGGATTATGGAGCGTATCGGGACGGAGCCCGAGCCTTGAAATTCATGATCACTAAACCGTCCAGCACCCCCTCCACGAAACACAATGAAAATAGCTCCAAGGACGGGTGTGGAGTCCATTTCAAGGTGAACCCGGGACCTTGGAGTCGTATTCGGGTCATCACCAGATATGACATCCACTTCAAAATGGACCTTGGACCATGGGAGTGGAGCTACGGGTCCTTATCGGGACCTACTTCGGGCCTTTAAAAGGGTTCGAAGTCCTTCGACAAGAATAAGCGCAAACGGGTCAACGTGGGTTGTCGGAATGGACACGCCTTCACTCTTTGGGTCATAACTCCTTTAATTTAACTTTGATGGATCTCAAATTTTGGGAGCTTAAAGTAAACACCTAGAGCTTTCCATCGATATCTTACGTGCCTAAAACGGAGTCCGGATGAAGAAGTTATGCGCTTTTGAAGTCGGCAGGAAAAACTGCCAACAACACGATTGCGCCATCTGACTGCACGATCGTGCCGTTCGGCCAGAAGGCACTGCACGATCGTGCCTTGGAATTGCACGATCGTGCCATTCTCGACGGGTTATGTTTTTCCCCCTTCCCTATATATACCCCCTCCCTTGGCATTATTTGTAGTTTTTTTGAGTTTTGAATGTAATGCTTAAGCATTGTTTGGGTTTTTCCCTTGTCTCTAAAAACCTTGTTTAATTACTTTATCCAATCAAGTTTGGTGGTGTTTCAAGTCATTCCTTTAGTGATTATTGGTGGTTTATCCTAGATAATCATGGTGGGGTGATAGGCCTAGAATTGTGGTTCTCCTTGCTCCGGGTCATATCCAACCTTTGGCTGCTAAAGGCTATTGTTATTGTTGAATATCGATCATCCATCATCACTCAAGCTAATCTACACCCTCCACGCGTACGGTAACGCTCCAGTGTAGCTCATCCTCTCTTTTCTAATAAGGATTTTAACCATTTATCAAGAGATTTTGTGATGTCTTTGACATCTGTCATGAGCATTTCAGAACCACAATCCTATAAGCAAACTAGTAAGAACTCTAAATAGGCAGCAACAATGCAGGAGGAGTTGGATGCCCTTGAAGCTAATGGGACCTGGACCCTAACAGATCTTCCACTAGATAAAGGGCTCTTACCTCAAGATGGGTGTACAAAATAAAGTACAGGCCAGATGGAACAATAGAGAGGTACAAGGCTAGGCTAGTCATCAGGGGATTTCTTCAAGTAAAAGATCAAGATTACAAGTTCACTTTCTCCCTTGTGGCAAAGCTTGGTGTTGTAAGAATCTTCATAGCTTTGGAAACTATGAAATGATGGGACTTGCAGCAACTGGACATCAATAACACATTTCTGCATGGATTCATCGAAGAAGATATCTACATGCTACCACCTCAGGGATACACTAAGGATGAACCGGGGCAGGTTTGCAAATTGGTCAGATCCCTCTATGGCTTAAAACAAGCCTCGAGGCAATGGAACATGAAGCTGACTAAATTCTTATGTAATCAAGGATTTCTTCAGTCTAAAAATGACTATTCCCTCTTCTCTAAATCTACTGATGCTAGTTATATATACGATTTGGTATATGTGGATGATTTACTTATATCTAGTAGTGACAGTGAGGGAATCAAAAGTCTGAAAGAATCCCTTCACGAGACCTTCACTTTCAAAGATCTTGGATTAGCCAGATATTTCCTTGGTATAGAAATAGCAAGATCAAGGGAATGGACTTTTTTGAATCAAAGGAAATTCATTCTTGATATTTTGACTGATACTGGCTTAACAGCCTGTAAACCTGCTATGTTCCCTATGCCTACTAACCTTAAACTTTCTATTGACACAGGAAAAACTCTCACAGACCCATCTCCCTAAAGAAGAATCATAGGCAGATTATTGTATCTTTCCCTCACCAGGCTAGACATAAGACTCCGTGCAACATCTTTCACATTTTCTCTAAGCTCCCACAGACAGACATATGAATGCTGCCTTACGCGTCTTGAGATACCTCAAGGGAAACATCAATAAGGGTCTCTTTTATCCTGCCAATAGTTCCCCTCTTGTTTATGCCTATACTGATGCTGACTGGGGCAGTTGTCAATACACTGCCTGATCTTTGACAGTGTATTGTGTCTTCCTTGGAGCTTCCTTGGTTTTATGGAAAACAAAAAAAGCAGAAAACAGTCTCTAAATCAACTACAGAAGCAAAATATAGAGCAATGTCAACTGCTACGTCAGAGTTGGAGTGGATTGCTCAAATCCTGGATGATTTTCACATTTCTTTCCCCACACCTATACAATTGTACTGTGATAACATGGCAGCACAACACATAGCTGCAAATCCGGTGTTCCATGAACGCACTAAACACATTCGGATCGATTGCCATTACATTCGAGACAAGATTCAAGATGGATTCCTTCAAACTTCACACGTTTCCAGCTCAAACCAGCTTGTTGACATATTTACTAAAGCTCTTGGAGAATCTCAACATAAAGTCCTCTGTTCAAGGTTAGGATTGCTCGAGATACCTCCCATTCCACCTTGAGGGGGGGTTGTGAAGATTACCGCAAATCTTGATCAAAGAATCAAGTTCTTTCAAGATTCTGTTTTTTGTTATTTCTAATTTAGTATAAATACCCTATTGTTCCCTCATTCTTTGTATCTGAGAGAATAGAGTGTTGAAGTCTCTATTCCTTCTTTCCTTCTGTTCTGAAATACAAAGTCAGATCAATTGTTCCTTGAGCCTCTGTCTACAATATAAAATTAATCAATTATTAACATGATACACATTTCAAAACAAAGGATGGTTTCAAAAGAAATTACGAGTTTTGTGTGAGACAAGCTTACAATATTTGTTACAAAACTATTCCACACACTCAGGTCTCAACAACGATCACCACCTTAAATTAGAATGATAGGTGCCTTGAAAATGATTAATATAATAACTAATATAATAACTATCTTGAATTGGCTATAAGTTATGTATAAATGATTGTAAATAATAATTTCTTTGATGATTAGATATATTTATCAACAATAAGGTGATAACATTGGCCAATGAGTTAGTAGCTTGGCATGATTGTGATCTTCCATCTTCGAGATCATGAGATTGATTTCCATGACCTGCTAATCTCCTTGTGTGGAGATGAACATGGTCATGAACAAAATATCAATTATAACCTAATTTCTTTTAGATAACCTAATTAAATCAAATATAATAGAATACACATTTCACACATAACTCCATATTTATGAAAAAAAATATAAACATAAAATTATTTTACATAATTTACGAATAATAACAATGTTCAAAATATTAAAAGATACATTTATAATGATTCAAAATATGATAAACTATAACTTTTAACGACTTTAATGGAATTCAAAGTAATTCATAGAGTAATTATTTTGATTTAATTAGCATCGTCTCATATAGGCGAAAATTGAAAAAGAAAAAGAGAAAAAAAAAAAAAAGAGAAGAAAGAGTTGGCGCCATCACTCCAAATCTCAGCGCTATTGTTGAGAAACCAAAAAAATAAAACTAAAAATAAATAACTTTAAAGAAGATGAGTTAACGGCCTCCTCCGTCCGTTGTGGATAGGAATATAGGATAGTGGACAGTGGTCTAAACCATCGTCTTAAAACCGTTAAAACGTCTGCTACCGTCAACTTACTCCTCCTCTCTCTCTCCACCCAAAGCCACAACTTCTCTATTTCATCATCTTCTTCGTTATCATCTGCTCCTGCTATTTCTCTCTCGCATGGTCATTTATGGATGCAATCTACTCTTCCTCAACCCAAACCTTTGCCCTAATCCCTCGTTTCTCATCGTCGACTTCATCATCATCATCATCAGTTGTTCGGCTTTCTCTGTCCAGAATTCAATCGGTTCGGGATGAATTCCTCGGATGCAACAGCAAATTGAGGCATCGAGCTCGTCGGAAATTCAGATGGATGCCTCCGGCAAACGTGTCGCGGAATTCCAGCAGTCTCCAGTTGGTTGCTTCTCTGAATTCTTTGTCGATTGTCGCCGTTGTCGTCGCCATGACTATGTCTGCTGCCACTGCTGCTGCTGCCTACTCAAGATTTCATTATTCCAAGAGAAAGAAGGATTCTGATGAGGTTACTTGTTGAATTCTCTGCCTTTGTTTGTTTTAATTTGTTCTTTTCTGAACTTAAAACTTTATCCGCTGTACTGAGTTGAATTGAATGTATTTTATTTCCCTGAACCGAATTATAATTGAACTGAACTTGTTTCAATTGCATTATGAACTTTGCTAATTGGACTTATTTTTCCGAAACTTTTTTCCCGCCTGAATTATTAACTAGTTTGTCCTGAGCTAGACATGGAATGTACATAGTTATATTGGTTAGTCGCTGTATGAAGTCAAAGTTGTCCTCATTGACCTCAAAAACAGGGAAGGATGAAAACTTGGTAGGATGGTGGGCTTGCAAGCACACGAAATCACTAAAATCTTTGTTTTTAATTGGCAATGTGGGACAAACTCCGTTACATGTTTGCATATATGTCTTCACTGGTCACCAATGAATTAAGCAAAAGAGGAATTTCAATTACTGTATTTGTTATTTTTTTCATGTAGATTTTTTTGGGAAGAGTTAACAATGACATTTTAGCAAATCTGAAGGGTTTGCCAACATAATAGTTTATACTGATGAGAAGAGGATGGGTGTGGGGAGAGGTGCTTTACACATGGATGATTAAAAAGATGTATACTTTGCAGAACAGCCTCTGCCACTGGAAACCTCTTTTGTTGATCATTCATAAATTGAGGAAACATTGACCCGTAGGGGACAATGGCAACATTGGGAAGAAAAGATACAAAATTGTTTCTTTGTGCATATGAAATGGCCCAGAATCTTGTAAAGTACTCCCTTCATTCTATATTAATTGTCATTTAGTTGACTATCATGGTCTCCAATGTTGCTAATTGATTGATAATTTCTTATATAATATTTTATTAACAATTGCAATATTGTATTCTGATGATAGTATTCTTCGTTACGAGTCTGATGGTAGTAATTTTATATAACAAGTCATTGCATATATTGAAAAGTTTATGGTCAAAAAATATGGAACGGAGGGAGTATTACTCTTAGCCACTTCACGGTTTGGGATCATGGGACTTTGTCGATAATCTTCATTTCATTATACCCATCTTCTGTAGGATGCTGGTTGTGTTCTGTTTCTCTTGGCATTTTTGAGGCAGTTTGGCAGGAAGAAATAGGAGAGCTTTTGAGAGTGTGGAGTTGCCTCGACAGTTTTTCAAGGATAATTCTTGAAACTGCTTTGCTTTTGGGATGAAGGGAGCTTTTTTCAATATTCGATCTTCTCTTCATCTTGTAGATTTTGTGGATAGCCTTGTATAGGGAAACTTTTAGTTAATTTGTAGAATGCTAATTTTGCATCCACCACCCTGATTTTGATTTCAATATAGTGTTTCTTTTTTTTTCCTTATATAAAACAAAGTATTGTTAGGCTCAGTATAGAAAAGCCTCCTTGCTTTATCCCAAAATAAGTAAATAAAAATAAAAACAGAAAAAAAAGGTAAAAAGCCTTCTTGCAAGTTTCCTGTTAGTGGATAGGTCATGCAATAGCTTGGCCATTTGATACTTGTCAAAACTTACGTAATGTTGCTGATTAGATGACATGTAGTACTTAGCTACTCCGTCCCATATAATCTAACTGCATCGGAAGAATCCACTGTTGGAATGTTGTCATTCTTGCTTCCCATATCTGAGTGATACCCAGCCTGATTACAGGTCTCAGATTTTAATTTAGTTGCTAGAAATCTATTTAATTTTCAAGTTGTTTCTTGTGAGTTCTGAAGCTTATCCTGGTTGCTAATGTTTCTTCACTTTTAGCATCTGCTCTCTGAGCTTGATCTATGCCAGATCAGCCCTTGATAATTCCTGTTATCATTTTGTAGGTATCCTTTCCGCCGGCATCTGTACATGATCAAGAAGGTAGAGTTACTAGTAAACAGGACTTTTATGCTAAACTAGATGGAGAACATCTTCACATAGAAACTCCAGAGACGAATCTTTCGCTACTGGAAGGGACTGATAGCATCCCAGAGGATAAGGATAGTGGGATCAAACTTTTATGTGAGGAGCATT
Source organism: Portulaca oleracea (assembly GCA_029582165.1). Taxonomy (NCBI): domain Eukaryota; kingdom Viridiplantae; phylum Streptophyta; class Magnoliopsida; order Caryophyllales; family Portulacaceae; genus Portulaca; species Portulaca oleracea. The sequence goes on along the minus strand of CM055875.1, from coordinate 32,201,482 downwards.
CCTCTTTGCCTGAAGTTGCACCAAATTCTGATCAACTAGATTTGCCTAATTCTAACCTCAGTGATCTAGGTGCCTTTGCTTCTGCACTTTCAGAAAAAAGTGAAAAAGTGGGCATTGCGCTGCCCGAGGACTCTTCCGAATTAATTTCTGTGCAATCACTTGAAATTTGTACAGAAATCTCAGAGATTGCAGAGACTGGGAGGGATACTGATTTGAATTTCATACCACCTCCCTCTATGGTTGAGATAAATGGCACATTATCTGGTGTTGTGGACACAGCCCCAGCTAAGGGCGGTGATGAAGAATCAAACCATGAAGTCTCGGAGGTTGCAGATATTGGCAAGGATACTGATTTGAATTTGATGACTCCTATGGTTGAGATAAATGGCACCACATCTGATGCTGTGGACACTGCCCCAGTTAAGGACAGTAGTCATACAGAATCAAACCATCAGCATGATGAGAGTCAAATTCAGGCTTCTATCTCTATCGATAAAACAAAATCCATTAGGGAAGAGCTCCACTTGTTCTATGAGGCTACATCTCAGTCAGACAATCCAGAAGATTTGTCCGTAACATCTGCATCCACTGCTGAAACTTCCCTAGGTGTTCCATTGACTACAAGAAGTTCTCCTTCTAAGATTGTTCCAAGGGATCATTCCCTATCTGCAGGTTGTGCTGACTGAATTTGTGAAACTTGATATGTTTTCATCTTCAGCCTTGCATTATAACTTTGTCGTTGCCTTTGCGTGGGAGTTCCACAATTGTAGATATGCAGTTTGACTTGCTTTAGTTTCTGTTTAAACAGAAAATGGAGACATTTCTGTTGCATCCAATACAGGAAGCTCTCTCCAGGTAAGGAAAAACACACTGAAAGGAAAAAAAGGACCAAAGAATGGTTCAAGGGGCCTTGCTCTTGAAAACAGACACCAGACGGTTTCTGATGTCCCAGATACATACAAAACAAAACACAGTGCAACTGATGGAATGGTCTCTTACAACAGCTTGTTAAGAAGGGGAAGGTAGAATATTTACTGAATATTTCTGAAGTTGTTTTCCGATTCTTTTTTTGCTTGAGGTTATAATTTAGCCTTTGGTATAAACTTTTGAAATTGATTTTAGTTCGGGCATGGAAATTAGAATTTCAGGAGTTTTTACAGATGAAGATTTAAAAAAAAAGAGAAAGAATGGCTGATCTTCCTGTATCTATTTTCTTTATATGACAGAAAAGCCCTTGTTTCCCTGTCTTTTTAGTTTTGTTAGCTTGCTGCAGTACTTTGAGTTCGGTATTTTTGTTGTTCTGCCTTGAATTCCTTTGTTACACATGTTGCATTTCTCCCTCTTATATGATGCCTTTGGCTCTTTTGCATGCATAGCTAACTTCCGGCTTCTTTTTGTACCATTATTCCTGTTTTTGCTCATTTTTCAAAATTGCCCTTTCGAAAATTGCAAATGCTTTGGATGGTTCAGGCCAGAAAATCTTTTCATCCTGCGAAGGATGAAGCTGTATCTACATCTCAACAAACTGACTTCGATGATGGCTATGTTATTGTTTTTAGCAATAAAATTTGTTGTGTTTGCTTTATTAGTTAAGCATATGCTTTTCTCAGCTTCCTTTGCATTTTTCCTATCTAATGTGTCCTGGTTATTAGGTTAAGTGAGTGTGTAGAATTGCTTGAAGACATGAATAAGAAAGACATGCTAGATATGAGTAAGGTAAGAGCAATTATTTTAGAGTACAACTTCTATGTTACTATTTAGCTTGACTTGTCTTACCTATGAGCTTACTTTTTGTTTTGACAGATTTACCATGCTAGATTCTTTAATCTCTGCCGAAGCCAAAAGGCTGTGAAGGAAGCCTTTTGTTTTGCCAAGCTGATTCCAAATCCTACCCTTAGTACCTTCAACATGCTAATGTCTGTATGTTCTTCAGCTCAAGATTCAGAGGGTAAACACTTGAGCTCCATATTCAGATATTGCTATCTAGTATTGTTGTCCCCACTCCCCAACACAAAAGACCCTCTCAATTGGTTCTTATTAGGCTTTCTCGCCGATGGATTCTTTTGAATGTTTCTCTTTTTTGTTTCTTAAATATTTGAACTGTAACTTTACCTCTTTGTGTGTTTAGGAGCTTTCGAAGCTTGGCAACTAGCTCAAGCGGCTGGGTTTAAAGCAGACTGTAAACTTTACACTACTTTGATATCTACCTGCGCTAAAAGCGGAAAAGTTGATACCATGTTTGAAGTGCGTTCCCTGCTTTCTGGCTTTATACCTAGTTTTTGTGTCTTTTAGGCATTGTTTATCATCTATTTGCATATTTGTTTTGGTTATGATTGGCTAAATACTTTGTGGGCTTTGCTGTAACATCTGAAATTATGAGATACCCCTGCCCAATCTCATTTGCGAGCCTTGGGTCTTAGGATTGATTTCAATTGGTATTTGTAAACCATCAAAATGCCTTCTAAAGCAAGAACATGTTAAAGGTTGCTATATTTGGGCCTTGTAAGCGGCTAGGACCCCATTTTAGCAAGATCTCGTGGGGTTCATTTTGTTTTTTTAAGAGAAAATTCTATCGTCTGTATCCTTTTTCAAATTTTTTTTGGCCATTACTGAGACATAATTGCTTGCTCAAACATTGTTCCCTTGTTTTTGCTGCTCTATTAAGTTTTTTCCCTTTTCTAATTTTAATGCGTAAAATAGTAATAAGTTGAAATTTTGTCATTAGGTTTTTCATGACATGATGAACCGTGGGGTAGAACCAAATGTCCATACATATGGAGCTCTTATTGATGGTTGTGCAAGAGCTGGTCAGGTTGCTAAAGCTTTTGGTGCATATGGGATCTTAAGGTCTAAGGTATGTTGCCACTGACCATGTATGCAACAGTCGCCACACCTGAATTGGTGGATTTCCATTGCCCATCATGATTCTTACTACAGTGCATTTATAGTTTGAATGTGCCGTATATTGATAGCACGCCTATCATGCAGTAGAATGTGAAGCCAGATCGAGTTGTATTCAATGCACTCATCACTGCATGTGGCCAGTCTGGAGCAGTTGAACGTGCTTTTGATGTGTTAGCAGAAATGAGAGCTGAAACACAACCTATAGATCCTGACCATGTTACAGTTGGTGCTCTAATAAGAGCTTGTGTCAGTGCTGGCCAGGTGAGCAGTTTCTTGTACTGTTTTACATATGACTGGAACAGTAATGTTGCCTCTGATTATTGCTTATCCACTTCCATATGAGTCAATATTCCTTGCTTATTACAGGTTGACCGGGTGGCAGGTGTATATGAAATGGTACATAAGTATAATATCAAAGGCACTCCGGAGCTTTACACAATTGCTGTTAATAGTTGCAGTCAGAATGGTGATTGGGAGTTCGCATGCAAAATTTATGGTGACATGAAAAAGAATGGTGTGGCCCCTGACGAGGTATGTTCAGTATCCAAACTTCGATATTGCATGTTGTATCTTTCTGTTGTCTTCTTTTTTCTGGTCACTGGTTACTACATACTCTACTCATCCTCAAATTCATTAAAGTTTTAGTCTTACAATAGTTGGGTAATCATGGGAAGATTTTCAGCATCACTCTACTCAATAGTTAATGTGCCTGAGTTATTTCTTTTTTTCTACTTTTTTAGTCTGCATTTATTTTGCTCTTTTGTGGTATCCATATGTAGGACTGATACATCCTACTAGATGGGGGGAGAATTAACAGAATTGAGGGAACAAGACGTGTGGTGACTAGGAGGCTTTAATAGTGCTTGGCTTTCTCCATCAGTTTAGAATGTTACTCTCTTCTCACTTGTCATGACAATGATAAGCCAGAAATAAATCCGTTATGGGTCTTATTGTCAGTCTAAGATCCATATCATACCATTATTACAGTGCTTCTGCGAGTCCCACCGAACACTTTAAGTTCTATTTCTTTTGGAGGGATGGGATTTGAGATGTCACTTTAACTTTCTATTTTTCCGAATATATGTCAGTCTAGAATTCCAATGCAATATCAAATGACTGTTTAACCATGTGTCCCCTTATTAATAGCTAATTCTGTTATTTCTTGGGGAGAAGAGAGAGTTGGTGTGAGTGACAAAGAAGGTAAAGCTAGGGTAAACACAACCTTTCTCATTCAATTATTGTTGCCTTGGTTTCTTCGCTCATCCTGAAAATGACATATAATTTGGAAAGGAGGAAATATTTGCTAATTCGGATCAGTTAAGATGGATTGTAGGTAATTGATTTATTTTGATGTGTTCAAAGTCAAGAAATTACCAAATAGAGATTCCAATGTTGAAAATGCACATTGATCTCACAAAATGTGTTCATTGTCATGTTTAAGAACGATTCAGCAAAAGAGGTGCTAGATATGCTAATATTTATTTTTATTGTAACAATAGGAGGATGAACAATCCATTTATTCATAAGAAACTGCAATTCTTTTAATTGCCTTTTTTTTATAGTACAATTCTTTTAATTGTTTAAAGCTCGATTTTCTGGACTTTTATTGTTTGTGGAGTATCTCTGCTGTATTCCAAGTATTAACTTGTGTTGTGTCATATTATGATTGTATGGTTCACTGAAGCCTGTAGTTATCTGTTCAGATGTTCTTCAGTGCATTGATAGATGTTGCTGGGCATGCTGGTAACGTAGATGCTGCCTTTGAGATTCTACGAGAAGCAAGTACTGAAGGGATGAATCCAGGAATCATTTCCTATAGTTCATTGATGGGGGCTTGTAGCAAGGTATGTCTGCATACATGATCTCCAGTATTAAACTGGAATATCAATTGTTATGGGAGAGAAGTTAAACAAAAAAGGGTGATTAATAACGCTAAATATTTCTATATGCTGACTTTTATTGTATGTAACAAATCTAAAATAATGTTGTTATAAAACCCTATAAAACAAAAAATTCATGATAGAACAGAAAACTTAAACAATAATTGATGAAATTAACTATGAAGCAGTTAACCAAAAAAAGTAACTGTAAAACATTCATATTTTAGAATATAAAACCCTGTGTGCAGGGGAGGGGGGGGGGGGCGATTTGCATGGGAGACCCAAAAAAGAAAAGGAAAAAAAAAAAGAACCTCAAAACCATATGGTGCTGTCATGTTGACTCATCATGTTCCACCCAGATGATGCTTTTCAAGTGAACTCTGTCTGCCACTGGCTGAAATAGTGTATTTTGGCATTGGCCAACCCTCCCCGAAAGGACAGAGTATCGTTTGCACTTTGCACTGAGCAGGCCATATGAAACTGAGTCCATGGCATGCCTACTGTCAGTTTTCCAGTTCTGTGAGTCAGTCACAACTTGCAGGCCCCATAAACTCCCACAGTTCTGTCAGTTTTCTAGTTGTGTGAGTCTGTTTAGGAGATGACATATTACAAAAACTTGCATCCATGAATAGCAGGGATTGGTTCTTTCATGTACCTTGATACTGATCCGATCTCCCTTTCTGAGTTGTTGCTTTTTTTGCTGGGGGTGGGGGGTGTCAACTGCAGAGCACAATAGAATGCTCACCGCTCTGTCTGATTGCTTGCAAGAAGCATTGCAGAGGATTTCCATGGCACAAAATCGTGGGCTATTCTAAAAGTCACTGGATTTCTGTGAAGTTCCCATTAAATTCTACCATAGTAACTTGATTAGCTGGAACTTGGTTAACTTGTTCTCAAAGGAGGCAATAGTTTTTGACATTGTGCAATTGTTTTATGCCAGGCCTTCATGCTGCATGTCATATTTGATCCTACCAGAAATCCTTTTCCTTACAATATTTTCCTCTGGACGTTTTCTTTTTGCTGGGAGGAAGAGAGAGAGGGGAAGAGAAGAAAAGAGGGGGGGGGGGGGGGGCTCTTCCTTATAAGTAATAAAATATGTATTAAAGGACACCAAGGGGATGTCATCCATAAAGGGAGACTTCACAGAATTTTTTTTAAAAATTTACACAAAACCTCAACGCCTTAAGCTCTCTACAGTAATCTTATCCACAATCCAAAATTGTCAACTCTTTACGGCTTTACCACAATGCAAACATCAACATGAACTAAGCAACATTGTCAAACAACATTTAGTTTTCGAACATTCCAATGTTGTTATCTGGAATATGAAAGTTCCTGACATGTATTCTGTGTTTCTATGCTAAATTGGCTATCAGCCCTCCTAAGCCTCTTAGTGCAGAACTGCAGATTTGGGCTGCAATTTTTTTTTACCATTCCGTTGTTTCTGGCTAAAGTGGCTTAATATTCTAGCTTCTATGAGTGCTACATTATGACTCTTGCCTACAATTTGGAATTTGTACTCGATTATTTTTTAATAAAGTCGTGTTGTTCGTCACTTTGTCTACCTTTCAGTGTAAAGCAGAGATTTCAATAGACAAGAAGGAAGCATTGTCCAACCTATTAGTGTTGGATTTTTGATAAATATGTCTAAGATTGTGCTTGTTGGTAGTTGCTTTTAATTGAGATAAGCCTTTTGGTAGTATATCAAAAAATTTGGAAACTGGATATCCAAGCCACTGTGTTGCTGTGCACCTTATTGGAATTCTCAAATGAAACATTGATGTATGGGTGGCTAATCTCTACCTCAGAGAATGATTCTACATGAATCTAGGATGATGGCTGCAATGTGATTGTTTAATTGTGAATGATTATTAATTTGGGATGAATAATGTCCATTCTGGTTTCAGACTCAGAATTGGGAGAAGGCACTGGAGCTATATGAGCAAATTAAAGCTTTGAGATTGAATCTTACTGTTTCAACTGTGAATGCCTTAATCACTGCTTTGTGTAAGTTGCTCCAATTTTCTCTTTTTTGAAGACTTGTTTTTCTGTTTCTTTAGTTGAATCTTCACTGCCCCTTATTTAAGATCACTCTCCGTCCTGGTTTTCCTTTTTTTGGCTATCCATGGATCAGTTGCTTGCTATCAATCTCCTCACCCAGCAACCTTAGAAAGCTGGAACAGAAGAAGACAAAGGATAACAAAGCATTGTGATGATTTATTATATAAATACCAAGATCCTTATATGATAGATAGATTGCCTTAATGGACGGATAGTAGTGTTTGTGTTCCATTTCACATGATTAAGAAAAGAGATGCTTGGATTTTTCATCATGACATGATTAACAAAAGAGAATGTAGACCATAAATCAAATCAAAAGAATCTAACAGATAAACCGACCAACTGGAAGGCTATCCAGCTTCTTCATGTGCACATCACATACTTCTCTACCTGTGGGTCTTAGCTGCTTACCTTGAAACGGGCCACTCTGCAACACAGATTGTGGTGATGTATTTGCATCAGTTGCTCATGTTGGTGTTACTCCTTTAACCTTGATGCAGGTGATGCTGACCAAATGCAGAAGGCTCTGGATGTTTTGTCAGAGATGAAGAAACTAGGCCTATGCCCCAATGAAGTCACTTACTCCGTTCTTTTAATGGGCAGTGAAAAGTAACTTCTCTGTTTTTGTTTTATTTTTGTTCATGTTCTTGGATTCATTACTGAGTCATATTTAAGCCTTGCATTTGGAATTTTGGATCATCTTTTTCCAAAGTAAATATCCTATCAGTTGTCTTCTCTAAAGCGCCGACAATGAGCTGACTACTTGAAAGGAGGATTTGTGCCTCCTGTTATTTGCAGAAATGATGATTTGGAAGTTGGCCTCAGTCTCTTTTCTCAAGCTAAAGAAGACGGAGTTTCCTTCAACTTGATCATGTGCAAATGTCTTATACGTATGTTCAAAAGGGCCAACAATCTTCTTTATATCTAATGTTCCATTAGCTCGCTATATAGCTACTAGCTTCCTTGTTTCTAGGATTGTGCGTCATTTTCTATTCCGATACATTTAGCTTCAGAGGCAGCGTTCTGTTAACTTTGTCACACACCTTAAATGTGATCTGTTTTCCAGGAATGTGCTCACGCAGATTTGAAAATGCTTCAGCAATTGGTGAGCCTGTTTTCTCCTTTAAGTCTGGAAGGCCGCAGATTGATAGTAAATGGTATTTTAGCTTCCTTATTGACATTGTTGTGGATTTTAGGCTGCAGATTATCTTTAATTTAAGATAAGCAATATACCCCCCCCCCCCCCCCCCAAAAAAAAAAAAGGTGAACATACAAATAGTGATCAGTGAGAACTTAATGAATTATACTGCTGGTTGTTGTTTTGTGAACTTTTAGTCAATTTTTCTTTTTCCTAATTCTTTTTTCTTTTTGGGGAAGGGAGGGGGGAGAGGAGCATATGAACGACCTTAGTTTCTCGGGGAACATGTGGACAATACTGCAACTTATTGAATGCTCACTTATCCTTTTGTTTGTGTTTTCTCAGGACCTCCTTGGCTTTGACAGTTTACCGTGAAGTTATTGGATCTGGTTTGACCCCTTCTGGGGAAATGCTGGCCCAAGTTTTAAGATGCTTGCAGCTTCCTCAAGATGCAGTCTTGAAGAAAAGGCTGACTGAGACTTTGGGAATCAACACAGAAAAATTAAGGAATGCAAACCTCCTACCCCTAATAGATGGTTTCGGAGAATATGACCCTCGTGCCTTTTCTTTGTATGAGGTTAGTTCTATATGTTTACCTACTTGGCAGTTATGTGCAAAGCAGCATGACATCAAATTTTACAGTACATACCAGGTTCTCTTTCACAGATGTGTATGGATGTGCCCGTGTATTAGTGCAAGGGCATTGTTGATGCTGCTGATATTTCTGGTTGTGATTTTTTTTTATTGTTACAAGACTTTTACCCCTTGAACTCTCTGGAGCAGTAAGGAAATCCAGAGGTGACATGCAAGTATGGTGATTGCTTATGATTTTTTCATGGAAGTCATTTTGTATATGTGTATCCAAAGTGCTTTTTGGTGACCCGATACCAAAAGGCATGTAACTAGAGGCACAATATCTGTAAGTAGGAATCTGCTGAGCTAGAAATCTGACTAACAAGTTAATAGCTGATATAACCTGAATATTTTCTTCGGGTGCTGGCTTGTTTTGTTCAATGCAGAGTTTTCTTATATTCTCAACTTATTGTATTATCTAATGGCATTATCTGGACGATACTCATTTCAGGAAGCTGCTTCACTAGGCGTCGTACCAACTGTATCTTTTAAAGAAAGCCCCATCTTCATTGATGCCAGAAGTATGAGCATTGATATAGCTGAAGTAAGTGCCTTTACCTGGGGTTTCTTGTTCTCTTAACTTCCCTCAGCCCTCTGCTGAAGTTGGTCAAAATAAATTTCTCCAAGGCAACTTGATATGGATGCTGTAATAAACCGTTCAACACTACTATGGTCATTTACTTTTGAATCGCAGTTCATCCCGTGATTCATTTTTTGTTTCTTCCAGTAATGAACTGCCAAGAAAGGCATTATGTATTCATGATTGGTATTTTGCTTTTAGCTTCAAAAGTTGAGCCTGAAGCAAGAAATTCTTGTGGGATATTCCCTTTCAAATTTTTTGGGAACTTGCATTGCCTTAGTAGCAAGACTGGAATAATTAAGAGGAGGTGGGCTGAACAAGTTGGGGTGTGGGTGCTTGAAAAAAACTGCATGTAATTACGACGTCTTATGCGTTGTCACTTCAAACTAATATGCTGCCTTAAATTCTTAGGTATATATCCTAACCATTCTAAAAGGACTCAAGCATCGGCTTGCTGCTGGTACGTTGACATGTATTTCTTGCATTTATGGTTGATCCCCCCCCCCCCCCCCCTCTTTTTCTCATCTTCTATTCGATTCAAATGATCCCCTTTCATTAAAGGACATCTGCGTGATGTATATATACATGCTAGGAAAATGTTTTTTGCAATGCCTCAAACGTCAAACAAAACCTCAGCTCCTCAAGTTGGGTTGTGTTCATTTGTAAGCCTTGAGGTTGCCATTATTGCTTATTAGACTCATGAACTGTCTCTGAAAATGTTCTTTCCTGTGATTTCTTTTTAATATCCTGGCATTTGGTCAAATAATCATGCAACCTTTTGGAGTGCTTGCCGTGAAATCCTGAAAGAAACAGGAGCTTTTGATGCGTTGAGACTTGAGATGCCAGTTCAGCATTTCAAGAATATTTTCATCAAGGTGCTCTATGTTTGGAGGTGTACAGCCTTGGATAGGATGCTAGCTAAGCATCTATTGCATCTATCCTTTTGCCGTTGATTTTAATATATTCTGTTCATTTCCTTACATAAAAATGAAATTGTAGTTTGAAATTCAAGATGATGACGAGTCTTTCAGAGAAGTTTGTATAATTCATTTTGATGCCATTGCCGTGTTTTGTCTTTCTTTTGGAGCTGCTTTCTGTGCCATTCTGGTCATGATTTGTGTACAAACTTCTATCTCATTTTTAGCGTTTCAGGAACACTTGAGCATACTGTGATCTTCAACTATTTTCCGCCTTTTATTTTTCTCTCATATCTGTAGAAGAACTGGTGTATCTATTTCTGCTTTTGTTTTTTTATTATTTTTATTTAGGATATATTCATCAGTTACAAATGGAGAATTGCATGCTTCGTGCGAATCATTTCTGGCAAAGTACTTCATCAGAACTAGCAAAGATAGACTGTATGATCCATTGGATGACTAGGTTAACAAATACATGAAGAATATTGACTGTGCATATTTTCCCACTTCTGCAGGTGCGAAGTTGCCCAGTATTACTATTTCATTGCCCACGGAGATGACAGAAATTTCATGTCCTAAAGGCGACAGATCTATCAATATATCAGGAAGGTGAGATATGCCCCATAAGGTTCCAAGCAAGTAAATAGACTGTCATTCTTTCACGGACCATTATAATTTTGGGATTGCTTTGGTGGATCATCAGAATAGTAGTAGTACATTATTTTTGGCCACCTTGATGGTGTGAAGTAACTAACCATTGAATTATTTCTATAGGAGAGAGATTGAATGTTGTATGTACTTTTATTTTTTCAGGGTTAGTCAGGCAGTAGGAGCATTACTTCGTCGCTTAAAGCTACCTTATCAAGGGGGTGAATCACATGGAAAGATCAGAATCAGTGCACTTGCTGTAAAGAAATGGCTTCAGCCTAAACTTGTTGCTCCTTCAGTCAATGGGAAACAACCACAGTTGGGCTTGTCCCAATTAAGATTAGCAAGTGGCATAACTCATCAACAACGCAACATTCGTACTGGGAACCTCTCCTTGTACTAACAGCAACAACCTGTAAGTCGGTAGCCAACAACATTATTACCTGTATGAATTGAATTTTCCATTTTCTGTACAACATATAGTCAGCCTGCGTTCACAAGTTTTGTCCTGTAAATCACCTTATATATTTGTATAGCAAAATGTCGAAAGCTTTTTTTTTTTTTAATTCTATGAAAGCATTGAATACATTGCCAAATGCTGAGTGAAATTTCTCTGTAAATAGCCCCGACACAGAATCAAGCGCGACATGAAGAACGCTGCACTAACTCAGATCTTCACGACATCTTGAACCAGGGGCTCAGGGCAGTGATTGGTATGATGGCATAGTCTTTTAGATTAGTTGGGTGAAGATCTTGCCATCTTGGTAAAGAGTAGAGAATTCCGTGATGATAAAACTTGTGTAATTCCAATCAATGCAGTATCTGAGAATATGTTGGCAGTGGCTTTCATCACAAGGCAACTGCCAAGAACAATGCTGAGAAACTGACATCTCAAGTTCTCAATTTCTTTGTAGTTTACCAGCTTTCCTAAGCTCTAGAATGGTAAGTTAGGTTTATCCTATCCTTTCTTTATTTTACCTTACCGTACCTTACCAGAATTTCTAAAAACATTCAAAGTTTCAAACCAATCTCATTTTATTTTTCCCAAAAGATTCAGAATTTAATAATAAAATATTTTTACTCCACCACTAATTTACCTACCACAAATTATTTCCTTACACTTCCTTTCCTTACTGACCTTATTTTACTACCTTAATTCTACCACTCTAGAACATGCCAATAACCTATCGATGTTCTTAAACGCATGAACGGCTATCTAAATATATTAGCACTCTTTATTAAACGATTTAAAGTTAAAACAACTAATTGGTCAATAATATTAACTGACCCTACCATTTAATTATGTAAAAAAGAAACAAAAATGAATTTCGGACAATAATATACTAAAGTTTAGGAGTATTTGATGCTCATAACAACCGTTGCTATTGGATATCAATTTGCTTATTTTGGCCTAATTTGTTTGGGTTATTGACTATGAAGGACAATCTACTAAGCCATTTGACCCTAAAGTCCTCCCAAGACTATGAGGTCCTAAATTGAAATTATTGGCAGGCCAAGTGTAAATCTCTTAACTTTTTTTTTTCTAATTTTTGAAAATTTGTTGCCCCCCCAAAAAAAAAAAAAATTACTCTAGCACCTTAGGTTTCATTCTTCTCTCTTTTGTTGTTTCATTAGATTGGGTTAAGGGAATTCTATCATTCATCTCTTCTTTCTTCACATCTTTATTCTTCACTTTAAAATAAATAAATAAATAAATAAATACCTAGAAATTCCTCCCCCTTTATTCATCTTTGGAGATGATAAAGTTGAAATCTTTGGGGATTTTTTGGGTACCCATTTCACTAATCTCTATGCTCTTTTCTTCCTATACTCCAATTTCAATTATTATTTGTGTTCTCTTCTAAATCTTGAGTCCTTTCACAAATCAAGGATACCCATTTCAAATTGAACCAGTACACTTGTCTGCTTTTGCAATTGTAGCCGAGGAAATCAGTTTAGGAGCTTTGGGGGGGGGGGGGGGTTGGGGAAATAAGCTCTGTATGTCCATCAAGGTATGTTTTTTAGCTCTTGGAAATTTCATTTGGGCAATGCTATTTACCGCCCCCCTTTTTACTAATGTCACCCCCCCAAAAGACGATTTTGCCCTTTATATAATTCAACTCACCTTATCTCTAAAACTCTCTCTCTCTCTCTCTCCTCTCTTTCTCTCTCTAAAATTTTGATTTATTTTAGAAATTCAACCTAAAATGTCAATAGAAGGTGGTAATTCAAGTGAAGAACAAGAGGTTAGTTTGTAAAATTTAAATTCTAAAAAAAAAGTTAAAACGAAAATATTTTCCGGAAATGCACGGTTGCCGCGCCCAGATCCCGCCGGAGCCGCGGCGCGGCCGTGCGGATCGTCTTGACAACAACGGCCGTAGCGGCTCGGCCGGATCTGAAACGACGTGCTTTCCGGAAAAAAATTTCGTTTTTTTTTTTATAAAATGTTTATATTATTGTTTATGTAAAAAATATTATTTATTTATTTATGTTAATATTATTAAGGTAATAAATGTCGTTAATTATAATTGTTATGTAAATTTTGTTAAAACATATTATCATAAATAAGATGTTTAGAAGTGTTGTTATTATTATTATATTATGTTAATTATGCTAATTTTTATTGTTAATATTGTTATTTAAATAAAATTTTTATTAATAATAATGTTATTAATTATAATTATTATGTTTAAATTATGTTAATTAATATTATTAAAACAAGTTGTTTATAAGTGTTGTTGATATTATTAACAATATTAGTAAATGTTGTTAAAAGTATTATTTATTTATTTAAAATAATATCATTATGGTAAATAATGTTGTTAATTGTTATTATTATGTTAATTATGTTACAATGTTTTTTTTTAATAATATTATTATTATGATAATTAATATTAGAATTGTTTGTTATTTATTAATGTTGAAGCTACTAACATTATTATTACGAATTAGTATACCAGTTATTATTAGTATATATAATAATTGTTTTTATTGTTTGTAGGTTTTTTTGGAGGACTTTGGCGGGGACGGCGTTGATTACTCCTCACATTTTGTAACGCAAAATGTGTTTGAGAGTATTGAAGCGTTGCAAGGTTGGGCCAATGGAGTAGCTGCGACAATCGGTTTTAGGTTTGTACGGGCTTCGTACAAGAGAAAAGATGCCGATAGTCCGTTAAGGTGTTATTTGAAGTGCTGGAGGTACGGAAAGTATCGTGGCAAATTGAACGATCTAGATGATGCGGCTCGTCGGAGGACGTCAACGAAGGCGTGCCAATGTAAATTCGCCATTGTTGCGTGGACTCGCAACGAAACGGAATGGCGAGTTAGAGTGTGCGACGGTGACCGGGGGAAGCACAATCATGCCTTCATCGTGTACGAGGAAGGGCATCGTCACGGACATCCATTAACCTCTGAAATGAAAGAACATGTCCGGGATATGACCAACACAGGGTGTACACCGGCGACGATACAAACATCGTTGAAGATTAGGTTCCCCGCATCTGCGATAAACGTGAAGCAAGTTTACAACGAGCGGGCAAAGATGCGCACTGAGGAATTGGATGGTAGGACGGCTGCGGGACAATGCTTGCGCATGGCGAAACTCGGCGGGTACGTCTCCTTTGTCGATTATGATGACGACGCGAAGCCGTCAGGTGTTTTTATGCCATCCTTACTCGTTGAAGTTGCTACGTACGTACCCAAATGTCATTCTCATTGACACAACGTACAAGACAAACAAGGCAAAGTGGCCTTTATGTGAGCTCGTAGGCATGACACCGACGAACCGCAACTTCTAGATAGCTTACTCGTTCATGCGGGACGAGAAGATGGAATCTTATGAGTGGCTATTGTGGAGAGTGTATGAATTGTTGGGTACCGATGTAATTCCATCCGTGTTTGTGACGGACAAGCAGGATGCTTTGTTGGGGGCTGTCGCCAGGGTTTACCCAAAGGTGCATCATCTTTTGTGCGTGTGGCATATTGCGAATGATGTGGAGAACAAAGTGAACGTCCTTACTGGGGGCAAGAAGCTCGGACTCGGGCTTCATTTCAGACATCATTTCTGGAATGGCCTTGTACATGCGAAGACAGTTGGAGATTTCAATGTCAAGTGGAAAGAGGTTGTTAACGCGTGGATCGGGCAAAACAAACCGATAATTGATTATCTTACGGGAACGTGGCTGAGTAATAAGGAAAAATTTGTTTGTGCTTGGACCGACAACGTACCTCATATGGGGAACACAGCCACTTCAAGAGTTGAGAGCCAACATTCATCACTAAAGTATTATATCGGCAGTTCCAGAGGCACCTTCGATCATGTGTTTGCGAAGATTCACTTTCACTTGGAGAATCAACATACGGAGATTAAGAGGAGTCAATACCAAGGAGCACGCACAGGGAATTAGGTCGATCTCATTTCTTTAAGAATTTGCACGGAAGAGTATCTCATCATGCGTTGGACCTTATGTCGTATGAGCTCAATAAGATGCTGGCGATGAGGTATGAAAATGAATGCTACTTATGCGATCACCTGGTGTCGAGGACCCACCTTCTCCCGTGCGCGTGTTCTATGATGGAAGTTTACGATCCGAGAGCCAATTCACGACACGGATAAATGTGTTTTGGAGACAATCACGGTGATTGGCGATGGTGAAGCTGCATGCTCAAATGATATTCCACAGTGCAGGACTTAGAACATTTTGAGGAATCTAACAAGGTTCGGAGAGTGACCAGCGGTGTACGACACGTAAGCAGTGTCCTCAATGGAAAGTTGAATCCAGCGGTGAGTATATTCACGATCCGCAGACAAGCCCCCACGGCCGGCAGATCAAGACATCAAAATCAACGCGACGCAATCCCGGTGCGTTTGAGTACGGACGATCATCGGACGGTAGCAAGACAACGAATTAATCGAAGGAAAAAGGGAACGATTCTTCATCGGTTGGATGGGGTCAACAGTTTGCGATATTTATAGTACTTGTTTGGTTTGCAATAGTGACCATATATTGTTGTTTATAACTTAAGTTAATATGATTCGCAGTATCAACCGGATGCGTCATGAACCGCTTCGCTCGAGGACGCTTTGCCACATTTCATTCTCGCCATACGCCGTTGGATGGACGGATGTGGAAGCCGATGGCAACCGTGGGTTCAGCGCGTGGCCGAGGCAAAGTTACGGGATCGGGAAAAGTGGTCAATCGCTAGGGTCTCAATGAGCAATGAGTTGCGCGAATGAAAATGCATATGTTTCTGCGTTTTCTAACAGAAGGAGATTTTCCTTGAGACACACGCACGGATTTACGCCACTTGGTGGGCCACCGTTCGAACATTGGATGTCGGCCCAAATGACTTATTTCCACTGCGATAACGATGAATATGATGTGGGTCTTCTTGTCAACACCTCACGTCCACGATCGCAGCATTTGAACTATGCATATCAATATTACCCATAAGAGGAGGGCCTAGACTTACGGGACCTGCGAAAGTTCAGGGAATTGTGCGATACAATAACCACTTCATGCTTATACATTTACGGATGATCGCCTCTACCGCCGATTCATATTGGATGGCGGCGACTAGAGACATAATCGCTGAGGGTTGGGATGAGCCTTTCCAGGCTCGTATTGATAGATGGAGGGCTATTAGGGCCGCTCAACGCCAATGATTGTTGTAGTTGTACCGTTGTATACATATACCCCATTAAAAAAACAATAAAAACACAAATTTGAAAATTGACCGCATAATCAGGTAGTTAGTTCAACACAAAGCCACACTTAGTTTAGGGTACAATAAAAACAATGAAATTAAACAACACCATCTACTCCTCCTCCTCATCATCTTCCTCCTGGGGGACTTCAATGTGCATCTGATGGCACCAACGCCCGTGCAAATCGACCATCTCATCGTACCAAGCACGATTAATTGTCGCTGTCTCATCGTCCGCTTGGAACTGATGCCTCCCCCGTTGAACTAATGAAGCCCATGTATAGGCCCACTTTTATAAAAAAAAATTACAAAAAAAATCGGTCAGATCAATAAAAAATACAACTAAAAATAAAACAAAAAATAATTAATTATGATGAGTGTTTAAGTGTACCTGTTCGTGTGTCGGAAGGTCCTCC
The DNA here is from genome assembly GCA_029582165.1 of Portulaca oleracea. NCBI lineage: Eukaryota > Viridiplantae > Streptophyta > Magnoliopsida > Caryophyllales > Portulacaceae > Portulaca > Portulaca oleracea. The sequence continues at coordinate 32,184,599 of CM055875.1, read as the reverse complement.
ACTGTCGATTGGCTTGCGGAGGCATTGTTGTTCAGAAATTTGTGTGAATGGGCCGCATACGATCGTTGTAGGCGACATCCGACTCCACGGCACTTGTTTCGTGCGGGGCACATCACGCATTGACATTTTGTTGTTGATTGGAAACCCCGCCCAGTCAGCGCTGACGTTAGCCTCCACGAATTCCAATTTGTAGGGGCCCTTCGCCGGTCGTTCAGCGCTCTTTGGGACTGTTAATCGCCGTGGGATATGTTGTAGGTGCCCTAATCGCGAACGACGCGATCGGGCATGTATACTCGGTGATGTCGTATGCACGAATGCCTCCATTGTAACGCCCCGTATACATGACTTGTACGGGCAGACCGCACGGGCCCAACTCACACGATCCGGCCAACGCATCCAAGGAGGCCTCAACGCCGCAGCGCCGCCCGAACTTGGTGGCGGATGGGGACCACCGCCGCCCGAGGCCCATTAACAGCCGCTCCGTGTGGCCTAAAATCGTGAAAGTACTCGTAGATCGTGCTGCCGCAGCAGGTCAAACACCCGCCATCTTGGCCGTCCCGCCGCCGCCATCCCTAATCGGCGGTAAAGGAACGCCAAGGTCACCGCCCCCAAGCAATGCGATCAACGATAACATCGGTGCTAGCCACGGATGCGCCTAATTCTATCCTCGATTTGTCCACAAGGATAGTGTTACCGAGCATGCTCAACAACCACGCCCGTATCCTATGGGGAATGGGAAAACTAGTCGTTAAACTGATCGTCCTCAAATGGGAGTCAGCTATGCCACCCTTGTCATAAGTGCTATCAGCCTTCAGCTCCGCCATTGCTTTTTCAAAAATCACAGGCACGTACTGGTTAACGACTTCCCGAGGAAGTCCTTCAGGCATCAAGCCATCAACTGCAAGACCCAATATATGTTGCACATCATGCAACATGATCGTCATTTCACCAAAGGGAAGGTGAAATGTGTTTGTGTCGGGTTGCCACCTCTCAACGAACGCCGAGATCTACGTCGAGTCGATGTGATCGTACATCAGCTCCGGCAAGTTGGTTATTTGGATTCTTCCCGGCGTACCGCATTCGAGTTCCAACTGCGCAGATCGACCACAACTCCTCAACGCATTCTTCTTCGCCGTGCAATCAAGGACAACACGGGTAACGCTCGCGACCCTCCCATATTACCCGAGCAATGTGACCTCCAAAGCTCGGTATCAATGAGGGAATTGCAGGTCCCCCGGGAACGTTACCACCAATCTTCCAGGAATTGTCGGCGCTACGCTTCCTCTCGATATTCGCATCGACCCAGCGTCACGATGGCGAATCGCTCCCTGCCCACCCTTTCGAATTGGGGCAAACTTGCCGGATGCATCCCTCATCGGCATGAAACCTGATGGCCTGTAACCTGGCCCAGTAGTCGAAAAATTGGCGACGGAGGTCGGGATCATCTGCATCTCGGGCTCCCCTGTCTCATCGTCCCCCGACTCCGATGTTGTAGAGCCGCTAGACTCATCCATGGCCTGGTTGAGATGGTCAACGAAATCCATGGCCTGACTACCCGTGTCCTCGGGCTGGTCCCCGGCTGCATCACCTGCATCCGTACCACGACCAAAGACGCGAGTTGGCCTTGATCACATTGCGTCTGTGGGGGTCCCCAGACTCACCCCCCCTCCAACCACTCACAAGTCGATTCGCCCGGTCCAGAAACCCGCGGCCCTTGCCCTTCCCTACCATTTTAGATCACCTGCAAAATGAAGACATACATAACAACCAAAATCATTTAAGTCGCAAGAATATGCGCAAATGGGTTAGCGTGTGTTGGTTACCTAAGTCGTGTCACGAGGCAAGAGGATCATGTTATTGTCAAGGAGAGTGTGTTGTTTAAGCTGTTAATATATGGTTGAAAAGACTTTCGTCACAATCGACTTCGTTTAATTGTTTGGTTCCCGAAAATAGCATGCTTGTCGTGATGAATTGCGCGAGGTCTCTGATTGCTCGAGAGTTAGAAGCATATCAGATTCGATACAATGTAATGGTTCTTGATATCCCACCAGGCTGAACATTAGAAACGTTGCATTGTACCGAATCTGATACGCTTCTAACTCCTGGACCGCTCGCTCAATTTCATCATACTGGCTACTTTGGGGACCAAGCAGATAAACAAGAGTTGATGCGGGCATTGATTAACCTTCTCAACAATACATTATCAGGTTACAACACACACTCTCCTTGGACACTAATATGACCCAAAACTCAACCTCTTTCTTTCACGTATACAACTAACATACAATAACTATACATTAACATAATTATTATCCTAACGTACCATCACAAAATAACCTATATATCCACTTACGTATCAAATGGTTGTTGAGTACCTAAGTTATTAAATGGATGTGACATAACTATTATGTCATCATTTGGAGTTATTAGTACATAAATTGACAATTAAGTTGGATTATGAATAAATTACCCATACCAACTATATACGCCAACTTACTTACAAATAACAACCAAAATCATCCAAACTCAACATCCTTCTAACACAACTACATATAAACTATTCGGAATATACACTAACCCATAAACTTAGCCCTACATCACAATTACCATTTTTTACTAAGCCAATTAATCACTAACATTAACACATGCTTAATCACTAAATAATATTAACGCATTAAATATTAACAACGAATCAATATCACTGATATTAATCACTACTAATTGTCATATTAACACATGCATAACATTAATATTGATATTAACAATATTAATTTTCATAACACAATATTAATAAAAATAATACAATTAATCACTAATAATTATCAAATTAACACATAATTAACTATAATATTCATAATAACAATATTAATAATTTTCATATTTAATAATAACAATATTAACTTTAATAAATATAATATTTAATTTTTATTTATTATTTAACAATAATCTAATAACAATTATTAACAATAATAATATTAATAGCAATTATTATCAATAACAATATTAATAAAAATAACAATAACAATATTAATAAACATAACAATAACAATATTAATAAATATAACAATAATAACAATTAATATTAATAAATAAAACAAAAAAACGAAAAAAAAAAAAATTTAACTGGCACGGCTGCCGCGCAGAACGCACGGCAAGCCGCCGCCGGCGCCGTGCCCAGATCCCGGCACGGCGTCACCTTTTTTTTATTTTTTTTTGTTTTTTCGTTCAAAATTAAAATTTACAAAACATAAAACCATAAAATCAAACACAAATTCGAAACATACCTCAAATTCGTAGATTGAATCCCGGTATGAGGGTGGTTTGTGGTGGTTGATGGTTGAGAGCGTTTTTTAGAGAGATAAACTAGAGAGATAGTGGAGAGTGAAGTTATGAGGTTCAAGGGCGTGGGTTGGAAATATTATGCGAAAGGTGGGCGACAATAGTAAAAAGGTGGGCGATGAAAAGCAAGCGGGATTTCATTTTTGTGAAAAAAAATATTTTGGGGGAATTGTGTGGTTATTTTGCATGATGTTCATGTTTTGTTCTTCAATATGTCTTATTGTTTTTTTTTTTTTTGAGAGGGTCTTTTTCGTTTATGTGCAAGTTGTGACCTTTGCAGTCAGCGGCTGAAATTCAAATACATCAATTGCAAGTCGAGCTATAGGCATGAAAAGAAATGTATCAGTCTCGCATCGTTTGCTAGATACTATTGACCCAGACCACCATATCCCTCGAAAGAGTAGAGGAAAAAATTGTAACTGGAAAAGGGAGGGGGGACATTAAAGGTGTAAGTATAGTGAATTATATTTTGACCCTTTAACAAACAATTGTAACCGTCTATGGATGTAGTTAGTGTTATACATTGGTTATAAACACAATCAACTATTGTTGTTTGTTTGACAATTATGCTTGGGTAGCTTTTGTAGTCAACCATGGTTTCTTATATGGTAAATCTTGGATATCATTATATGGTAACCATCGTTTTTTTTTGTTCAACAAATTCCATTTACCATGTCTATATTGTAATAGATTGTGGATATATAATACATGATCTCGCATTTCTTCTTTTCTTGTATGCATTCAGAAGCGAAATATAGTACCTAAAAATGTTATAGTACTCTTTTTGAAAAATTGGAATTTTGATAATACAAATTTTGGAGGTAATGATGTTTAACGAACTCAAGTTGGGAAATCTTTTCAACCGTTCCCTACTTTTAATCATGTATCTTCTAGTGGGTGACCATCGTCTTTGACTCACTAGAAAAGTAACATAGAGGCTAAGCGTGTGCACATTCTAGAACAAAGATGATGATTCACCATGTCCATGTGCACATGTTCAGTCATTACCTCTACTTTTCTGGTGAGTCAAACACGGTGGTTGCTGTTAGAAAACAAATGATGAGAAGCGGGGTACAGTAGAAAGGATTTTCTAACTTGGATCGTTAAAAGTTACTACCTCCAAAGTTTGGATTATTAGATTCCAATTTTCCTTTTTTTTTTTGAAATATTGAGCCATTAATCAAAACCTAATTTTGAATACAAAACATTTAGCAAAAATTGACATTGAAGTGCCTACCTTTTTGGAGAAATTATTTTAGCACTCCAAATTTTCAAACTAATTTTATTCCATTTCGATAAAGGTTTACTTTCCGACTGTAAATGAGAATGCTTAATGTATACGGTAGGCCGATTATGTTTGTAACACATTTCTCTTTGTAATTAACTCTTTTAAAACTCTAAAACCACAAAAAAAAAAAATCAATCCCCACTTTGTTATTCTTTGGGTTTTCTCCTCTTCTCCTCATCTTCAGTTTGTATCTTTTTTTTCCCCTTCTGAAATTATTGCAATAATTCAATACAAAAAATCAAAACTTATTTAAGGCAAGTTTCCAGTTGAATTGGCTCATCGCTAAATGCTAGTGAGCAATCTTTCTTTCTATATTTGAAATTTTGGGAGATGACCGAGGACCCGGTTTTTTCGTATTCATCTTTGTGTGTTCAATTACAGAGGTTGGTCTTTGGTGATTTTGGAGGGAGTTACTTAGAGAGATAAATGAGTTATAAGCATATTACTGGTATTGTACAGATTAAACACTCTCATTAACTTTTATCACCGAAAGTAAGCCTGTGATGGATTTTAGAGAAAATAACTGTCAATTGTAGTTATAGTAGAAGCAAACGGGATGATGGAAATTACGAAAAAATTTAAGAACAAAATTAAGCGATAAAATTGAACACCAATTTTATGTGGGAAACCGAAGAACTCGAAGAAAAACCCATGGACGGCGACAGTCAGAAATAATCTACTATGAGAAAAAGGAGGAGTACAAATCAATTACTATCATAAGGTGTGATACGATCAACAATGAAGATTAAAATAATATCTCTCAACTCGCAATCTCACTAGGGATAACAATATATAGTGGAACACTTGGAAAAAATATTGGGGAAACTCTATCTTTCTTAATATTTTTCTCTCTAAAATATCTGATACAACTCCTGCCTTAATTGACGACTAGGAGAATAAACAGGGTTAAAAATAACATAACCCACGTTGCATATGAAAGGTAACCAATTGTGCGTGTAAAATAGCCAGAGACGCGGGGAGCGTCATGAGACATTGGTGGCGTCGACACTCGGTGTAGTTGGCACCTATGAGACGTTGGTTGTGTCTCTTCGGAGCAGCTAGTGCCTCCAGGTTGCAGCCAATGCCTTTGGCGTGCCATCTTGCTCCAGCTTCTATTAAAGGCGTGGGTTGCACCTCTTCGAATGCGGCCAGCGGCTACTTGTTTAAGCTATAGTATAGCCGGGGTTGTTTATCGTATCCTCAGGGAACTAGGTCAAGTTCGGTCCGTTTTAAGCAAAAGAGTTCGGTTTAAACAAGAATTTTCACCAAAGATGAAATTTAGGTTAACTAGACTAAACTAACGAGGAATTAACACTTAAGAGAACACTCACAAGAAAGAAGGACCTGGGGGTTGTTCTAGCCACCTAACTTAGCCTAACCCTAGAAGATAAAGGAAGAGGGAGTGATCAAACAAGGCTCGGAATGGGTTGTTGATAAATTTAAACCGTTTTAAGCTCCCTCTTCCAAAGGAGACATTAGATTGAAACCGAATTACTTCCCCTCATTTCCATGAAGGAAAACAATTTGGAGTAATTAGTTCAACACCCCTAATCAACCCAACTCTCATTCTCATGAGAGTAAGGTAAATCACTCCAGCAAGAACCCAAATCAATGTGTTAGAGGAGTTTTGACAACTTTTCAGACAACCAAACCTCCCACAATGATAGAGTAAAAGGTGAGAGTGTTCTTAAACCCAAAATAATCACCCCCTTTCACTAAACCATCAAGGTTAGACCTCGTTAGGGGCCATTAAACCCCCAAGCCCAGAAAAACTTAGCCTCTAATCATATTAACAAACATTAAACTAATAACATTCAAACCTAAGCTAGCAAAACAACTCATATTCAACAAGCGAAACACTAAACCTAACATAAAACGCTTAAGAAAGCAATAAAACAGTAACAATGAGATAAATTATACCTTAAGATAACTTTTCTTCAATAAATGCTTCCAAAATACTTAAATATCCTTCCAAAGTCTTCAAATGATGAAAAGAAACCAGCACAAAGCAATAAATGAAGATAAAAAGAGAGGTTTGTAGAGAGAGATTAACACTAATTAAGCTAAGAGTGCTCTAAACAAAAGGGGTTTTAGGGCTAAAAATAGAGAGAATACAAATAAGGGTGACTAAGTAACCTAGGGAATGATAAAAGCTGCTGAATTTCAACCCTAAAAATCTATAAATAGTTCCCCAAAAACATCCCAAACTGCGTCGTTTTGAATCGGAAGCATGGTGAAATCCGATATCGGCACGATCGCGGAAATTCAGACGATCGTGCCGTTGAAAATTCGGCGATTCCGAGGCAAGGAGTGCACGATCGTGCGGTGAAGCGACGCGATCGTGCGGATCTTCGAGAGTGGTGCGATCGCAGGCGGGATCGCACGATCATGCTCTTTCTCGCGGGGCTTCTTGAGCAGGGATCGCACGATCGTGCCGATATGATGCACGATCGTGCCCCCCTGTTTTCTTTGATATCTCGACCTTTTTGACTCCTCCCGGCTCCCGACTTCTTCCATGATCTCGGCATCTAACTTTGAGTCCCGGGCCAGCCTCTCGCTCTAAGGATCTCGCTCTTTTCCCGAGTCTTTTGGGTCTCACACTCAAGGCCTACAAAACAGGGGAAAAACATAATATAAGTGGCATTATTATTGTGGAAAACGAGCTGAAAGACCGAGCATGGAGGTATAAATAAGGCTAAAAAATGAGCCTAATCAACTCCCCCACACTAGCCCTTTGCTCGCCCCGAGCAAAACAAGGCAAAACTTGCCGCCTAAACAGCTACTCCACTTTCGTGGGAGGCAACGGGTGCATTTAGCACATGCACCAAGCCTACTAAACTAGGAAAAAGGACACAAAAGAAGAGAAACAGGAAAACGCGAGAAATACCAACCAAACTATGTACAAACCCCCTCAGGTAAGCATTAGCAGGACTTTCAACCCACTAGGTCTAACCAAGGCACAACCAAAAGCGATTAAAAATAATTTGGCACAAGACAAAGAGGGAATTTCGAAAAGGATTTAGGGGAGTTACACCATCAAGATCAAATCAATCACCCCTCCGTCACCAAATTAGTGAGAAAGCACATGTAAGAGTATGAAACTAAGATGGTTGAGAGCAAACCTCACTCTTGGGAATGTGGAAGCACTCCTCTCATGTGTTTTGAAAATGAATTCGATGTTGGTTCTCTCAATACTCTAGCCTAGGAAACAATCTACCATATGCTTGCTAATCATCTCAATTCTCCGCCGCTAGATGCAAAATGCAAATGACAATCAAGAGGTCTTTGAAGGGGTTGTAACGGGGCTAAGGATAGGGGTAAGGGACGGAAAGTATTTGGATAAGTGGAGCTCGAAGCCAAGCTTGGAGTTAAACTTCGCCAAATTCATGCAATGTTATCGAACCTTACTCACCCATAAGCAATCATAATGAACCCGAAACATTTATTAGAAACCGCCCCAAAACTAGATTCCTCATTTGCCGTCACACTTTTGCTTCCTTTTTTTTTCTCTTTTTTCTTTTCTCTTTTTTTCTTTTTTTTTCGATTTTTGCTTTCTTTCTTTTTGCTTTTTTCTTTTTTTCTTTTTTCTTTTTTTTCCGAAGCGTGTGAATAAAGAGAGGATTAAATACAGAGCACAAAACTCGGCGGGTTTCATTAACGCAATCAAGCTAATTTAGAAGCTACATAAGTGGGAACAACCCATCACATCCTAATCATGACATTCCCAACATACCATTCTATGGAAATATTCATAAGCAACCCTACTAATCGCACTTCAATAACTCCAAGCAATGGCTTAGGGTAAGAAGATATGCACTCGGCCAAGGTTTGAAATTTCGGTTTATTTCAAGGACGGAGTAAACAAAGGCTAAAAGAAGGGTTAAAGGCGGGAAATTACATGATTCGGGTGGCTATCTGGCTATGTAGCTATAATAAGCGAGAGTGAATGCCTCAAACATATTGTCAATGCACGATGCAAAATGCAGTTTCAAAGAGATGAAAAACAAGTTCTAGAGATCGCAACCAAGGTTGAGTCACACATGGGGATACGAGACTAATAAAAATGATTAGTCGTTTTGGCTTAGTAGTCTCACGGGTTTGTGCTCAACAACCAATCAGAGAACATAAACGTTTATATGCAAAGCTCACATCAATGGGTCAAGAAGGGCCATCAATCTTTACTATCAAAATGCAATCCCAAATGAAGAAGGTTTCGAAAATTCTTTTCAAAAGCTTTGAATCACAGTCGGCTATGCAAAGGTTAAACAAAGCTACAAGAGGCACTACTTAGCCTACAATCATCACCGGAGGACTACCTAACCTAACCTAACCTAATGACGTTCTAATTTATTTTATTTTTTTCTTTTTTTTTCTTTTTTTTTTTCAAATTTTAGCACTTTTTCGGTTTTTTTTTCACGAACTTTTCTAAGAAAGAAAAAGCAACAAAAAGGACCCAAAAAGACTAGGTGCTCTACCCAAAACATAATGATCTCCCCCCCACACTTAAAATCCACAATGTCCCCATTGTGGGAAGGGTGTCTCATGAAGGGTAGAAAAACTAGGAAAAACAAACAAATGTACAAATACCTAAAGGAAACAAGCAAACATATATACAAACATCTAACACATAGAAAAAGGGTGGTGCCTCGAGCCCACACGGCTCCAACAACAAGAAATCCCAACACAATGCACAATAGGGGCGCGCCACCAAAAAGTAAGAACAGGCATGCAAAGAAAGCAAAAGCAAAACACAATTAAAGAAAGAAAAGAAAAGATTGGAACGATCTTACCAAGGATCCGCATTGCTAAACGAAGACCGGCCATCCACGAACAAACAAAGAAGAAAACCAAGGTTAAGAAAACAATGCAAAGCTAGCCTATATGCACTAGACTAAATGCGAAAGAAGTTAAGAAATGCGGTTCAAGTGAACCAAATAAAAAGAAGAAAGCTACATGCAAGGTATATACAAATGTACATTATTTGGGACTCAATTCACCATCGATCACCTAACAACGAAAGTATCTCAAACCACATGCAAAAATCTTTGGAAATACTGAAGGGGGGAAGGGAACATGCCTCACTAAGCCACAATAACGGAAAGACTCAAACTCCCAACCGACCATAAGACCTCCCCCACACTAAAATAAGAATAATCCTTGAAGAGAGCAGGGTGGGGGCGGGGAAACTTACATATCGTCGGGCCCCGGAGGGGGCGGTGGTTGGTGTTGGTAGCCCGGAGGATACCAACCCGGGGGAGCTCGGAGTTCGCCACCTTGATAGTAGCCATAACTCATGTCGAAAAGGATTTGCTGCTGTTGCTGGAGCATATGGTCTATCCTCGTGAAGCCCGATTCAACACGAGCGTTGAGGCCGTCGAGTCTTTCGGCGTGCCTGTCAAGACGCGCCGATGTTTGCACTTCGAAATGGCCAAAACGGGCGGATAAGTCATTGATGGCTTCTAGGTAGGACGGATTCCCATGCCCTCCTACCTCCTCTTCTTGTTCCTCGTCCTCCTCCTCACATTCTTCTTCCTCTTCCTCCTCCTCACCTTCTTCTTCCTCTTCTTCTTCCTCCTCCTCACCATGGACGTAGGAGAATCCCCGGTTAGCTTGCTTGATGATCCGCATGTTCACGAGTGTAACCATATCAAGGGGCTCACAGTGGATTTGAGGCGGCCGTCGACGCATGTATGCACCCATCCCGACACGGTCGACAATGTGGCAAATGATGTGCCCCATTCCGATGACGCGACGAGCACTGGTCAACCGGCTAATCTCATGCAGTTGATGCACTATATACGATCCCGTGTTGATTTGTTTGTTGATCAAGGTTCGGTAGATAACCGCGAGATCGTCCCCTCGTAGATTTGATCGACCATCATGCCTTCCGCAGACCGAATTGGCCACTAGACGATGAAAGTAGCGGATGGCTGGGTTGCAAAGGTCGGAGGCCTTTGTGGTGCGGGGATTGTGGTAAATGATTCGATCCATTCTATCCTTTTCCCGCTCTTTTCTGGCCTTACACGTAAGCCTCCGGACGACCTCATTAGTGTCGAGGCGTCTTGCCTTGATGTAGGTCTCCCCGTCAGTGGGTAACCCAAGCAACGAGTTTAATTGGTCCAGGGACAAGTTGAACTTAGTTTTATCAATCTTGAAGGTTATGGAGGCTTCAGCAGTCATATCATTAGCAACCTCCAAAGAACTGAGGAACTCGAGAACAACTTGCCAAAAGATGGGATGGTCGATGCTCTTGAATTCTCCCCACCCCAAAACATCAAAAAATCTTTCCAAAGCCGTTTTGATTCCCATGTTTTCGCAAGACAACTCATGATAAACATTGGGTACACTAATCTTTCTAGTTTTGAAAGTTTCGTACCTCTTCCTATAGTCATCATTTCGGAATTGGATTCTAGCATTTTGGTCGAAATCGAGAGGTTGTTCTTCAGATTTACCTCGTTTCGGTGGGGGAGGTTGTGAAGATGATGAAGAAGCCACTGACCTAGCACTCTTTTTGGGCGCCATTGACTTGAAGACCTTGAAGAGCTTGAACACTTGCTTTGAGAAGAAGGGTGGGATGAATTTCTTTCTCTAATGCCCTAACTCACCAAGATGAGGGAGTTAGTGATGCTAGAGAGAGAAATTAGGGCTTTTTGTGGGAGGAAAAGGGTATGGGTGCTTGAATTTGTGGAAGGAGTGGAAGGAGTGGAAGGATTTGTGAGGGGTGAGGGATTAGCACGATGGTGAGGGTTAGGGTTTGAAAAGGAGATGAGTGAGAATGGTGGTGATAGGGAAATGGAGGGTGGAGATGGAGAAGTGAGGTTAGGGTTTGAGAAAGAGAGAGAAAATGGAGAAATTAGGGTTTAGGGAGGATGGAAATTGGGGAAATTCAGAGATGGAGGATGAATTTGAGGAGTTTGGGGCTAGGGTTTGAGAGGGGAGTGAGAGTGAGAGAGAATGGAGGCTCGAATGGGGAAAGAAATGAGGGTTTGTGGGGTGAAAATTGGGTTTAAAGGGCCGAGAAGCTGCTGGGAATCGCAATCGGCACGATCGCGCCAAAAATCGGCACGATCGTGCGGTTCTGGAGAAAAACTGGGCGCTGACAAATCGTGAACGGCACGATCGTGAGGAAAAACGGCACGATCGTGAGGACCTAGGTTCTGCCAAATCTACACGATCGTGCTGATGTATCTCACGATCGTGCCATTTTTCTTCTAATCCTGGCATCTCAAACGTCACGATCGTGTGCTAGGGCTGCACGATCGTGACCTACCTTCTGGAGAAACGATACGATCGCGCTAAAATGTTGCATGATCGTGCACTTTCCTCGCTTTTCTCTTGCTTCCTGTGCACACGCCGCTGCACGATCGCGCCAATGAACGGCACGATCGTGCACTTCTGCCTGATATTTCCCTTGCACTCCTTTCAAACCTCACCCTTCTCAATTTTTTTTCTTCGAACTCCCTCACACTAATTGACCAAAACACTCCAATTACTCAACTCTACATACTTACTCAAACCAAAGACCAACTCACTTCTTCTTTTGCACAAAAACTCCTTCAAAATTAACTCCCAATTTTTTTTTTCTTTTTTTTTCAACTCTCTTCATTTTCACTCACATATTTTCACTCCTAACTCTCCACTCTCTTTCCCTTTTTTTTCATTTTTTTCTTCCTTTTTTTTTTCTTTTTTCTTTTTCTCTTTTTTTTTTCTAGAACTAATACCTCAATTACAAACATGGGTTGTCTCCCATGAAGCGCTCTTTTAAGGTCTTGAGCTCGACCTCAATCTCTTCAATTCTCCTTGATGTCCCGGAGGGTGCAAGTGTATCCCTCCGGGCGCTCCGTTCCCTCTATGTACAGTTTGAGCCGCGATCCGTTGACTTTAAATGTCTCACCATCTTTCCCTTCGAGTTCAAATACTCCAAATGGATGCACTTTGAAGATCCGGAATGGTCCCGACCATCTTGATCGGAGCTTCCTGGAGAATAGCCGCATCCTTAAGTTGAACAAAAGCACGAGTTCTCCTTCACAAAGTTCTTTCTTGGCTATGCCTTTGTCGTGCCATTTCTTTGTTCTTTCCTTGAAGATCTTGGAGTTGTTGTAAGCATCAAGCCGTATCTCCTCAAGTTCATTCAATTGGAGGAGTCTTTTCTCATCGGAGGCTTTGATATCAAAATTCAACGCTTTCAAGGCCCACCAAGCCTTATGCTCGAGCTCCATCGGAAGATGGCATGCTTTCCCATACACCAACTTGAAGGGAGTGGTCCCTATTGGTGTTTTAAATGCCATCCGGTAGGCCCATAAGGCGTCATCTAGTTTATCACTCCAATGTTTTCTCGACTTTGCAACGGTCTTCTCCAAGATGAACTTGATTTCCCGGTTTGAAATTTCGGTTTGCCCACTTGTTTGTGGGTGGTATGCAAGACCTCTTTTGTGCTTCACCCCATACTTTGTCAAAAGTGCACCAAGCTTCTTTTCCACGAAGTGAGAACCATTGTCGGTGATGATCACTCTCGGCACCCCAAATCTTGGAAAGATGATCTTCTTGAACATCCTCATCACCACCCTCGAATCGCTTGTAGGGCTGGCAATCGCTTCAATCTATTTTGATACATAATCCACAGCGAAAAGAATGTACAAGTTACCTTTTGAGGATGGGAAGGGGCCCATGAAGTCGAGGCCCCAAACATCAAAGACCTCGATTTCCAAGATGTAATTGAGAGGCATCTCTTGCCTTCGTGTGAGGTTGCCGGTTCTTTGACATCGATCACATGCCCGAACGTGTCTATCCACGTCGCGAAAAAGAGTGGGCCAAAAGAAGCCCGCTTGTAAGACCTTCGCGGCGGTTTTTGAAGCACCGGTGTGGCCTCCGCATGGAAGCTCATGGCAATGGGCTAGGACACGCTGTACTTCATCTTCCGGAATGCACCTCCTAAAGATACCGTCCTTGTAAGACTTGAATAAGAATGGATCATCCTAATGGTAGAACTTTGCATCGTGTATTAGCTTCTTCCTCTCACGGTAGCTAAGTTCCGGGGGCAACAAGTTGGCGGCCAAGTAATTGACTATATCGGCATACCAAGGGAGGTTGATGGCGCTTGCGGCATAAAGATGCTCATCGGGGAAGGTGTCATCAATGGGTGTATCATCACGCTCTACCACGATCCGAGAAAGGTGATCGGCGACCACGTTTTGCGCTTCGGCCTTGTCTTTGATCTCAATGTCAAACTCCTGAAGGAGAAGTATCCATCTTATGAGCCGGGGCTTCGCATCTTTCTTTGCAATGAGGTATCGAAGAGCCAAATGGTCGGTGAAGATAACCACCTTCGAGCACAACAAGTAGGGCCGGAATTTCTCGATGGCGAAAACAACTGCGAGCAACTCCTTCTCGGTAGTCGTGTAGTTCCTTTGGGCTCGTGGAGGGTACGGCTTGCATAGTGTATCGCGTACGGTTTGTTATCTTTCCGCTGCCCCAGGACGGCCCCAATGGCGAGATCGCTCGCATCGCACATCACTTCAAAGGGTAAGAGTCAGTCTGGTGGTTGTAAGATCGGCGCACTAATCAGGGCTTGCTTCAACCTAGCAAAAGCTTCAACACAATCGTCAGAAAAGATGAAAGGGGTATCGTTGGTCAAGAGTTGAGTGAGAGGCCTTGCTACTTTGGAGAAATCCTTGATAAACCGGCGGTAAAAGCCGGCATGACCAAGGAAACTCCTCACCCCCTTGACAGTGGTCGGGGGTGGTAGCTTCTCAATGACCTCCACTTTCGCCCGGTCAACCTCGATACCCCGCTGTGACACGACATGGCCTAGAACCACCCCTTCCGGGACCATGAAGTGACACTTTTCCCAGTTCAGAATAAGATTGACTTCAAGGCATCTCGATAACACCGTTTCAAGGTTTTACAAACACGTTTCAAAGGTGTTACCATATACCGAGAAGTCATCTATGAAAACCTCCATGACTTTCTCAATCAAATCGGAAAAAACAGCCATCATGCATCGTTGGAACGTACCCGGGGCATTACACAACCCAAACGGCATCCTTCGATAGGCGAAGGTACCGTAAGGGCATGTGAATGTGGTTTTGTCCTGGTCATTAGGGTGGATGGGTATTTGAAAGAACCCGGAAAAACCATCTAAGTAACAATAAAAAGCATGACCGGCTAATCTTTCCAACATTTGATCCATAAAGGGCAAGGGGAAGTGATCTTTTCGGGTGGCTTTGTTAAGGTTTCTATAGTCGATACACATTCTCCACCCCGTCACGGTTCTTGTAGACACCAACTCATTCTTATCGTTCATCACTATCGTCATTCCCCCCTTCTTTGGCACCACTTGGACAGGACTAACCCACTCACTATTAGCTATGGGATAGATTATACCCGCCTCAAGAAGCTTAAGGACCTCTTTCTTTACTACCTCTTGCATATTTGGATTAAGCCTCCTTTGGGGTTGCCTAGAGGGCTTTGCATCTAAGTCGAGGTCAATTTCATCCATGCAAATAGAGGGACTCAATCCGGTCAAATCATCAATCGAATACCCGATGGCCCCTTTGTATTCTCGAAGAACGGTCAACAACTTTTCAAGAAGAGTGCCATCGAGATTTGCATTGACTATGACTGGATAGGTTTCATTAGGTCCTAAGAAAGTGTACCTTAAACTTGGGGGAAGAGGTTTTAGCTCCGGAGTCGGCAATTGTTTGTCCTTTGACGGCCGTGTTTCCACACTTGAAATCTCCTCAAACTCAACGAAAGGATCATTGCTTGTCGGTGCATTGTTAAGGAGAGTAGTATACCACGCCGCCTCCCGTTCAAAGATCCCGCAGGTAAAAGCTTCCATCACGCAAGGTTCCTCAAAGTTCAATTCTACATTAAAAATAGCCACATAGGATGCCACATCCCCTTCCAGTGATTCCGGCTCATATGCTTCTAACAAGGCTTCTTCCAATGGGTCCTCGAAAGCCCAATGAGGACCGAGGGTTTCCTCAATGACTTCATCGATGATATCAACTTGGTAGCAAGATTCATTGATCGATGGGGTAGCAACGGAGCTTTGTAAATTGAACTCGATCTTCTCATCGCCGATGAGAAGAGATAATTTCCCATTCTTCACATCGATCATAGCTCCCGCTGTCGCGAGGAAGGGACGACCCAAAATGATTGGGATTTGGGCGTCCTCGGCCATCTCCAAAACCAAAAAGTCGCACGGTATATAGAACTTGCCGACTTGGAGCGGCACGTCCTCGAGGATTCCCAAGAGCCGGCGAATCGATCGATCGGCCATTTGCAAAGATATTGTTGTGGGCTTCAACTCCCCCATGTGTAGCTTCTTGCAGATCGAATAGGGCATAACGCTTACACTTGCCCCCAAATCACAAAGGGCCTTACTAATGGCCATATCTCCGACAGAACATGGAATTGAGAAGCTTCCGGGGTCGGAAAGTTTGGGAGGTAGCTTGTTTTCAATCACCGCGTTGCACTCCTCGGTCAATGAGACTGTCGCATGCTCCATCACCTTCCTTTTGTTCGATAGAAGATCCTTCAAGAACTTGGTGTAGGAAGGCATGTCAGAGATAGCCTCTAGGAAAGGGATAGTGACATGTAGTTTCTTGAGGATTTCCAGAAATTTGGAGAACTTGGCATCCTCCTTTTGCTTGGCGAACCGTTGGGGAAACGGTATGGGCAGTTGAAAGGGCCTCTTTTGTTGAAGAGTTGGCTCTTGCTCCTTCTCAATCACCGCCTCTTTCCTTTTCGTTCCTCTTACATCATTGGGCTCCTCAACTCCTTCATCACAAACCTCTTGTCCTTGCACTCCAACTCCCTCCTCTTCATGAGTGATATCCTCAACTTCCACTTCATCCCTCACTTCTTCTTGCGGCAGTCCACCTTTAGGGCCCTCCAACTCCTTTCCGCTTCTCAAAGTTATGGCGTTGAGGTGTCCCTTGGGATTTTGTTGAGGTTGGCTAGGGAGACGCTCCGGCACACGGCTTTGGAGGTTAAGTTGCTGAGCCAACTGAGCCAATTGAGTCTCATAGGCTTTAAAGCGAGCTTCGGTGTGTGCCCTATCGGTTTGTTGGGCTTGCACTAGAGTTTTTAGCAACTCAAGGGTTTGGTCTTGGGTGGAGGGTTGAGATGGTTGGGGGTATGAGATGGGTTGTTGGGGATATGAGATGGGTTGTTGGTAGCCTGGAGGAGCTTGGTGGACGGGTTGTGGAGCGGGGTGTTGGTAGGATGGGCGGGCTTGGTGAGGGCGACCTTGTCCTTGGGGAGCGAAGCCTCTAGGGGCTACATATGCGGGGTTTCCTTGAGGGCGAGTGGGGTTCTTGGTTCGCCAAGACAAATTTTGGTGGTACAAGGCATTGGCTTGCTCATTCGCAATAAACTCCGGAGAACACTCAAAGGTAGCATGTGGCCCAAGGCAAACCTCACATTGATTGACAGACACCGAGGTTGATGGTGAGGAAGGCATTTGAACTTCACTCACCGCCTTGATTTGTTGAGTCGTTTTAATCTCGACCACATCTTGTGCCAATTGTTGGACGGTCTTGATGAGGAAGTTTATATTGACGTCTTCACCGGAAGTCAATCGATCTCCTGGATCTCGCCCACCTCCCCAATGACATGAGGTTTGAGCCATTTGTTGAAGAAATGTGTCAGATTGATCCGGAGTTTTTCCCAAAAATAGGCCACCTGAGGCACTATCTATTGCTTGCTTGATCGAACCGTTAAGGCCTTGATAGAAGGTATTAAGGATTAACGATGGATTGAAATTATGATGTGGACACTCCCTTTGCAAGCCCTTGAACCGTTCCCATGCCTCAAATAATGACTCGCCCGATCGTTGCTTGAACCCAATAATCTCTGATCGAATCCGTTGCGCCTCCGCTTGGGGGTAGAACCGATTGAGGAAGTCGTTACACAATGCGTCCCATGTATCATAAGTGTTCGGAGCACAATTGTCCAACCAACTCTTGGCTCGTTCCGCAAGGGAGAATGGGAAGTACTTGAGCCTTAGATATTCATCACTAACACCGGGCATACGCACCATGCCGACCCTTTGAAGAAATTGATTCACATGCTTGATGGGGTTTTCCATGTCCGAGCCTCGGTATTGATTTTGTTCAATGAGGTGTAAGAAACCGGGCTTGAAGTCGAAAACAACCCCATCGGCGAGGTCGGGTAGAAGAATAGCGGACCCTCTCGTACCCGGTGTAGGAGCGGTGTAGGAGAGGAGGGTACGGGGTGGTGGTGGTGGTTCCGCCATTTTTTGAGGTTGCGGTTGTTGCCGTTGGCGACGACGCCTTCGGGTTGCAGCGTTTGCGTGACGTGCGGCCGCTTCGATCTCCGGATTTATCGAAGTGGGAGAAGGTTGATTTTGAACTCGCCGGGATCTCCTGGACATGCACAGAACTCAAGCAAAAACCATAAGTCCGCCCTAGGACTCTACGACACACAACAGCACAACACGCAAGGTAGTTTAAACTAAACTCTTAGACTAAATGAAAAAACTTGAAGCGCTAGCTCCCCGGCAACGACACCATTTTGTTTAAGCTATAGTATAGCCGGGGTTGTTTATCGTATCCTCAGGGAACTAGGTCAAGTTCGGTCCGTTTTAAGCAAAAGAGTTCGGTTTAAACAAGAATTTTCACCAAAGATGAGATTTAGGTTAACTAGACTAAACTAACGAGGAATTAACACTTAAGAGAACACTCACAAGAAAGAAGGACCCGGGGGTTGTTCTAGCCACCTAACTTAGCCTAACCCTAGAAGATAAAGGAAGAGGGAGTGATCAAACAAGGCTCGGAATGGGTTGTTGATAAATTTAAACCGTTCTAAGCTCCCTCTTCCAAAGGAGACATTAGATTGAAACCGAATTACTTCCCCTCATTTCCATGAAGGAAAGCAATTTGGAGTAATTAGTTCAACACCCCTAATCAACCCAACTCTCATTCTCATGAGAGTAAGGTAAATCACTCCACCAAGAACCCAAATCAATGTGTTAGAGGAGTTTTGACAACTTTTCAGACAACCAAACCGTCCACAATGATAGAGTAAAAGGTGAGAGAATCCTTAAACCCAAAATAATCACCCGCTTTCACTAAACCTTCAAGGTTAGACCTCGTTAGGGGCCATTAAACCCCCAAGCCCAGAAAAACTTAGCCTCTAATCATATTAACAAACATTAAACTAATAACATTCAAACCTAAGCTAGCAAAACAACTCATATTCAGCAAGCGAAACACTAAACCTAACATAAAACGCTTAAGAAAGCAATAAAACAGTAACAATGAGATAAATTATACCTTAAGATGACCTTCCTTCAATAAATGCTTCCAAAATAACTTAAATATCCTTCCAAAGTCTTCAAATGATGAAAAGAAACCAGCACAAAGCAATAAATGAAGATAAAAAGAGAGGTTTGTAGAGAGAGATTAACACTAATTAAGCTAAGAGTGCTCTAAACAAAAGGGGTTTTAGGGCTAAAAATAGAGAGAATACAAATAAGGGTGACTAAGTAACCTAGGGAATGATAAAAGCTGCTGAATTTCAACCCTAAAAATCTATAAATAGTTCCCCAAAAACATCCCAAAGTGCGTCGTTTTGAATCCGGAAACAGGGGCTGAAATCCGATATCGGCACGATTGTGCCGAAATTCGGCACGATCGTGCCGTTTGAAAATTCTGGCGATTGCTGAGGCAAGGAGTGGCACGATCGTGTGGTGAAGCGACGCGATCGTGCGGATCTTCCAGAAGGTGGTGCACGATCGTACACCTGGGATTGCACGATCGTGCTCTTTTCTGGGCAGGGCTTCTTCAGAGCAAGGGGACTGCATGATCGTGCCGATATGATGCACGATCGTGCCCCCCTGTTTTCTTTGATATCTCAGCCTTTTTGACTCCTCTCGGCTCCCGACTTCTTCCATGATCTTGGCATCTAACTTTGAGTCCCGGGCCAACCTCTCGCTCTAAGGATCTCGCTCTTTTCCCGAGTCTTTTGGGTCTCACACTCAAGGCCTACAAAACAGGGGAAAAACATAATATAAGTGGCATTATTATTGTGGAAAACGAGCTGAAAGACTGAGCATGGAGGTATAAATAAGGCTAAAAAATGAGCCTAATCACTACTCCCTTCCTAGCCTGTTTGGACCCTTAGGAGTTAGGAGTGTCCAATGGTCCATAAAACCCAACAATCTCTACCTAAGACCATGATTCGACTCATCGGTCCAAATAAGCACCTCCACTGTTGTCATCAACACACCCCTCCGTAGGGCGTGGGCCGTGTGGCCCCGATGGGCTCTCACTTACTCAAAACTCCAACTAAGTCCAAGC